>CM040122.1:175561040-175862847 GCA_022559845.1 Amorphophallus konjac
AAGTGGCGCCCTCGTCCTTGAAGAGAGAGAAGAGAGAGAAGAGATAGAGAGAAGGGGAATCCACCCCAATAGAGATAGAGAGAGAGAAGTGGAGAATACTCGCCAATAACACACTAGTTTACTCAATTTTTTGATTGATCATAAAGGGTTGTTACAAATGAGAGAGGGGAGGGACTATTTATAGACTCTATACTTTTCTAAGACCAAAATAATCTTGACAAATAAGTAAATGACCAATAACTCCAAGGGAGGGGCGCCCTTGGGCCTAGCCCACTAGTTGGGCCCAATTGACTAACAAACTGACCCATTAACCTATTAACTGACTCAAACAAAGGAAGATTACACATACATGACTCAAATGAAATAAAAATTACATGCTATGACTCAAGATTAACGGCCACAAATGATGATGTGCTGATGGCGAGCAACAAGAGTATCCCAAAAAGTGATGTGGCTGGGGATGTCCCCATCATCTAGGTTCCAGGTTCACTCGATCACATTGATCCGATTCCCATTTGCAACGTATCGTTTACCGCATTACCTGAAAATGATTGGAAGTAGGGGTGAGCAAGAAGCTCAGTAGGAATTATACTCTATCATCAGGCATAGTTTAAGTGATTAACCAATTAATGAATATGTATGATTAACGCGATAAAATAAGCAGAACTAAATAATCACTAAGATAGAAAGAGTAATGATAATTGAATGGAAGAAATAATTGCATGTCGAGATATCAAGCAAGATTAACAAGATTTTCTAGTGAATGGCCATTTGCAGTCAATTTCAAGTAATGTCAAGTAAGCAAGCAAGCAAGTACTTCATACTTTAAGCATGAATAATAATAAGTTTCATGGGAATGTAGAATGTCGTAGACCCAACACGCTAGATAGTATCGGTGCCAAATGCCACACCTAATCATTCACCTCCCGGGGATCAAGTATTTTTCGGGTGCTCCTCCCAGGACCAGACTGGGCCCTTCATTTGTTTGCCTTGGCATTTATTTTTTTTTGGATCGTAGATCCCACGAGACTAGACATCCACAATGTTTAATGGCCAAGGGTTCCAAGGTCAAGTTCATATAGTCAAGGCAAAGAACACAAGGATAATGATTCTTTAAGAGTCCAAACAATAAGCTCTATAACCGAGAGGAATAATTTTCCCAAAGGACTATAATTAATGATCAATAGATCTAACAATAGGTAAATTCACAAAATACCATAGCCTACATTGGCTTGGCTAGCTCACACGATTCGAAATTCATGAAATAACCACTTTTCGGAAAACTGTCACATAAACAGTCAAACAAGGGCCGCTCAAGGGTATATACGATTAATATTGAGCCGCACATGTCCGGAAGACATTAAGACCCATGAACATGATATATGGTCCATACAGGGCCATATTAAAGATATGCGGTCGTAATAGGGCCGCCTATAAGGATATGCGGTCCACTACTGGCCGCACATGCCTGTTCAGCCCTATTCGATCCATGACTTAAAAACCAGCGGTTCAATCACGTAAATCGATGTTCTGGTGGTTCATTAGGTTCATAACAAGGGTATAAAGAAATCTCGAGATGATGGTAAGTTCGCCGGATGGAGTTTCCGGTGATAAGTTCAAAGTTAATGCAACTTAAAGGGGCTAATGACTTACTAGAAGTCCGCAATTTGGTCGACGTTATACTGGGATAGAATTGTTATCCAGCAACTAAAAGTTCATGATAAACCTAATTTCCATGTTAAATCATCAAGGATTAAGTTTTACGTTTAATGTATTTGCCAAAAAGATGAATCAATATGATAAGATAATGAACAAGATCGTGTAGAAATGAACAACATGCAATTAACAGAAATTTAGTTACATAATTAACCACTAATCATGTGGGTTTCTAATTAACCATTGTGTGCGTTGAAGTGGAAATAGTAATCGGAATGGTTTATACACTTGGACTGAGTGCAGGGACCATTGTTCTTCAATTTTGGATTGAGGAACACCGGGCTTAATTTGAGATCATAGGGTTGCATGCATGGGTCATTGGTTCCTCAAAATATGTTTTTCAATTGGACTAGGTTGAATGGGTCGATCCCCTCACGGTCCGGATCGATCCTCGGGTCGAAAACACGTAAACCGGGTCTGCCAGCATATGGGTCGACCCCTAGGGTCGACCCCAGCAAGATAGACTACTGTCTGCTGAATGGGACGCCTGGGGTCGACCCCTACACATTCTGCCGTTTGGGTCGACCCCATGGGTCGACCCCCGCACGGTGCTGTATGGGTCGACCCCATGGGTCGACCCTCGGTTAAACAGGTTCTGCTTGAGGATGGGTCGACCCCTGCATTCACAAAACCGAACGTGACTTCTGGAAACCAACTAATCTCACCCAATTGGGGTCTAATTGGACTGAGATCTTAACCCCATGCTCCTGGGTTCTTGATGGACATATTAGGGTCATAATACAAGAGTTTGGAACACGAAATTCACCGGAAAATTAATCGAAATCACAATCTATCTAGGAAGAACACTTGAAAACTAGTTTTAGCATGCTTCTAATCAAACACGAAATTCTCTAAGCATGGTCTATGAAAATTGGGGCTTTATATATCAAAAGAAAGAGGACTGGATGCTGAACATTTCGATATATTACTTGCGGTTTGAGCCCGAGAGAACCTACCTCAATCAGAGAAGAAAGGAAGAAGAAAGGAGGAAGAACGGACGCCGACACGTCTCCACTAAACTCTCGAGATCTCCCTAGATCGATCTCCACTGCAACCACCGCTGCTACTAAAAGATTCTAGGGTTGCATAGCTTCATTTTTATAGTTCATACACCTTCTGGAGCCTTCGGTGCTGGGAGAATTCGTCGAAACAAGTTGATTGATTGAAAACGGCGCCAAAATATTTGACCTAGCCAAAGTTCGGCTAACACCACGTTTTAGGGCTAGGGTTTCGATCAATTAACAGAGGAGAAATGATCCTTAGATCGGGGCCTTCCATTTGCCACCGATTTGGGCTCATTTGGTTGTGTATTAAGCTCTAATTCGACGGTTTAAGCTAAGGTTAGGTAAAGGTTAGGTAAGAGTTAGGTAAGTGTGCACTTTTAGGCTTAATCCACTAATTAGACCAAATTACGGATTTTTGCTGGGTCGACCAGAGAAGACAAAGTTGTTAAATAATGGTCCTTAACCCAATTACCATTTTTCTAGATTTTTATAAGGTAGTCGAAATTTTACTAGTTCTATTTACTAAGGAATTAAATATTAAATTCTGAAATTCATTTATTTCAATTAAAATTCAGATATTTAAAACTGGGGTATTACAGCCGGTCAGCACTCTACTTATCACTTATCTTCATCTCACAATTTCAAGGGGGAACATGTTTCCTTCTATCACGTAGTATGCAATTTTTTTCAGTTCAAAGACTGTATGGATGCACGATATCATGTCTATCTGCTTTTCTCATTATCAATTGATTTCAGACAACATCCCCATGTGGTATCATTCATTTTTCAAAGGGGGAGATTGCATTTCAATCATTTCATGCTTACAAATCTTTACTCTCAAACTATTTTCTTTTTGATGAAGTCAAAGGGGGAGAATAGTTTGACATGTGCTGGATTGTTGTAACTCATGTCATAGTGTTGCCATCATCAAAAAGGGGGAGATTGTTGTGCCCCTGTGGTTTTGATGATAGCAAACACTATGAGTCATTAGTTGTCTGCATGAAATATGTGATTGATTGATATTGATTGATTGTGTATTTTGCATATCCACTGTTCAGTCTGAATACATGTTAGGCCAATGCAATTGTTCAGTGTTAATGCATATCGGTATAGTTTGTTGGCTGCACTTTAGCTCATAAGCAGTGTAGGGATCAAGGTCAGTGCAGACCTCATCAATGTGCATTTCAAGGTCAATGCAGTCGCTTACGTTTAACTCATTATGTCGATGCATACTCATGGTCCAACAGGCTAAGTCAGTGCATGTCACTATTCATGAGCATTTAGGTCTGTCCATTAAAGTTCATGCACACTGCCTCGGCAGATGTAAGTAGGTGCACTCCGTGTCCCGGTGCAAGTTTTGCACTTCACATAACAAGCGCTGCGTCGGTGCATCTTTTGTCTAAGGCACTGTTGCGCTGGTTTTTATGCCGATTAACCGGGGTGAAGGAAGGAATACAGCGGGGAAGGAAAATACGTGAGTTTGATGTATCTCAGGTATCCTCCTTACGGTTGCATGCCTCTCACGGCGGTACCGGGCACTCTCCTTCTACGGAAAGTCGAAAGGGACGGAATGGCACGGGAATGTTGGGCTAAGGGTTAACTGGACAGGGTGCGGGCGTGCTAGTCGATCTCTCAACAATCACTCATGGAACCAAGGATTGACCGGGGAAGCACCACCAGCGCGCGGTACGTGGGCTCAGGCGATCAGGCGACACGTGGAGAGAAGGGGTTCCATGGGTGCGAGTGCGTAGGTGATTGCGGGAATCGTGTACAGGACGTCTTTCCCCACCGGCCGAAAGCAACCGGTGTTGATTTACATCGGATTGAATCCGAATACCTTCGTTCCATGCTTAAGTAAAGTCTGTATATGTGTCTGAAGCCATGGGTGTAGGGCTGGGCGCATTTAGCAGCTAGGGGTACGTGTTAGACTGAGGGGCGTTCACTGGAGTTGGGGTATCGGGCATGGATGCCGAGTGGTGTGGGTAGGAAGCTGGGGGCCCGAATACGGGCGTATGTATTTCACTGGTTTTACGATGAGCCACATGGGCTTTACAAATGGGCCGAGGAGGCCGAAGTACAACGGGCGCAAGCCGCGAGACATTTCTGACACATGAGTCGGCCCCCGGGTCATTGCATGACAAAGCGGGTGTCCGCGTGCTTTACTGGAACTCTTGACAGAGGAGTTGGTGTAGGTCCGACTGCCATGGGTGGTCAAAACGGATATGGCTGGTGCCTAGCGGAGGTCGGACACGGCTCAAGGTGAGCGGTCGGGTCCGGGTCTCGGACGGTGAGTGTTGTCTTGCTGGAGAGTCAAGGTCGGCCCTGGGACTGTAATTCCCAGGCCAGACGTCCGACTATACTTGATTTGTCAATCTGAGGGGCTGACGGCCTGACTAGAAGATGAACGGTGGGCACGCGGATCCGTGTCAAGGGACGACGCGGTCGTTACGCGGTACCCTTCGTCACCGCGGTAGGTGTCGTAAGTTGACGTACATGGGCGGACCCGGGGCACGGGCGTATTCTCTGTTGGTACGGTCATCTTACACGAGGCGGGGATGGACTTGGCATGAGAAGGCTAGACACCGCGTGAGGGGAGTACGTGAGACATACTCTCAGCGTGTGTGAGCCGACCAGCAAGTCAATCACGCGCGCACTTGTCTTCTCACGTTCCCGACCCTTACCGAAAGCCTCGGGAGTCCGAGGGTGTGACAATTAGGCCAGGGAAGTTAGCTCGTCCGTGCGTTGCTTCCTTCCTTCACGCGTTGTATGCATGCATTGTTGTCTCTTTCATCTGTTGGTAAGGGGAACAATTTATAGAAGTTGAAGGGGTGAGGGGTAGGGTTTAGGCGGACCAAGTTGAGGGTCCAACTTGTTCCGGGTAAACCCCCCAAATAGTGTTTTTGTTTTTATTTTATTTGAATTTTTTATGTGTTTTTTCATGTGTGTGTGTGTGTGAGTGGAAGAGATGGGGTTTAGGCGGACCAGCTTGGTGGTCCAAGCTGGTCTGCCTAAACCCCCTCCCTTGGGGGGTTTAGGCGGACCATGTTGGTCCTCTTTTTTTGTTTAAAAATCCATTTTTTTGTTATACAAGGGTTTAGGCGGACCAGCCTGGGGGCCAGGCTGGTCCGTCTAAACCCCTCCGCAAGGGGGGTTTGGGCGGACCAGGTAGAGGGAGAGAGAGGGAGTGGTCCCCCCTTCTTTAAAACCTGGTTTTTGGTTAATTTTGCCCCACTTTGACTCGTTTGGATGCTAGAAGACAAAGGATACGGGCTTGGACTGGCTGACTGGCTGCTTGTGCGCGTAGACTGAGGGATTGACGTGTGCGACTCCACGTATTCTCGGGACTTTGTCTTCGTGAATTCTTACGTGTACAGGTACGATGAACGAGCTTTATACGAACCTCAGACCGCATCTGCACGAACAGGGACTGGGGAGGGCTTTCGACCTCCGGGCTGAGGATAGGGCGCGGCCCCCCGGGGAGTTCGCTCTCCCCAGGGGCGCGGCCACGCCCTGGGGCGCACGGGCCCCCGCGCAAAGCCGTAACCCCGAGGGATGGCCCCCGGGGATCTTCCTTCATCGTCTGGGGATATCCCTTGGGGGATATGAAGCTTCGGGGTATTGAAATGGCCCATGGGAGCCATTCTTCTTCGAGTTGTAGTGGCCGCTCGCAAGGTGTTCGGGCAAATGCCCGACACAGCCCGGGTTGCCGAACGAGCCACGTAGGTGGCCGACGGGCATCAGATTTGGCCAAGGGCCAAGGGTAGGAGTCCGTAGGGGCTGGGAGGAGGCACCTTGGGCTGATGGGCCCTACCTCATGGTACGTGCCATGTTGTACGGCGGGTTGGCAGGGTAGCCTCGGGTTGGCCCGAGAGCTAAAGTCGAGTGGCATGTTGCCATGTGTCTGATGGTCGAGGGTGGCCCCGGCTTGCTGGGGGGGTCGTTGTAGGACCCAATTGGTGTACTGGGACCTTGGGGTGGCCCATGGGCTGGTGTAGAAGGGTTGAAACATGTGCGCCCACAAGGTGTTCGGCAGAAGGCCGAACGCACGTGTGTGGGCCGTACACGCGTACTACGGGCCTCCTGAGCCTGTGGTTGACCTATTTGGGTTTCCCTTTGACCTTGGAGGGTTGAGGGAAGGCTTTCTGGGGTAGGCCCCTTACCTTTTCACTGAGTGCCACGTGGCGAGGCTTGTACTTTGAGTGTCCCCGGGGCGGCCCGGGTGACCATGTAGAGTGCGGAGGAAGTCTGCGACTTATGAGTCGGGAGTGGTCCCGATCGATCGCTAGAGCCATCGTGCACCTCGGCTAACGTGTTAGGGCCATTGGTCGGGCCCACTAGATTGTCTGATGGGCCGGGTAGCCCATGCCTTGAAGGTGTTCGAGGAAATTCCCGAACCCCTATTTTTGGGTATTTTGCTAGGGAAATAGTCCGGGTACAACAAATGCCCCCCACGGGTCGTGCGTCGGAGGCGAAGACGAGGGCGTACGGCCCATGAACGTCTCCTTCTAAGTTGTTGTAGTTGCATTTTGACACTTCATATATTTGTGATTTACTGTACTGTATGTATTGAATTTCTGGCATACTGACCATTTTTGTGCTATGTCTTGCAGCTATAGCCCGATTTGGCAGGGACGAGAGGGTCCCGAGGCGTGTGGTCCGAGAGGAGGACCACTGGGTGAGGAGGACAGAGCAGCCCATGCCCTCTTTGGGCCCGCCAGTTGTTACCGCAGCCAGCGTGGAGCAGCTTGATGGTGGGCAGGTAGTTGTGGCAGAGGGCCCCATCGGCAAGCGCGGGAAAGGGGTTGGGGTTGTGGAGCTGGCCCACGCGTCGGAGGCGGGCAGAATTCACACTTATGATCGTAGTGGTGCCTATCCAGTGGAGTTCCCTTTGGACAGTCACATGTTTGAGTTTATCAGGCACTTTGTCCCGTCGGGCCTAGAGGAGAGTGACTCTCGGGTAGCTGGAGCCCGTGGAGCGGGCGATCTTAGTGGGTCGAGATAGCTTGCACGGGATTGTCCTTTATGACTTGTCAAGTTTTTCTGTGGATTACTGGAGGCAGAGTCAGTCCCCCGGCGCTGAGTGCCTGGGCTTCTTCAGCAGAGCAGACCAGTTCGGAGCTCATACTGGAGTGATGGGTCCTACCTTCTGGGATTTGCATGGACACCACCGAGCAGAGACAGAGGGCAGTCCAGGGTTAGTGCTGGAGTCGTCTGGGCTGGAGTATGTCGGGGAGGGCTACGACAACCATAGCGTCCTTTCCGAGATTTTACGACAGAGTGCAGTCAGTTGGTATGGCCACTGGGCGGTGATTCGTCACACAGATACCGCCAGGGGGCGACTGAGTGGCTGAAGGGCATAGTACACCACTACCAGGTGCTGCTAGACCGAGCTGACATCAGATATGCTATGACCGCGGCTCTGTACGGGTACCCTTGCTACTCGGGGCTTTTGCAGGTGTTGGCAGAGCGCTTCAACCGCAGGTGGAACACCGTGGCAACGGCTGAGGGAGAGACCTCATTAGACTTGTGGTCTCTGTGGAGGATCTCTGGGTTGCCGATCAGCGGCAAGGGGTATGAGGAGATAGTGCTGGATGACCTCCATCGTAGCCATACTTGCGGACATGGGAGATACCGGGTTCCTTACAGCTACCGATATTTATTGAAGACCTGGAGGGACCTGGCCTTGGCTGGGAGAGAGAAAGTAGCGCAGACTCCGAGAGTGCCGCTGAACGCATGGGTTCATCATTTCTACAACGGGCCTTTCAGTTTTCACCATGAGTTCGCCAGAAGCCAGACTCCCTGGGAGGAGTATACAGAGGTGGAGCTGCGATTCAGGATGCATCCGAGGTATATCTACGCTCCACGGGAGGGGTGGAACCCCCACCGACTGCCAGATGTGACGCACTTGGCCGCATACTTGGCGTACTGGCTGGCGACGTTCGTGGTCTCCCACGGGGAGGACGGCCTACTGCGAGTAGAGATGCTGTGGCCTGCATGCCAATTGGCAGAGGGACGGAGACTGGCCTTAGCCCCAGCGGCTTTGGCTAATGTTTACCAGGGACTGGGAGTACTGGCGGCGCACCCGGTGCCACGTGACCGGAGCCTACTTCTGCCGACTCACTACCTCAGTGCATGGGCTGGGTTGCTATTCCCAGGGTTGGTGTCTCGCGGGTCTGTGACGAACCAGGCGGCACCGTTGTTGTTCAGCTTCATCGGGCAGCCTGATGGGGACGCAGTGATGCAGCTGGAGGAAGCCAAGAGGGTTTTGTGTTACTTGCCGGTAGGGGCGAGGAGGGTGTCCCTTTTGACGGTGCTACCACGGACTCCCACCTGATCGTGGTGCCTTTGAATGGTGGGGCGGCCTGCGCCCGACCTTACCAGCAAGAACCGGACGTGTCGTTGTACACGGAGTGGGTGACGAGCACCCGGCCGGCGGTGCTGCCTTTACACCGGTCCGTGACGAGCTTCTTGGAGCCGTACTACCCGCACAGGTTCGCTCGGAACTTCGGGTACGACCAGGGGATCTCGCCAAACCAGGAGTTCCCTTTGGCGGGTCGTCAGTACAAAGGTCGGGACACCCACTTGCTAGCCGCGGCGTGGTGGGACTTTTACTATCGCCGAGAGCCGGAGCGGCTGCCGACGCCTGGGCCGGGTCGCAGGGGACGGTTTGACGTCCACTACGCCAGATGGTGGTTCGGGTACAGTCACCAGTACCGACAGAAGGCATCGGTGATCCAGAAAGTCGAGGAGAACCGTCTCTTGAGGGAGGACCTGCCTCTCATCACACTGGATGATGGGTATCTGCGGACTCGGTTTCCTTGGATCCACCCGAAGGTAGAGAGGTTGGTGCAGCAGGCGCCCCGGGGGAGCCGAGGCTCTTTGTCGACGGGGCGGAGCGGCAACGGGGCACTAAAGCCCCTCAAGCAGGTGCGGGCGGCACCTGGAGGCACCAGAGTCAGGGCACCTCGACCCGAGACATCGAGGACTTGGTGGACCTAGTTTCTTGCGGACAGCGGGTTTGAGCAGTGGGGTTCGCTGGACCGAGTGCTCCCTGAGGGGAGCTTTATAGATACGGTGGCCGATGACTGGAGGCGTCACATCACCCATGCGATCGGGTCAGTCGGGCCCGTAGAGCTGGTGTCCCTTATTGAGTGTGCCTACACCTTGAGGGACGTGAAGGAGGCAGTTGCGAAGGCTGGACGGGTCGTGGGCTTAAAGCCGGAGCAGCTAGTTCCTCTACCTCTGACCCCCTTCGTGACTTCAGGTAAAACCTTTTCATTAGCCTACTAGCCCTGTTTTGTTCTTTCCTAGGGCATATGGCTGAGAGATCCTATTTAGTTGTGTTTATTGGAAGGTCTTGCGGCCGATAGGGGTCATCCTTCCGCAGGGACATCTTCTGGGGATAGTGACGGGGCCCTTCAGCCCCAAAGGAAGCGCCCCTGGGTGGAGACCGGAGTCAGGGAGGTTAGTGAGTCCTCTAGGGGACCCACTGCCAGGGAGCATATTGAGGCGGAGCCGGCTCTGAGTAAGTGCCATATTTGCCTACTTGCTTTGTATGGATTCAGCCTTGATGATTGGCTAACCTTGTGCAACTGGATTTGCTTTTCACAGCGCCGCTGGAGGCCGGGGCTGATGCGGCTTTCTCGCCACCTCAGGAGGTTGACCCCCTTCCTGACGACGGGGTTGATCATGAGATAGATATGGAGGGGCTTCTTTGTATGATGGACGAGACCGCCCCCAATGTTGAGACCTTCCCCGACTTTGAGCCATGGAAGGCTTTAAAGGATGCCTAGCCAGGTAAATAATTCCAGAACTGAGCAAATTTTATTTATGTCTATATTTGCTTCTGGAAATTGACATAGTTGCTGGTGTCATGCAGAGATGGGCGGGGCATCATAGACCGCAGCTTCTCCTGAGATGCAAGGCGAGGTGCCCCCATCCATTGACGGGCAGGAGCCTGGTGTGACTCAGGATGGCTTGGGTGAGCACTGAATCGCTACGGAGGGCATTGCCCTTCCATTGTAGAGTTGCGGGGATGCCGATACTGACTGACTTTATGATGTCATTTTCAGGTGAGGATCCAGCCACCACTCTGGAGATGATTCAGGAGCTGGTCCGCACCGATCCTTCAGTGTCTCTTCCCTCCTTTGAGGGGGAGCCTGAGGGGAGGAGTGCTTCAATGCCGCCCACGACCGAGGAAGTGTCTAGCTTGCTGCCGCAACTGTTGGCGGGGGTAGAGCGAGCTTCCCTGCCGGCCGTGGTGTCGGCCTGCACTGTGGGGCTGGTCGGGTCTGTAGACACGCTATTCCTGACGTCTCCTGAGAAAGTCTCATATCACTATACAACGCCCCGCGACGGCTTACGCGTTTTGAATCACTTGAGTGCTTCCTTTTCTTGAGTCTTCTTCCGCCCTTTTCGGCATCCGGAATCATCTCGTCACGGCATTCGGACGACATCAACACCAGTCAGACGCATCAGGAGGTTCCGGAACCAAGAAGGGTGTCTGTCGGGCAGCCGCCAACACCTTGTCCGAGGATCCGGGTGGGTCTTTTTGGGGGCGTCCAGGCCCCTGGACGCCCCCATTCTTTTAATTTATTTTCAAATAAACCAAAAGCCAAATAAAAATAATATATTAATGGAGGCGTCCAGGCCCCTGGACACCTCTATAAAAACAAAAATATAAAATATAAAATGCCAGCTTTGGCATAGAAAAACAAAACAAAAATAAAAATATATTTTCTTGGAGGCGTCTAGGACCCTGGACGCCTCCATCAACTCCCTCACGGGCGCCGGCCACCGAACGACGGTTTGTCGTGTGTGAAAGAATCCAAATTATAGAGACGTCCAGACAGCTAGACGCGCCCATTTCAAAATCACGAGGCGCCGCTCACGAAACCAAGCGTTGTGTCAAACCGCGTGCGGCCGTCGGTGGGGTTCGGTGGACCTGTTGGAGGCGTCCTGGGCCCTGGACGCCTCCACAAAAATATTCCGAAAAAATAAATAAAAATAGAATAACATATTAGTTTGGCCCTGGTGGAGGTGTCCAGGGTCCTGGACGCTTCCACCCTCCGGAGCCCTATAAATAGAGGCCCACCCCCTCAGTTCTAGAAGAGCTTCTAAGAGATCCGATAGGCTGCCGGAGCCCAGAGGCTACCGGAGTCATTTCTAACCCGTGGGGTCTTTTGTAGGTGGAGGTTCTGCCGGCTTCTCGGGTGTCCAGGCTCACAAGAGGAAGGCTATCTTCGTCCACCGCGCTTCCACGTCGTCCCTACGCTGCCGGAGCTCCGCCGGATCTCACCCTCGGCTCCTCCAATAAGCCTTTTCTTCCCCTTTTTCTCATAGTTCTTTACATTCATCATACTGCATCCTCTATCTCCCTACATAAGGGCGCCGTCTCTTGCATACTTCTTGCATTCATCATCGCATTTTCCTCCTACTCAAGTCCGAGAGGGGTTTAAAACCACACCAACCAGGTGTGTGTCAGGTCACGATCTCGTTACTTTTATTGCAAGGAATTGTTACTACACTGTCATTTTCTAATTCCGTTCGTTTATTGTCTACTGTTTTGCAAGGGTAACCAAGGAAAGCCCTCTCCGTCGGCCGGCCGAAAGGGGGGGAAGAAGCAACCCGCCATCTCCTGCTCTTGAGGTAGGCGCGATCACTTTCTTTATTTTTGGGGTCTTTTGGCCCCTGGCGATCACATCTTGTTCTCGAGGCCGCGGCGAGTCACTTCCCAATGGCCGTTTAAATTTCCGTTCTTATATTCTCTTTATATTCTGTTATATTCTGCTCATATTCTCGAGGCCGCGGCGAGTCACTTCCCCAATGGCCGTTTAAATTCCCGTTCTTATATGTTATATTCTTATCTATTCATGTTCTCGAGGCCGCGGCGAGTCACTTCCCCAATGGCCGTTTAAATTCTTGCTCTTATATTCTCTTTATATTCTGTTATATTCTTATCTATTCATATTCTCGAGGCCACGGCGAGTCACTTCCCCAATGGCCGTTTAAATTCCCGCTCTTTATATTCTCCTTATATTCTGTTATATTCTTATCTGCTCATATTCTCGAGGCCGCGGCGAGTCACTTCCCCAATGGCCGTTTCAATTCTTGCTATTTAATTTCTGCACCATTCCCGTCCCCCCGAGGCCGCGGCGAGTCACTTCCCGCTATGGCCGTTTAACCCCCATACCTTGCTATATTACATTTGTCCCGCTCGCCCCGCCGGAGCAATCTCCCGTGGTGGCCCCTTCTCTTTTCTCTTATTTCTGTGTTGCAGCAAACAAAAGAGGAGCCCGCGCGCTCCGCGTCCTCTTCGCTCTCCGAACCGCGTGACGTCGCTCACAGATTGGCGATCACGGTGGGACCTCTACTGCTTCCTTTTGGCTACCCTTGCAAGTTCGGCACCGTCCGTGCCTCTCCACCTTGGCGCCCTCGCGCGCCCCCGTTGTGCTCACGGCAGCACTGTCAGTTGTGATTGGTTGGGTGTTCATTATATGTTTGTTATTTCTGTTGTTTTCTTACTCTATATCTCTGTCAGCATTCCATTGCATACATCCATCCCTCTTTTATATCCTTTTTCATTTTTTTAAGGATCACCCTTTCCCGGTGAAGGAAGGACTCTCCGTTTGAGAATTCCTCTCAACGGACTAGAATCTCCTCCACTGGGACCTCCGTAAGTCCCCGACATCGAAGAATCTCCTCTTCGTTCACTGGGCTGGTTGTACCATTGAAGTTCCCCGGAGTTAGTCATTCCATTCGTGGTGAGACGAGAGACCCTAGCTGACACGGCGGTGAAACAAAAATAAACTAGGGTCCCCATTTTGTGTGAACTTCGGATCTCGCTAAAAGCATAAAAAAATCATCAAAATCAAAACACAAAAAAGGCGTAAAGGCATCCACTTGTTTGATAATCTCTGCTACCTACTTGCTAGTGTATATTTTAGCGTTCTGGGAAAACTGTGAGCATGGCTCACGAGTCTTTTGAGGAGAACCACCCTAGTCGTGGTTTGTCAGCCGACCCGCGAGTCTATGCTATGGACTCGGGTCCTTCTCATGAGCCCTCGCATGAGGTGCAGGTTATTGCCGGGGACACGTCCCCACCACAGGATATCTCTTCCTTACTGGGCGTCCTCGCCAACACGGAGCTTACCTCTGAACAGCTCCGGGCCTTCCAGGCCATTCTGAAGGGGAAATCTGTTTCCCCCACGCCCCAGGAATCAACTTCGGCCATCGCACCTCTCCAAGAGTCCGTGCAGGCCATTCCATCTCCTTCATTGGCGCAAGCCATCCAGTCTCCCTCGCTTCAAGGACAAGCGAGCCAACAACCACCCTCATTCCAGTTCCCGTCACAATCTCAAACTCCCGTTGTTCCCCACATACCGCTTCAGCCGGGGCCAACTGTCGGCGGTCCGACAGCTCCCTCTCATTCGGGGTTCCCCCCTCAAGTCTCCGGGAGACAGTTTCTCCCCCAGTGGCAAGTGCCACCTTCACCTCCAGAGGAGCTCACCCAATCGCTCCTCAATAGGTTCAATCGCATGGACGAGCAGTTTCAAAATCTGAGAAGGATGGTGGACGTGAAAGCCACCCCGGAGGTTGCTTTGCCAATCCTTCCCGTCATTCATCTTCCTCCCTCCGAAATGCCCACGTACCGCAGATACAATGGTACCGGCAACCCCTTCATTCACCTCAAGGATTTCATGTATGAATCCTCCTATTGGCAAAATGATCAGAGGTCCCTGGCATACCTCTTTCGGAGATCATTGGATGGTCCGCGCTAGAGTGGTTCTATTCTTTGGAGCCCCGCGAGGCCGAGAATTTTGAAATAGTCCAGAGAAGGTTCTTGCAGAAATATAGGGATAGGGTCGGTCCCTCACTCTCCATTACCGACCTAGTGGCCGAAAAGATGAAGCCCGACGAAGATTTTGTCCGCTATGCTGATAGATGGAGGTCTCTGGCGGAAAGAATAAGGGATACCCTCTCCGAGCCCGAACAAGTGAAGATGATTGTGTCTAATGCAACCCCACAGTTCAGACATGTCCTGGCCATGAATAAACTTACTACAATGGAGGAACTCTATGAAAGGGCCCGGTACATCCAAACCCAGTTAAAAGACTCCCCCATTATGAACATGTTTGAGTCACCGAAGCCCAAAGTGGTCAGAAAGACAGGCGCTGGTGTCCCGGGCGGAGCCACAGAAGGGGTCGTGACAAATGAGCAAGTGGGTGCGGTCAACAATGCCAACTATGCAGTCAACCCAAGGCCTCCACAAACGCCCCGACTTCCCCTCCAACCAGGTCCTTTCCCTCTTCGTCCTCCACCCCAAAATAATCCACCCCAGGATAATATGCCTCCATTACGTCAACCCCAGCAACAACAACCACAACCTCAGCAACAACAACCACCGCTTCAGTACAACCAAGTTCCACCCCCGGGGAATTATGGTCCCCAACAGCAACAAAGGAGGCCGGTCGGTCCCAAGAGAGCCTACTATCCACCGTTGCCAGAAACTCTGGCGGATATTTTCAACGCCCTCATGGCCTCAAACCAACTCGCCCTACCCAGAGAAAGGCCCGTGTGGCCCCCGAATGTTGATACCTCCAAATACTGCGTCTACCACAGGCAGCCAGGACACACAGTAGATTACTGCTTCCATTTCAAAGATTACATCCACGATATGAATGATGAACATCAAATAGATTGGGATGAAATGAGACGATACGTCGCCGCTCTCAAGGCTAGGAGACCTCCTCATAGGCCACAGCAGCAGTTACAACAGCAGCAGCAGCAGCAACCACAACAACAACAACAGTCTCAGTAGGCCCCACAACAACAGCCCGACATGGGCATAATCCAGAATCCATTACCAGAGCACCAACAGCCCAATCATCAGGTTAACCCCATCTCCTCCTTCCCGGAAGTCGGGAGAGAGCAGGTGTGGCACCCGGAAAGTACCTCCATTCTTTCTACCGCCAATCCTATCATCACGCAACACCCTTGCCTTGCCCGGGTAGCACCTCTCTCTCATCAACCCGCGTCAGTATCGCCTTCACCATTTCCACTACCATTACGCCCTCTCATCCGTACCCCGATCCCCTATCAATCGACACTCTCCACTACGCCTTCACACCCTCTCATCTTCTCCCACTCCCCCACTTTACCATCCACCTCTACCACATTTACCCCTACGCCTTCTAAACCCCTTATCATCCGTCAACCATACATAACCCCGTCTTTCTCCACCATATCACCACTAATGCCTTCAAAACCACTCATTACCCACCACCCACCTCAAAATCATTGCTCGTTTCAAGCCCTACCCACTTCTACTTCGTCTCCACCTCCACCTTCCAGACCCCTTATCCTTCATAATCCGCGCGATATCCCCTCTACCTCCGCCATGCCTCCACCTAACAAACCCCTCATCAGAATCCCTGCTCCCGTCATCACCCCTGCTTCATCAACCATTCCTCCACCACTACCCCTCAAATCCCTGTTAAAACCCACTGCTACCCCCACAGAGGTACAAAAGCCGCAGGCAATGGTGCTCCGGAGTGGAATGATTTTCCACAGGGTTTTCCCCACAACAGTCAGAATCCTGAGCAGTCTCAGCCAGAGAAGGATGATGGAGAACAACCAGAAAGAGCTATCCCTGGAACACAGTATGATCTATTGAAACACTTGGACAAGACGCCTGCTCGGATCTCCATCCTGGAGCTACTTCAAAGATCCACATCCCACCAGGCAGCCTTAATGGAGTACCTTCAAAGGGTCATGGTGAATGAGGACCTCCCTGTAGAAAAGATCTCTACCGTCCTGACCCCAACGGACACACAACCGGCCATCATGTTCCACAACTACGAGCTCGCTCCCAAGGAAGCTCGAAAATATGCACTGTGCATTTCAATAAAAATTAATGGGGTATCCATAAACCCGTGTCTTGTGGACACGGGTGCGTCCATAAATGTGATCTCCATGAGCACTCTTCAGTTGTGTGGGATCGACGAGGAACAAATAAGACCTTCCTCGATCACGGTCACGGCTTATGACAATAGCAAAAGGCCGCCGCAGGGGATGATTATTCTGAAGGCAGAACTAGGCCCCATGTCAATTCCCACGGAATTCCATGTCCTCGACATGGACCCCACATTCAAGGCTATACTGGGTCGCCCCTACATCGAAGCCATGGACGCTGTGCCTTCCCCCAACCATCAGTGCCTGAAGTTTCCTTACAATGGGAGGATTATTAAAGTGGTCAGCACTCCTGTCCTTCACACAGTGGATGCTATCAACACCTCTCTGCCCTCTGTTTGGCCGTCTCATTGGCCCATATTGTCACTACTGGACGTACGTGATTCATCTCACGTTCCACTAGCACCAAAGGAGCCGGTCAGGACAACCGCAACATCATATCTCCCTTTTCACTCCAAAGGGTGGGAGATTATGAGGAACATCGGCTACCAACAGGGTAAAGGTCTGGGCGCACAGTTACAGGGTAGGCTCAAACCGCCAAAGGAAATTAGGCCGAACCGCAGGTTTGGCCTAGGCTTCAAAGGACCGTTCAAGGTGGATTGGAAGCCCCTCACATGGACTCTATCAAACCACTTCAACAGAGGGCCCGTTGTTCAGATGGGAGATTACCCACGAGAAGCATATGGGAAATCACATGCTGTATATTTGGCTGAAAAATGTCCGAGGATCACCAAAAGAGGCAAGATCAAAGATCCGGAATGCGAGTGGAACCAATGGTTCGACATACGGGACATTTCCGTTGCACTGGAAAGGATGTTCTCGTCTCCGCAGCTTGAAGGACCACCATTGATCTCGAAATACCAGAGAATATTACCACTCTTGCCAAGGTTCCAAACTATCCTCGTCCTCGCCAGAAGGACCCTGTCATCGACGGATCTTCATCCATCCTCAACATTGCCGTCGACGGCTCATTAGCCGCCATCTTCTCCATCCACTCGTCTCAGCCTTTGCTGATATCGTCTTCCTGGGCCAGACAATTGTCTGATGATCTTCCCAGATCCCCTTCTCTGCTTACATACCTACGCGGGCTTCTCAACCCGCGCCAGGTCTTCAACCATGATCTGCTCTATGAGCCTCACAATTCTCTAGCCATAACCACTTTTCTCTCTCCTCCAATCTCTTTTCACTGCTTTGTCATTAAAAATGAAAACGAAAAAAAAACGTCAATTTTCAAACTCCCCAACAACACATCTTCGTTGAGGAAACCTCCTACATCTCCCACGGGTGCGTACCGCCCTGCGGACCACCCGTCCAAGGTCCGATGAGCGACCTTTTCTACCCCTCCTCTGAGGGGTCTTCTCCTGTACATTCTACACCATCCTCTTCGTCTTCCTCTTCTTCTGTAAATATTGTCAGTCAATCTAGGAATGATAGGCCAAGGGTAGTACCTAGGAAGAAACCCAAGGGTAAGCAGATCCCTCGTCGATTCCTTCTGGATTTAGCCGCCAGGTGTCAGGCCCTTCTTGCCATCCCCCAGTTGTTAGAAAATCCCATCCAGCTACCGGAAATAGAATATGAGGGCGACTGTGCATTTGATGAAGGGTATGGAGCCTACGAGATCACGGATGAAGAATGCCCCACTGAAGATGAGGGTGAAGAATATGAGGATGCGGCGGGCGCATACGCTAGTGGAATGAGGAGATTCGACGAGCCGTCAACCGCCGTAGAAGAATCCACCAAAGAAGTCAACTTGGGAACTGAGGAAGACCCTAGGATCATCCTCATAAGTGACAACCTACCACCCTCTGAAGAAGAGGCATTAATTGAGGTTCTCAAGGAATATAAGGACACGTTTGCATGGAGCTACGAGGATATGCGGGTCTAGATTCAACCTTGGTCGAACACCGTTTAACCCTAAAACCAGGGTCCGTCTCGGTAAAACAAAGGTTAGGGCGTTTCCACCCTCAGATGGCTTTGAAAATGAAAGAAGAGGTCGATAAGCTCCACAAAGCCAGGTTCATTAGAGTCGTCCTTTATCCTCAATGGGTGGCGAACATTGTCCCGGTCATGAAAAAAGATGGGAAAGTCAGGATTTGTATCGACTTCCGGGACCTTAACCGCGCGTGTCCAAAAGATGATTTTCCTTACCTCACATTGATGTGTTGATTGATAACACGGCAGGCTACGAAACCCTCTCATTCATGGATGGATTTTCAGGATACAATCAAATTCGTTTGGCAGAAGAGGACCAGGAAAAGACGTCATTCACTACCCCTTGGGGAACATATTGTTACGTGGTCATACCGTTCGGATTAAAGAATGCTGGAGCTACTTACCAAAGAGCGATGATGGCCATATTTCATGACATGATGCACATATATCTGGAAGTGTATGTGGATGACTTATTGGTGAAATCAAGGACCAGGATGGAACATCCAGAAGTTTTGGCTAAGGTCTTGCAGAGGTCAAGGGAGTTCCAATTGAAAATGAACCCGAAGAAGTGTGTGTTTGGTGTGTCGTCGGGTAAATTGCTGGGGTTCATTGTGAGTAAGAGAGGGATCGAGATAGATCCCGACAAAGCTAAGGCCATCAGGGATATGCCGCCTCCCAAGAATTTGAGGGAAGTCCGAGGTTTAATCGGAGGTTGCAGTTTATTCGTCGGTTTGTGTCCCAACATTCACAAAGGTGTAGACCTCTCTATGAGTTGACCAAGCCAGGAGTAGAATTCCACTGGAACTCTAAATGTCAGAAAGCTTTTGAAGGGTTGAAGGAATATCTGGATAGTCCACCCGTTCTCATTCCACCCAAACCAGAAAAACCTCTGATCCTTTACGTCTCAGTCTTGGATGACTCCGTGGGAGCCGTCCTCGCACAAGCTGATGAAGAAGGCAAGGAACGGGCAACCTATTACTTGTCCAAACTTCTCAATCCCTGTGAGCAGAAGTACACCGTCATGGAGAAAACCTGTGCTGCCCTCGTTTGGGTAGTGCAGAAATTGAAGCACTACTTCTTGGCTCATGAAGTCCACTTGATTGCTCGAATGAATCCTATCAAATTCCTTCTGGAGAAATCCGTCCTTACGGATAGGCTAGCACGCTGGCAAAGTTTTCTCTCTCAGTTCGACATCACCTACATCCAGCAAAAGGTGATTAAAGGCTATGCCATAGCCAAGCATCTCGCTCATCATCCTCTTCCCAAGTTCGATCCCGTCCAATCAGAGTTTCCAGATGAGGAACTAATGTCCGTCAACCAATCAGATGAGCCAATGTGGACGCTATATTTTGATGGAGCTCTGAATTCTCAAGGGAGAGGAATCGGCGTCGCCCTCCTGTTGCCTGAAGGCCTCACATTCCCATTGGCATACCAGCTCAAATTTCCAATTACCAACAACATAGCCGAATATGAAGCTCTTCTAGCTGGCCTAGAACTCGCTCATTCTTTTCGTATCATTGAGTTACGAGTCGTAGGTGATAGTCAACTCATCCTTCGCCAGGTGCTCACTAAGTATCGCACTCGCGATCCCAAACTCAAGCCATACCAAGAACTCACTGCTGCCTTTGCCAAACTGTTCACCAAACTGATCTTTGTTCATGTCCCTCGTCATCAGAATATTCTCGCTGATGCCCTCGCCTCGTTGGCATCATCCATAAGGTTCCCTCTAGGAAGATGGTTTGAGTCCATTTCCATCTACAAACTTCACGCCCCTGCAATCGATGATGCTTCCTACGTAAATATCAAAGACAGGATAGCAAGGAAGATCCTGCAGGAAGATATCCTTGAGAAGAGGGAAATCATGTTGGCAGAGGCTGAAGAAGAACTGGCTGATGAAGAGAAACCATGGTTCTATGAAATCGTCAAATACTGCCAAGATCAGTCTTATCCTGAAGGGGTCACCACAGAGGATAAGAAAGCCATAAGAAGGGTGGCTCAGAAATATACTTTGGTTGGAGGTCTACTCTATAGGAGGAGCCTTACTGGTATTCTGTTAAGATGTCTTGGTGACGATGAGGTTTGGAAATGTGTAGAGGAGACGCACTCGGGTGTGTGCGTGGCCACGTGAATAGTCAGATGCTCGCCAAAAAGATCATTCGGCAAGGCTTTTACTGGCCCACTATGGAAGAGGATTGTGCTGTCTATGTCCGTAGGTGTGTCAAGTGTCAACTCCACGCCGATAAAATCCATTCACCATCTTCCTCACTTCATCCAATATCCTCCCCGTGGCCTTTCTCCATGTGGGCATTCGACATCATTGGTCCCCTAGGTGATCCCAATTCCCTCACCAAGCAGAAATCTTTCATCATTACTGCGACGGAATACTTCACCAAATGGGCCGAAGCCGAAGCTTACGCGGAAATCAAGGCGTCAACAGTCTGCAAGTTCATCATGAAGAACATCCTCGCCAGATTCGGCGTCCCAAGCACAATCGTCACCGACAATGGGCCACAGTTCATTTCTCAGGACCTACAGGACCTCTGTAAAAGGTACGCAATTGCATTGCATCATTCATCGCCTTATTACCCACAAGGTAATGGCCAAGCGGAGGCCACCAATAAAACATTGCTCAAAATCATCAAAAAAACCTGTGAGTCTAGTAAGTTTTCAGACTGGCCAGAAAAACTTATCGAAGCCCTATGGGCCTATCGCACTTCAATCCGTACCCCCACCGGGCAGACTCCATTTGCCCTTACTTATGGTATGGAAGCGGTAGTCCCGTACGAGACTCTGATCCCTTCTCTCAGGGTACAATTAGACGAGGAATTTCCCCTCGACGATCGTCGTAATTCACTCCTCGCCCATTTGGAACTCTTGGATGAGAAGCGGCTGGCCGCTGCCGAACACGCGCGTGTGTATCAAAATAGACTCGCTCGCTTTTACCAAAAGAAAGTCATTGAGAGAAAATTCAAAGTCGGTGAGATGGTCGTAAAAAGAATTTTTATCAAATCTGGAGGGCCGCGTTCTAAGCTCCAACCCAATTGGGAAGGACCATTTGTAATTCAAGCCGTGTACCCTGGCAATGCCTACAAGCTAGTCAACGCCGAAGGAACCGAGTTATCCCACCCTTGGAATGGGCTTTATCTTAAGAAATACTACCCTTAGCACAAAACAAAAAAAATGATGAAAAGATAAAAAACATCAAAAACAAAGAAATACCAAAAACCACTAAAAATATGGAAAATTCAAAATGCCGATGCCTGGCAGTCACCATGTAGTTAAGTCCCTGCATCTAACCTTCATGTTAGGATAGGGCCCATTAAGGCTTGGTAGGCACCGGGTCTTGGTTTGCCAGAACCGTGGAGATCCCTGTCCGGCCACGTCGGCCTATGCTCGCTCGAAGGAAGCTAACATCTGCTCACTTATGTATTTTATTCAAAAAAGTCGGTAGCATCACCTACGGTGGGGCCCCACCTAGAAGATCTCCGGAAGCTGTAATCTTTATTCTTTTCTCTTCGACCAAATGAGACAGTCGGCGCCCCTAAAACGCTGAGCATGAGAAACCGAAACTCAAACCCCAAAGGCAAGAGTAGGATCCATTTCCTCGAGCATCGATCAGAGCACGAGAAGAGGGCAGTGTCCCCGCAGGCATACGAAAAGGGAGCCCACAAACGTCAAATGACTATATCTCCTTCACAAAAAGAAATATAAAATCAAAATCAAGAGAAAAGCCTGGTCGTGACCGTGCCTGTTGCGATAAACGGAACCCCTCAAAGCAAAAGTCTGAATCCACAAAAGGGGCCGTGGAATGTAAACGCTCGAGATTTGGTCTGAAGTTGTCCGAAAGGAAAGAGTTAATGGGCCCTTATTCGCTCGCCGGGTTAACGGCTTTGCCGGTCCTCTCAGGAGGTTTATCCCCTACACTCTTCCTTCTCCCTCTAAAGATGAAGGTTCGATGGAGTTTCTGAAGGGTGAAAACTGCCTAGGGTCTGCGACCTTATTTTAATATACACATTTGGTTGCCTACTTTGAAAAGCAAAAGCTATCGCTGCGAAGGAGTCTCCGTGTTTCTGGCTGGTCAAGACCCCTGTTTACCACCTTGATGTCTTCTTGTTTAACCTCGGGCTTAGGCCAATGCAAGCGCGTCACCTATGGGTGCGACGGCGTCTGATTCCGGGTCAGCGTCGCGCGGTTGGTCATTGGGGTTCCAGGGTGTTCCATCATATACCATCTAGAGTTGTGAGGAAACAGACCCGGGTCGGGCAAATCTCTTACCTCAAACACCTTTTGGGTGAATCCCTGTGGTCGGAAGCGACTGGGAGCCTAAGCGTGGCATGACGGTATTGTCATCAGGGTAAGTCTTAGCCGACGGGATCATCATTCGAGGGGTCTAGAGGCCCAAATCAACCTAGATGTGCACTTAGGATACCTGGGAGGTTAGTAAGAAACCCTGTTCTCACGTAGGTTAGGTGCCATTTGGGTGCTTGCCAGGCGTTAGCAACAAAAAATTGAAATGATAAAAACAACAAAAAGGAAAAAGAGAAAATGTACATATTTGCAAACAAAAAAATATTTTTTTTATGATAAAACAAAAAAATGCCAAATATAAAAAGAAAACAAATCAATTTTACATGATTGCATTTGCGTGCAGCATCTCACTTTTAATACCACTTGCATTCGTGTGCTTGCCTGTCGCATTTATCATCACCGCATCTTTCCCTTGCCTTCGTTAAATAAAGGCTTGGCCCCTTGACCAGTTATCAAGAACAGTCACAGTGACCATTTGCTTATTGAGCAAGGGGCCAAGTCAGAATAGAAATTCTGATTTGTTTGTTTTAGTGATGTGTGCAGGGATTCAGGCAACAGAAGCAAAAGTGAAAACCAAACAAACCGAACCTTGTATTTTATTCCAAAAATAAAAAAAATTACATCAAGTTCCGCCCTCTCTCTCTGCATTACTCGTCCCACTACTCTCCGGGCAAAGCACTCTCAAAGGCGCTACCCAACTACGAAAAGCGGTACTCCTACCGCTCTGTACTCCCCTTCCTATTCCCACACCTCGGCATTGATCCACAGAAGCAGTAGAGAAGCTACCAACACGAAAGTCACGCTCTCGTGCTCTTCGGTAGCGCTCCTCACCATCTCTCAGCCACTGTTCAGCAAGACCAAGGCTGGTTCGGAGTTCGAACAACTGGGCCTCCATGGCCCTCCGTTCCTCCCTTTCAGTCAATCTGTTGGCTCTTTCTCTCTCTGCGTCTCTTTCTCTCTCTGCCCGTTCTCTCTCACGGTCTTCCCTCTCCAACTGGAGAGTGATCCTCAGTTCCATAGCATCCCTGGAAGAGTCGTCATCAGGATGACGCCGCAGTTCCCTCCCCAGTTCTGCTATCCTAGCCTCCTTCTGCGCAGCTTGGGCAAGCGCTTCTTCCGTCTCCTTTTCCTGCCGAGTGTACCATCTCAGATACGCGATAAGGCGTAAACAAAGAGAACTCAACACTGAAACTTTTACCTGTATACAGAGCATCCCTTCTGCCTCCGCAGCACGCTGCGTGGCGTGAGCAAGTTGCTCATGAAGCAAGTCAAGTTCTGAGGTGGGAATCCACAAGCTAGAAGAGGCACCACCTACTCCCATCGCTGGGGAAGCCGCGCCAATCTGGGCATGCTACGACCGCGTGAATTAGCAGCCAACATTTGGAATCTAGGGTTTTAATTAGGAACGCACTGTACACCTACCAAGGCGCTCGTAGCTCCACGGGCATCGCCCAATTGTTGCTCCATCTCTGCCAAGCGAGTTCGTAAATTCGCTATCATGGCATCCCGGACATCCTGCAGCCATACGAGTCAGCATTTTTCACCAGAAAACAAAAAAAGGAGAAAGAAGAAAATAGAAAAAGGGGAAATCTACCTCCACAAGTCCCCGGAGTTGGAGCCGCTCTGCGTACTTTGTCCTATATAGACGCAAGTAGTCCTCGCTATCCCGCGCATGTGATTCTACAATCGTGCCACCCCGTTGCCAGTCTTCATACTGTTCGGGGAACCGCACGCGCCAGTCAATGCAGGTCGCCGGTCCTCGCGTCTCTCTCCCAACGCGAGGTGGCGCAGCTGAATCCACCCATTCTTGAGCCAGTCCCAAAGTCCTCATAACCAATCGTAGCCGAAGCGGCTCGATTTCATTCAGGCAGTGCATCCACAGTTCCCGTCCGAACCGAGCACGACTTGCTAGAACCCACGGCTGGTCGGCATCAACCATGTCTGAGTAGGGTCTCCAGTTTACCATCAATGCAGGGAACTCCTGTAGCTCCCGCCTTAGCACCATCAGTTGGTAGGTTAGGGGTGCCGCACTCACGATGGGTTCCCACCGCCTGGCTAGCGGCACCATCGTGGGTCGCCAATGCCGAGCTCTCCCCATGGGGAGGTAATAATAACTCCACAGCTGCTCGGCACAGGTCATCAGTACCTCGCAAAAACACAAAAAAAATACAAAACAAACAAAACCAAAAATACCTAGATGAATGGTGTAAAACCACTGACAGCCATCTCACGATCCACTTCTTGGAACAGGCCTGCAAACAAGTGTGCCAGCATGGCAGCTCCCCAGGCATAGTATCCTACTCTTTCAAGGTCTGATAGCAACTCCAGGAAGCGACATTGGATACCGTCCCCTTTCAAGCTCAGTACCAATCTCCCCAAAAGGAAGATGAGAAATCTCCTCAAATCTATGTTGCATCTTTCCCAGTTGCCGAAATCTGTGCAGTACACGGCACGGCATCCTATTTCCATTCTTTCCATGAACTCTTCTGAGGATTCGTCGTCCCGCCGATGAGTGTCGGTGAGCCCTAATGCATCCATGAGGGACGCCCTAGCTACCGACCTATTTTTCCGACCATCTAGGTCCAAACCCAGTAGCTTCCGAGCACCTTCTCGGTAATCCGCATAAGTGACCCCGGTCACTGCCTCGCCCTCCACCTTCAGGCTTGTGATCCAGACCACATCCTCCAAGCTGGGCACCATGTGCCCCCAGGGCATCAGGAATGCCCGACTCACTGGGTCCCATCTCTCACACAAGGCTTGGATCAGGACCAGGTCGAGCTCGAGCGGCTCGATCCGAAGAAAGGTGCCAAATCCCATCACGTCTAGCCTCGCCTTCTGAAAATCTGGAGACCTCGGTATGCTGCCACTACCAACTCCCATGAGATCTGTGATTTCATCACACTCTACGCATACAGGGAATGGAGAGGAGGTTTGGTCAGAAAGAAAGGAAGAAAAAAGAATGGAAAAAAGGGCAGGAAAACTTGGCTTACGAGTTGTGATTGAGCCCTTTCGCTGAAGTGCCCTTCGAGGTCCGAAAGCCTCCTGGAACTACTACCACTGGACCTGCTTCTCTTCGAGGAGTGGGAAGATTCGCCCTCCATCCAACTCTCGGAATTTTGAACTCCTCCTCTCCCGTGAGAACTTGTGCTCCTCGAGTTAGCTCTCGATATACCTGGGAGGATAAAAGGGACAAGAATTTATAGAAATGGAAGGAGTACATGCCAAGATTGCCTCCATCACCTTTAATAATAGCCCTCGCGATGAGGCACCTACCATGCGGTCCCGTGTGTCACTTCACCGCTCGCACAGGGTGATTGATTGGACGAAGAATATGACGACTAGCCCCCTATGTTGTCTAGGGATACCCTATCATGTTTTGGAGGACGTCCGCAAAACTTGACGCAACATCTGGAGAAGGAACTAGGGCCGTCATTATCGACTTCGACGGCAGATTCCCGTGGAAAATGGTCACAACAAGACGCGATTCTCCGCTTGGGGTGGAGTCTCGGTAGACCCATCACATGGGAACAGTGCAAAGGAGAAGAAGTGTAGGGAAGAAGGAACGCACAAGAGAACAAACAAGCAGCAGAAAATCAAATCACTCCATTCATAATTCTACATAAGCTGTCATAAACACTATAATCATAGAGATGAGGCGAGTCCACTGGCTCGCCAACTCGTGCCATTATCTTCATGCTCGTCCCTCTAGGCGTCCCTCTCCTCTCCCCTGAGGTGAGGGTCCCTCAGAAGCCTCCGGGATCCCCGTGCAGTAGCACCCGCCTCGCCTCATGGCGTCGGCTCCACAATAATGACTCGCTGCTCCTCCCTTGGCGTGGCAAAGAAGCCACTAACGGTAAAGCGACCAGACTGGCGCAGTCGCTCCCCAAACTCTCGCGCTCTCTCGTAGCGCGTCTCCATCCCTCCTAGTCTCTGCATGACGGCCTGAAGGCCCAGCTGGAGCTCCCTCACTTGGGCCTCCAAGGCCCTCCTCTCGGTCTGATCCCGCTGTCGCTCGGACCTTCTCTCAGCTTTCTCTCTCTCTGCCTCTCTCCTCATCATATGCAGAAGAACCCTTAACTCCAGGATGTCTGGAGAATGTCTCTCCTCACCGCGATGTCGCAGCTCTGCTATAGTCGCCACCCAGGCATCACGCTCCTCTTCCGCCCGGGCAGCCCGAGCCACCGCACCAGCAAGTTGCTCCCGGAGGGAGGCAATCTCAAGAAAAGGGGCCGAGGAACTGGAAGATGCGCCGCCAGCCACTCCCCCCATCGCTGTCTGCTGGGCACGCTGGAACGAACAAACAACAGCCGTCAGCTAAGCTCCACATTTAAAAATAGAAAATGCAGCACTTAGCTTACCAAGAGCGACAGTTCCTGTTGAGTGGCGGCCAGCTGCCGCCTGACCTCGGCTAATTGGGCACGCGACCCGTCGACGTCGCGCGTATCCCCGGCTTGGGGAAGCCCCGCATAACTCTCTCTCTGCCGCCGCAGGAAGTCGGCACTATCCTGCACCAGTACGCTCCCTTGCTGCCCAGGGAGACGTATGCGCCAGTCTTCAAGCTTCGCGTTGCCGCGACTCTCCTTCCTGACGCGGCTCGGCTCGTCTGCACTCGCCCACTCATCGGCCAGGCCCAGGGTCCTCGCCATGTCCTGCACCAAGAAAGAAGGGCCTCGCATCATAACAAAGAACGCGTCCCCTGTCTAGGACGCGTCCATCATTTGAGTGCAACACTCGCCGAACCCTTTCCCCCCTCGCGCGGCTCGCTTCAAAACTCAAAATGGGTCAAAAGAGGAAGAGATCGGAGGACCTACCAGACCGTGTTCACCTCCCTCCGCGACATCGGGCCCCTCGGGCCCTTCGGGGGCCCGAAGCGGCCCTTCCTCCTCCATGGACGCCGTTCCGTGTTCTTGCGTGTCCCTCCTCAGGCGAGGAGTTCCTCGTCCCTCTCCACCTTCACCATGGTCGGGCCCACCGAACTCCATCGATCAAAAGAGGAGGAAGATGAAAAAGGGGGCAAGCGAGTTTCGGCGGAAGGCGGGCTCGTTTGCGGGTAAGGCACGGGAGAAGAAAGGCCACCCGACGCTTTAAATTTGAATTCAAGGATTAAGACGCGTCCTCGCGCCTGGACGCGCCCAAAAAGGGAGAAAGGAACATAATCCCCCCGTGTAAAGTAGTTCCCTTCTGTCCAGGGCAAAAGTCTCGTGAAGCGTAAACAACGTGGTGCAAAAGAAAGTGCGGGAAAGAAAAGGGCACGCTACACGAAATCCATTTCATATAATAGTCAAAGTACATCATACAGTGAGAAGGGTGACGTGTACAAGCAACTCTCTAACTCTCGCTACCACCCTCCTCATCATCTCTCTCCTCCCTCCTCTGCCGGGGATCCCTAGGGGGCCTCTGCGAACCCTGAGAAGCCGTGCTCGCCTCGCCCTGCGGTGGCACTCCAGCCTCGAAGGCGCGACGACGCTCCTCGGCCTAAGAAACTAGATAGCTGCCCATGGAAAAAGAACCAGACTGACGAAGTCGCGCCCCGCGTTCCTTCGCCCTCTGGTACCGCTCCTCGCTCTCCCGAAGCCTCCCCTCCGCCGTGCCGAGACTCAATCGGAACTCCAGCAGCTGGGCCTCCAGAGCCCTACTCTCATCCCAGTCTCGCAGTCGCTCCACCCTCCTGTCCTCTCTCTCCCTCTCCTCTCTCTCTCTCACCGCCTCCCTCCTCGACAGCTCGAGGGTGATCCGCAGATCCAGCACGTCACGAGGGAGCTCCTCAGCCTCCCGTCGACGCTCCTCCTCCAGCTCCACAATCCGGGCGTCACGCTCCACCACCCGAGCGTCACGCTCCTGCTCGGCACGAACAGCACGCGCCAGGGCTTCTCGGATCTCGGCCACCTGTCAAAGTACGCGTGCATCGTAAGAGAGAGGTGAAAGATGAAAGAGTGACTAGAAGAGGGTCAGGGCCAAGTAGGCACTCACTCGAGCCTCGTGGTCACGCTCGGCCTCCTCAGCTCGAGCCACCGCATACGCCAGCTGCTCCTGAAGGGCAGAGATCTCCGGGGGAGGGCCCCACGAATTGGAACCTGCTCCACCAACCGTCCCGGCTGCTGTCGCCTGGTGGGCCCGCTGAAACACAGGGCAAACGACAGTTACAGGCTAAGCATCGAAATCCAGGTCACAAAAAAAAAAAATGCATCGCATAAACTCACCAGGATCTCCAACTCCAGTCGGATGGCCACCAACTGCCGCTTGGCGTCTGCCAACCGGGCCCGCAGGTCGGCGATCATGTTGTCACGAGCATCCTGCATTGCACATAAGTTAGTGCCACATGCATATACATATAGAAGGGTGAAGCATTTTCATTTCACTTACTCCTACCATACCACCAAGGAAGAGGCGGTCCCCGTACGTAGCCCGGTACCGTCTCAGGTAATCAGTACTGTCCTGTACATGGGACACCACTGGGACCCCGCCCTGCTGCCAGTCCTGGTACTGTGCCAGGAAGCGCGTACGCCAGTCCACGATCTTCGCCTTCCCCTTGGTCTTCCGCCCGATGCGGACCGGCTCATCTACATCGACCCACTCTTGGGCCAGCCCCAACGTCCTCATGACCAGCCTCAGCCGAAGCGGCTCGATCTCGTTCAGGCAATGGACCCACACGTCCCGCCCGAAATGAGGAAGACCCGCTACAACCCAAGGCTGGCCAGCATCGCCCATGCCCAGGTAGGGCCTCCACACCACCTGCATCACCATACATACATCATGTTAGTTACCATTCAGTCACATGCATAAAAACACAAAAAAATCATACGCATCATACCATGGCCTCGGGATACTCGCTCAGCTCCCGACGAAGTGACGCCAGCTGGTAGCTGTGTGGTGCCGCTACCACGACCGGCCTCCACTGTCGCGCTAGAGGAACGGCTCTCCTGTTCCCCTGCCTGGCCCTCCCCATCGGGAAGTAGTAATAACTCCACACCTGCATCCATCATACATCATTAGCACGAGTAATTGCATATTTAACTACGGTAAAATGCATAAATAAATTGTGTACCTGGAGAAAAGGTGCGAAGCCGCTGACTGTCATCTCCCTCTCTGAAGTCTGGGAGAGATCAGCAATCAAATGGGCAAGCAGAGCCGCTCCCCACGCGTAGTGCCCCACTCTGTCAAGATCCGCCAGGATCCCGAGGAAGCGGCAGTGGATGCCATCCCCCTTCGTCCCCAGCAGAAGGCGGCCCAGGAAAAAGAAGAGGAACCTCCGGAGGTCTAGATCCACCAGCTCCCGCTCGCTCGGGTCCTGGGTGAAAGCTGCACGGGCATCTCCCTCCAGTCGTGCCAGAAACTCCGCTCCAGTCTCGCTAACCCGCTGGCGCGGGTCAACGAATCCGAGCGCCTCCATGATCTCCACTCGGCCAACTACCCTGCTGTCCCTGTCAGTCACGCTCGTCTCTAACCACAGCAGGTCCAGGGCACTCTCTCGGTAGTCGGGGTAGGTGACCCCGCTCACCGCCTCTCCGTCCACCCGTAGCCCGGTGATCCGAGCCACGTCCTCCAGTGACGGCACCATGTGCCCCCAGGGCATCAGAAACGCCCGGCTCGGCGCGTGCCACCGCTCCCTCAATGCCTGGATAAGAGGAAGGTCGAGCCGAAAGGGCTCGATCCTAAGGAAAGCTCCAAAGCCCATGGCGTCCACACGCGCCCTCTGAAAGTCTGGCAGCCCACGGTATGCTGCCACCACTAGGGACCAGTTGATCCGGCCCTTCATCACGCCTTGCACACCACAAAACCAACAAAAGAACACATCAGCATCATGGATAGTAATAAACAATAACATTGTATATGCTACTTAGTCATTTTATTTTTATTTTTTAAAAAAGTATTTATGTTTTTTTGGAGGCGTCCAACTCCTTGGACGCCTCCTTTTTATTTTCTTCATTTTATTTTTAGAAAAAACCAAAAACCAAAAACAAAAATAAATAAAAAATAGATATATTATTTTGGAGCCGTCCTACGTCCTGGACGCCTCCTTATTTTTAAATCCTATTTTATTATTTTATGTAAATGAATAAATAAATAAAAAGAAAAAAGAAAATGTGGAGGCGTCCAGGCCCCTGGACGCCTCCATCCCTCACTCACCGGTCCTCACCGCATGGCCTCTCGTCCGCCTATCCAGCCTATTAAACCAACAGATTGAAGTTCCGAAGAGCTTACCGGGTCGTGATCGTCCTCTCCCGCGTCGCCAGCATCCATTGCCCTCCACGGCCAAAGGAGGAGCCTCCTCCTCCGCGGCAATCTCCTCCTCCGCAGCAGCCTCCTCGGCATCGTCCCTCAGCCTCCTCGGACGACGAGCCCGTCGTTTGCGCTTCTCTCCACCGTGGCTCGGGCCTCCTTGCTCCATTGGGACTAAGAATGGGTCGTCTGAATTGACTGGGTCGTTTGAATGAACAGTAAATATAGAATCCACTTTATTTGGGGCGTCCAGGCGCCTAGACGCCCCCACCTTTTTTTTATTTTTTTTAAAATTCAAAAACTTAGGGGCGTCCAGGCGCCTGGACGCCCCCAAAACAAAAAAACTAAAAAAATAAAAAATTAGGGGCGTCCAGGACCCCGGACGCCCCCAAAACAAAAAAATGAAAAAAAATAAAAAATTAAAAATTAGGGGTGTCCAGGACCCCGGATGCCCCCAAAACAAAAAAACTAAAAAAATTATAAATAAAAAATTAGGGGCGTCCAGGCCCCTGGACGCCCCCATAATAAAAATTTCAAAAAAATATAATAAAAGAAAAAAAAAGATAAGAGTATGTATATAATCCAAACAAAAGTAAAAACACAAAGAAAAAGAAAAACCACAAAAAAAGATAATAATAATTAAGGGGACGGGTCTCCAAAACATCCATGCCAGATTTCATTCCATCAGAGAAGCAGAATAAGCTACATCAGGGGTTTAGGCGCCTTAGGCCTTAACTTCCCCAGTTCGGTCACATAAGCTCTCCACAGCTCGCATTCTTCCCCCACATGCGCTAAGGCATTTCCCGCAACACTTGTCTTCCAGGGTGCTTTGACGGCCTTCGCTTCCTTTGCATCCGCTTCAGTACCCAACTCTCTCTTCTTCAAAGGAACGATGCCAGTCGGTAGTGGGAACGAATGACGTGGAATGCCGATCTGGAGGCAGCACCGATGCGCGTTGTAAAGGACAAACTCGGTCGCACCAATCAGTTGGAGATCAACTTCACAAGAAGACCTCATGAGGAGCTCAAGCGAGAGTAGACATGCCGGTGCGCAAGTGAAGAAGCTTTGTGTCACGGTGCGAAAGTGAGACCGCCAGTCTTCACGTTTCTTCAGCCACGGAACACGGTTCGCTATAGTGCCACCAAAGCCTAACACGTCGGCTATATGGTGAAGCGGGCTTTGTTGGAAAAGCTTCGAAGCCGTTGGCATTCCCTCGCGGTGGTCGAATTTGAAATGCAAATCCAGCCAGCAATTCAGGACAAGTGCGCAACCAAAAGGAGGCTTACCCAGGCTCGAGGCAGTAAGGCCACTATATAGGTAGGCAAGGACAGCGGGTCCCACCCTCTTTCCACGCCAGATCCCGCAGATAGCACTCAGTTGGTCTTCCTCCACCATGTTGTCGGTATAAGGAAACAAGAGAGCACCCGCCAGACAAATGGTGAACCCTTTCATGATTCCCTCCAAATAGTCATCGTCTGGTAACCCTCTCAGGGCCTCCATGACCCATTCCGCGAGCTTTTGCAAATCAATTCCCTTTTGAGTACGAACCTTTCGGGCTGCGTCGGGCGGCATGAAGCTTCCAAGGACGCTTTCGGAAGTCCCCCGTGTCAGCATCCGCATAGCCTTCACCTTCCCGTCAATCTTGAATTTCTTCAATCCGAGCAGAAGTTCCACCTCCTCGAGGAGGATGGTCGCCTCGAAGGTCGGGAAGATAAAAGTGTGGGTCTGGGGATGCCAGATCTCCACTAGTGCGCCCATAGCCGCCCAGTCCATACGAATCTTCTCGTAGTGTTTGGCGTGAATAAGGAGCCCCTGCAGATGCCACTTCGAGAGTATGGCCCTCATGCCGATGGAGATGTTGGAAGTTAGCTTTGAAAGCCATGGCAGTTTGGAAAACTTCCTCGGGCCTGGGAAGAGTGGATATGGCTGGAAGAGAAAAGAAAGAAGAAGAAATGAAGGAAGTAAGAAGAAGGTTCACGTGGAGAAATTTGAAAAAAATCAGCTTACCATATGCGACATGATCGTCCCACTCAAATGACCCTCGAGGTCGGAGAGTCGCCTGATCTCGCTGCTAGGCCTGCTCCTCTTCATAACGCGGGAAGACTCTCCTTCCATCCTGAAATCTCTAGATTCTCCTCTCTTTCCTCTCCCGAGCTTCCAAAACCCACCTTGATGCATTTGAATGAACTAGCCTAAGGGGAGTTCTTATAGGAAGGGTAGGGCGCTACAGGACGGAACATGTCACATCAGCGGTCAATGTCAGCATTTTGGCTAGATCTCCTTTCCATTGTGGTGCGATTCTGTTACGATTCTGTTACTTTCTGATGTTATTAATCCATGCTGGCCTGTGCAGGTTTTACTAACGGACGTCTTTGTCCTATCTCCTGTCCCACCTTTCAATGGTTGGTCCCACCATGTCATGCATCGTAGTATATGATACCTACGCTACTAGAACATGTCAAGGACCTTGCGGCCCGAACAAATCTGGGATTTGAGTTCCCCTTCAACAAAAACAGTGATGATCCCGGAAGAATTTGGGTTGTACGGATAGGCTGTTAACTTGTGGTAGCATGGGGACGACGGTTCCATTCAGTGAGTTGGTGCGCGGATAAACGGGCCCCAGCCCAGTGTCGGCTCACCGGATCGGTATCCTGACCCGTTCTTAACAAGTTGACAATATTATCCTTGGCTATTTTCTATTTTAGTTTGTTTTAAATTTTTCTTTAAGCCCAGCATGCATTCGTATAGGACTTTGATTTATTGCGGAAGATCATTCAAGTGATTCGATTGCGAAAGCCGCTGTGTTTTAATTCTTACAAATATGAGATATTCCACTCCGAATAAAATACTGAATTTCCTTGAAACGGCCTTACGCTGCTCTTCCAAAGGAGACCCTTGTTTGGACAGACCCTCAGATATTCCTTTACTTTTTACCTTGTTTGACCCACCTTGGCCGCAGCACTTCCACATTGGCTAGTAACTGCTCCCCAAAGGTGAAACCTCCGGTTTATGACCCAGGTACTTCCACACCGAGAAGTTGGTCTCTTTTTTCGTGCCTGAGCGCACATCTCACCCTCCCTTATTTGATCTCCGTCCAAGCAATCGTCAAGATTTGAAAGACCTTCTTCAAAGGTTGCCTCATTGAAACTATAGGAAAAATTCCAAACAGTACGTCAAAAGCGCGTCTCATCACACCTTGGCATCAACTTATCAGTCCACTCCCGCTCCATCACTCCCTTGCAAAGCAGATGCCAAGGCGGGGCAGCTGTAGACACGCTATTCCTGACGTCTCCTGAGAAAGTCTCATATCACTATACAACGCCCCGCGACGGCTTACGCGTTTTGAATCACTTGAGTGCTTCCTTTTCTTGAGTCTTCTTCCGCCCTTTTCGGCATCCGGAATCATCTCGTCACGGCATTCGGACGACATCAACACCAGTCAGACGCATCAGGAGGTTCCGGAACCAAGAAGGGTGTCTGCCGGGCAGCCGCCAACACCTTGTCCGAGGATCCGGGTGGGTCTTTTTGGGGGCGTCCAGGCCCCTGGACGCCCCCATTCTTTTAATTTATTTTCAAATAAACCAAAAGCCAAATAAAAATAATATATTAATGGAGGCGTCTAGGCCCCTGGATGCCTCCATAAAAATAAAAATATAAAATATAAAATGCCAACTTTGGCATAGAAAAACAAAACAAAAATAAAAATATATTTTCTTGGAGGCGTCCAGGACCCTGGACGCCTCCATCAACTCCCTCACGGGCGCCGGCCACCGAACGACGGTTTGTCGTGTGTGAAAGAATCCAAATTATAGAGACGTCCAGATAGCTAGACGCGCCCATTTCAAAATCACGAGGCGCCGCTCACGAAACCATGCGTTGTGTCAAACCGCGTGCGGCCGTCGGTGGGGTTCGGTGGATCTGTTGGAGGCGTCCGGGGCCCTGGACGCCTCCACAAAAATATTCCTAAAAAATAAATAAAAATAGAATAAAATATTAATTCGGCCCTGGGGGAAGGGTCCTAGACGCCTCCACCCTCCGGAGCCCTATAAATAGAGGCCCACCCCCTCAGTTCTAGAAGAGCTTCTAAGAGATCCGATAGGCTGCCGGAGCCCAGAGGCTACCAGAGTCATTTCTAACCCGTGGGGTCTTTTGTAGGTGGAGGTTCTGCCAGCTTCTCGGGTGTCCAGGCTCGCGAGAGGAAGGCTATCTTCGTCCACCGCGCTTCCACGTCATCCCTACGCTGCCGGAGCTCCGCCAGATCTTACCCCCGACTCCTCCAATAAGCCTTTTCTTCCCCTTTTTCTCCATAGTTCTTTACATTCATCATACTGCATCCTCTATCTCCCTACATAAGGGCGCCGTCTCTTGCATACTTCTTGCATTCATCATCGCATTTTCCTCCTACTCGAGTCCGAGAGGGGTTTAAAACCACACCAACCAGGTGTGTGTCAGGTCACGATCTCGTTACTTTTATTGCAAGGAATTGTTACTACACTGCCATTTTCTAATTCCGTTCGTTTATTATCTACTGTTTTGCAAGGGTAACCAAGGAAAGCCCTCTCCGTCGGCCGGCTGAAAGGGGGGGAAGAAGCAACCCGCCATCTCCTGCTCTTGAGGTAGGCGCGATCACTTTCTTTATTTTTGGGGTCTTTTAGGCCCTGGCGATCACATCTTGTTCTCGAGGCCGCGGCGAGTCACTTCCCCAATGGCCATTTAAATTTCCGTTCTTATATTCTCTTTATATTCTGTTATATTCTGCTCATATTCTCGATGCCGCGGCGAGTCACTTCCCCAATGGCCGTTTAAATTCCCGTTCTTATATGTTATATTCCTATCTATTCATGTTCTCGAGGCCGCGGCGAGTCACTTCCCCAATGGCCGTTTAAATTCTCGCTCTTATATTCTCTTTATATTTTGTTATATTCTTATCTATTCATATTCTCGAGGCCGCGGCGAGTCACATCCCCAATGGCCGTTTAAATTCCCGCTCTTTATATTCTCCTTATATTCTGTTATATTCTTATCTGCTCATATTCTCGAGGCCACGGCGAGTCACTTCCCCAATGGTCGTTTCAATTCTTGCTATTTAATTTCTGCACCATTCCCGTCCCCCCGAGGCCGCGGCGAGTCACTTCCCGCTATGGCCATTTAACCCCCATACCTTGCTATATTACATTTGTCCCGCTCGCCCTGCCGGAGCAATCTCCCGTGGTGGCCCCTTCTCTTTTCTCTTATTTCTGTGTTGCAGCAAACAAAAGAGGAGCCCGCGCGCACCGCGTCCTCTTCGCTCTCCGAACCGCGTGACGTCGCTCACAGGGTCCTCGAGCATGGGACCCTCAGGTGCGTAGCTGGAGACTTAACCACTTCTGTTATACCTTTTATTGTTGATTGTCTTCTGGTGTTGAAGTCCTGTCAGTATTGTTTACAGGTGTACCTTCACCCCTATAAGAAGGTGAGCTGCCCCGTAAGGAGGTCGAGATGGTGGAGCAGGGGCCTACAAAAGTGGCCCATGCTGAGGGCTACGAGGAGATCGTCGATATTAAGAAGGTTTCGGAGGGGAGCGCTCTGGCCGGTGAGTTTTCTATTTGCAACTCTTACCTGGAGAGGCATCCTTATATAGGGTTGGGTCTTGTGATGACCTTGTTTGCTGCACTGGCTTGCAGGAGCTTCTGGTTCGGCCACCTCCGGGAGTTCATCCCGGAGCCCGTCGAGTTCTTCCGACGACGGTGCCTCGGAGATGGAGACAGAGGAGAGTTAGAGCTCGAGCTCTTCGTCCTCCGGGGCCTCCGCTGGTAGGGAGCTTCCAATGGGGACCCCTCCTAGAGGTATACAGTGGTCCTCTCCGTCCTTATTCCATGCTTGTCAGCTCTATAAAGCAGGGTGCTGACGTTCTTGAGTTATTTGCAGCGTCAGATTCTGGGGAGGAGCACGTGTCGGCTCCTGGTGAGGGCGAGCAGGAGGAGCCCCGTGTCCCACCCGTGATTGCTGGGGATAACCGGATGGTGGAGGAACCATTGCCCTCTCCAACCCCGGCAGGTGATGCCGTGGAGGCGGAGGTGCAGTTACCTTCCCCGACCCCGACAGACGATGCCACGGGGGTAGCTGGACTTGCTTCAAGTAAGGAGGCAAGATTTGTCTCCTTCTTTTTGTCATGTTTTTCACCTTGATTGTCGAAGGAAGCCTTTCATGTATTACTTACTCCCCTTGGTGTTTGTTGGAACTATGCAGGTTCCATTGGAGTGCTGGCTACGTCCGGAGACCTCTCCCTAGATTTAGGGGTCGAGTGGCCTCCATTCGCCTCTCTGCCAGAGCCGTTGTTGGAGGCAAGTGTAGGTGCCGCCCTACTCCAGCGGGCGTGAGGCTACTCACAGAGCGAGCCCCTCCCTTCCCCGAAGGACCTGAGGCAGCGGCTGAGGGAGTGCACCCAGGGCTATCACGCGCTCGGATTCCCACGTGAGCTCTAGATGTCCGGGTTGGTTGGGATCTAGGCCGAGTACCTACGACTCCGCGAGGTGTAGGAGCAGAGGTCTCAGAGGCTGGCAGCGATCCGAGAGACATAGGAGCAGCGGGCTCAGCTCGTGTCAGCCGTAGCCGAGCAGAGGAGTCACGCCGAGGCGACCGCGTCAGCCTCTCAAGAGCGAGCCACACAGCTAAGGGAGGTGGAGAGCTAGGCCGAGGCTGATGGAGGCATCATCCACAATTCCCTTTGGCTAGGGTCTTCTTCACACTCCGGCATCGTTTGAGTTCGGGCCTCTCTCTATAAAGGCCCACTTATCCTTTTTATGCTATTTACTTGAGTCATTTGATGTAATTTTCAATTTATTTGAGTCATGTCCCTAGGTCTTGCATTTATTTTACTAAGTATTAAAGTGTCATTAGATTGTGTAATATGCTATTGGGCCCAATTCTTCGGGCTTGGCCCATGAGCCCCCCTACCCCTTCGGTTATTTACTATTGAGTCTTTTGTAAGGGACTTATTGTAAAATGTGGGTTTCCTATATATAGGGCCCCATTTCCTTCATTTGGGAGGTAATGAATGATTCAATACAAAAGATTTCCATTTGAATGTTCAAACTTAGTTCTAGTGGAGTGAATCCTATAGTTGGGTGAGAAGCCCTAGGGGAGTGATTCCCCACCCCACCTCTCTCTCTTTCTCTCTCCTCCCCAAGGGGGGTTCGCCCCATTCCTCTCTCCTCCTCCTCCCAACCACCTCCAACCCCCACCTACCTCCATTAAGGCCCCTCCACTTCCCCACACCCCATTTACTTCCCCCCCTAGTTCCAAGGTGTTGTGACTCCTATATGTTGATGATGTTGACATGTAACTATACTTCATATGGCAACACATTATTTTGATGAATTGGCAACACTGTTTATGTTTTGATGATATCACTTTATCAGATTGTCTGTGTGTTTCATGCATTTTATCTTGTCTTCACACTGAACACACACTCAAAGTCTCAAAGTCCATACATCCATAATGCATTGGCTAAGTCTATACACTGCTGAACGTTATGTTCTTCAAAGTCTGTACATTGGTCTGCATAGGCTAAGTATATACAACGTCAGTTCATGCATTGTCTTAGGCAAAGTCTATACAGCCTTTTGCCTCACCAAAGTCTGTACTTTGGTCTTCGATTTCAATGTCCATACATTGGACTGTTCTTCAAACTCTGCACATCAGTCTATTATAGTAAGTCTGTACATTGGCTTCACAATTTCAAGTCTGTACAGCCGTTTGCATTGGACTTAAAGTCTAGACATTGCACTGTTGAATACATTATCTTCATGATGTTTTTTTCTCCTTGACTTCGTGTCAATTACTGTTTTCGTCTTCGTGTTGTTTTCAACTCGTGTCGGTTATTGTTTCGTCTCCGTGTTGTTTCATGTCTTCATGTCGTGTTTCATACACCTCGTGTCTTTGTCGCTTTGTGACTTCACCTCGTGTCGTTTTCATCGTCTTCGTGTCGTTTTTATTCTATTGCGTGCAGGACATCGCAGCACCTCGTGTTGCTTTCTGTGCCACTTCGTGTCGTTCTCTATGTAGTGTGTGTTTCTGTCACTACTGCACCTCGTGTCATTCCCGTTTCACTTCGTGCTGTCTCTGTGTCTGAGTCTTCGTTGCTATTTCTATCTTCGTGTTGTTTTTCCTAAAACCTCGTGTCCTTCTTGTTCTGTAAGTACACTTCGTGTCAGTTTTGTCTTTCGTTTTCGAGTTGGTGTCAGTCCAGTGTCTTCGTTAGTGTCTCAGGCTTTTGGTCAAGTCTGTACATAGCTTTCACTTATATGAAGTCTATACAACGCAGTGCTTCTGATAAAGTCTATACAGAGTTGTTCTTCAACCTGATCATCCGATACTCTATTTTGACAGGGACTCTCTACTGAGATTGCTGACATGGCTCGTGATCCCAGGAGGACAAGGTGACCAGATGCTGCCACGTGGATGGAAGCATCTCGAGTCTGGAGAATTCCTTGGGCGGGAAAACGTGGAAGCCACGCGCCCTTATCCAGCTGCTGCTGTTATAAATATCAGTCCTCATCTTCTATAGAGGCCGATCGAAGTTGGTGAAGTATATACATCCAGTCTGAAACAAGCAGCCACCGAGATCCACTGTGAGAGGAAGAAAAGTAGAGAAGAAGAAAAGGAGAGAAGAAGAAGAAGAGAGATGAGTTGAGAGAGTTATCGTGAGAGTTTGTGAATCAGTCTCTTGGTCCAGTTACCAGAGCTGATATTGCTCAACCTTGAGCTACAGTCATTTTTGGCTTTCTTCCATTCGATTGTATGTTTCGTTTGCTTTTGAGTCTTTGTTATTTTCCTTTGAAAACTCTTGTTCGATCAAGCTGTTAGTCAACGGTTTCAAGCTGTGAGGCAGCGGGTTGCAGAGGCATTCCTCTGGTCGGCTAAGCTGTAATGCCCAGCAGAGCAAGCTGTGATGCTCAGCTGTTGCAGAGGGTGTTCCTCTGGTCGGCTAAGCTGTAATGCCCAGCAGAGCAAGCTGTGATGCTCAGCTGTTGCAGAGGGTGTTCCTCTGGTCGGGATAAGCTGTAAGCCCCAGCCGTTGTTGGCAAGCTGTAAAGCCCAGCGGTTTGAAGCTGTGTATCAACAGTAATCCACATTCGAGTTGAATGTGGGGTGGACGTAGGTCGAATTGACCGAACCACCTAAAAGCCTTGTGCCTCTTGTGTGTTTCTTTCAGCGCATTGGTTGTGTTCGTCTACTGCTCTTCTAATTCCGCATTTGATTCTAGGCATAATTTTTTAAATAGCCAGTTGATCTATTCACCCCCCCTCTAGATCCACATCCTGTGGTGATAGAGCCTTCCATCTAACTCCAACACTTGGTATCAGAGCTAGACTCTTCTACAGGGACTTACCGCCCGAAGAGGATAAGCACAGATGGACGGAAGAGGGATGATAGCTGAAGGGCAATCTACATCCAAGCCCCCGTACTTCGATGGAACCAACTACGCATACTGGAAGCATCGTATGCAGGTATTTTTGAGGGCTAAAGATTTTGAAATTTGGAAGGTAGTTAGCAAGGGACCTTTCGAGCTGTCTCCAAATGAAGACGTATGGACCAAGGAAGAAATCAGAAGATCCACGCTCAACTGGAGTGCAATCAATGCAATCCAGTGCTCTCTGCATCCCACCGAGTTCTCACGAATATCTGCCTGCTCCTCTGCGAAGGAAATGTGGGATGCACTTGAAGTCATCTATGAGGGGACTTCACAAGTCAGAGAGACTAAGACCAATCTACTGGTTTCAGAATATGAAGCCTTCAGGATGAAGCCTAATGAGACCATCAAGGAAATGTATGCTCGGCTGACTATTATCACAAATGGTCTCAGAGGCTTCGGGAAAAAATATTCTAAGTATGAAGTAGTCAGGAAGATATTGCGATCCTTGACTCCAATTTGGCACACCAAGGCCACAGTAATGGAAGAGTCAAGAGATCTGCATAATACTAAGGCAGATGAGCTGATCGGATCTCTAATGGCTTATGAGATGAATATGCCAAAGATAGAGGAGGCTGACAGAAAGAGGAAGCCTATAGCTCTGAAGGCTGGTGCTAGCAGATCCAGTCGATCCAGCCCCAACGGATCATCAACAGAAGAGAGCTTGTCTGAAGAAGAAGTGGCAAATGCTGATATTGCCATGATTACTAGGGAATTCCGGAGATTTCTCAAGAAGGAAGGAAGAAGATTCAGCCGAAGAAATCCCAACAGTGGCCGCCGAGACACAAGGTACAAATCAAACCCTGTAAAGAAAGTTGAAACTAATGTTTGCTATCAATGCAGGAAGGCGGGTCACTTTAAAGCTGAATGTCCGACAAATCAGAACCTCAAGGACAAATTCAAGAAGAAGAACACAAAAGGGAAAGCTATGGTGAGTACCTGGAGTGATGAGGATGAGGGATCCTTGAGCGTCACTTCGGACAGCGAAGTTGAAGCTGAGAAGCCAATCTGCCTCATGGCAACCAGCTCAGAAGATAGAGAGGAAGAATCTGATGAGGTATCCTCTCGCTATGAAAATTTTACCATTACTGATTGGATGGTTGCTTATGATGAACTTGCTGATAGAGTAGATGAGGTCAGAAAAGAAAACAGGCATCTACGAAGAAAATTAAAATCATGCAAAACGATACTTCATTGTCTGATAAAATTACCTGCTTAGAAACTGAGAACAGTAATCTGAAACTCACATGTTCTGAATTTGAAGAAATCAATAAAGAACTGAAAATGTCTAAGGAAGAAAATGTGAGATTAGACAATGAAATTGATGCATGGAAACTGAAAATTCAGAATTATGAAAATGAGATAAAAATTATTTCTGAAAAATATGAAGCTGTCCTCGATGTGAATAATGAGTTGAAAAAATCTATTGATGAAGTTCAGAAAGACAATGAGGATAAGCTAAAAACAATTGAGAAAATGACCCAAGGATCTGAAAATTTAGATGCATTATTGGGGTCAAAGGTAAACTTCAGAAGAGAGGGCCTAGGATTCAACTCTAGTGCAACCAAAAGCTTTGGAATGAAAACTATTTCCCTTGTTGCACAAAAGGAGAAAGGACCTCTGATCAACATGAATTCTAATAATGTTGTAAAGAAAAATTTGAATCTGAAAAGGCTAAATGCAGAGGAGAAGGGCAAACAGAAAGTAGGTGAGCCTAGTAGAATTGGAACTTCCAAACCTAGCTCTAGTGCTCAACCCAAGGTTAGGGGTCAGCCTGTTCAGGTAAACATACCCTATGTCAATGTCAAAAGGTCTTCACCACCATCATCACAGAAAAGGACCCAACCAAAACCTATGAATAGGTCAGCAGGGTCAAGGGTGCAGGGAAGACAAAATACTTTCAGAAGTCAGCCCAACCAATTCAATCCATCTAGAGTTCAGTTCTACTACCCCACACAGCCAATCTATTCTAATGGGCGTGGGTGGACTAGAACTCAAGGGATGTATACAGGGTATGTTCATCAACCTACACACTTTTACAGACCCTATGTCAGAAATTGGGAAAATGGGTATGGTAGTCGGATGCCTAGAAATTACCATCATTTCCACAGCCAGCCCAGGAACTACCATGGCCAAAACTTTATGAATGCAACTTGGCCGAAGCATTGGCGCAATAACAAAAATTCTGTGAATAATTCTGTTGGTGCATATAAGAAGAAAGTCAACAAGAAAAAGCAAAACAAAAAGAAATCTGGAAAATCCACTGAACAGAACTGCTTCAAACAAATGTGGATTCTCAAAACCATGCTTTCTTTCTTTACTTGCACTTCATCTGCATTGGAGCCCAATCAGACTTGGGTTCCAAACTCTTTGCCCTAATTGTGTATGCAGGTATGCCTGGCAGCCAAGAGCAACTTGTGGTACTTGGACAGTGGCTGCTCCAGGCATATGACAGGAGATAAGGCCAAGTTTTGCATGCTAACTGAAAAGCTAGGAGGCCTTGTCACCTTTGGAAGCAACACAAAGGGTAGGATCATTGGATCAGGTAAGGTAGGTAAGTGTTCTACCTGCTGCATTGATGATGTTTTGCTGGTTGAAGGGTTAGCTTACAATTTACTTAGTATCAGCCAGTTGTGTGATAAGGGTCATAAGGTTTTATTTGACTCGCAATGCTGCAAGGTTTTTGAACCTGATTCAGAAATTATAAAATTCTCTGGAAAAAGAATAAATAACACATACATGATAGATCTAGATGATATTCAGCATTCTAACCTATGTCTTACTGCCAATAGAGAAGATTTAGCATTTTTATGGCATCGTAGGTTAGGCCATGCTAGTTATACCATTTTGCATAAACTAAACAAGCATAGCATGGTTAGAGGACTTCCTGAAATTTCCTTCAAGAAAGAAAATAAATTCTGTGATGCATGCACTCAATCAAAGATAACTAGAAAGTCATTTAAGTCTAGAACTGAAAATCTGTCCTCCAAACCCTATGAGCTGATACACATGGATCTCTTTGGGCCAACCAGATCTGTCAGCTTATCAGGAAGGAGGTATGGGTATGTCATGGTAGATGACTTTTCTAGGTATACTTGGGTTTATTTCTTATCTAATAAGAGTGATGCTTTCTCAGAATTTTAGGAGTTCTATGTTAAAGTAAATCAAAAAATTGAAAATATTTTGACTGATCATGGAGGTGAGTTTGAAAACTCACAGTTTGATAAACTCTGCAGGTCAAATGGAATCAACCATAGGTACTCCTCACCAAGGACACCTGAGCAGAATGGGGTTGTGGAGAGAAGGAACAGAACCCTAGTGGAGATGGGTCGTACACTTCTTACTGAAGGTGGTCTACCAAGAAAATTTTGGGCTGAAGCAGTGAACACTGCCTGTTATGTAATTAACAGAGTCATGGTAAGACCTTCTACCCAGCAAACACCATATGAGATCTTAAAGGGTAAGAAACCTTCTATTGCTCATTTCAAGGTTTTTGGCTGCAAATGTTTTATTCATATAAATGATAAAAGAGACCTTGATAAATTTGAACCTAAAGGTGAACCAGGAATCTTTCTTGGTTATTCTGAAAACACACGAGCATATAGAGTGTACAATCTGAACTCTAAAACTGTTGAAGAATCTCCACACATAATTTTTGATGAATCCTTGGTAAATTCTAACGTTGGTCAATGCAGGAATGAAGACAATGGTGGAATATTGAAGGAAGGAGATCCTGAAGACAATTCAGAGGATGAAGAAGGACATACAGAACTTAATGAAGAGGAGTCTACAGTTCAGGGGGAGGTAAATCAAAGACATGACAATTCAATTGTGAACATTAGATATCTTAAAGATCATCCTGTAGATAATATAATTAGAAATCTGCATGACCCCCCTAGGACTAGAGGTCTCCTTAGAATTCAACATGAACTAAATGCATATGCTCTTGTCTCTCAAATTGAACCCAAGTCCATTGACTGTGCCCTCAAGGATATGCATTGGATTAATGCCATGCATGAGAAGCTTAATCAGTTCGACAGGAACAAGGTGTGGAACTTAGTCCCACCTCCTGATCATGGAACAGTCATAGGGACTAGGTGGGTCTTCAGGAATAAATCTGATGAATTAGGGAATATTGTTAAAAATAAAGCCAGACTTGTTGCTCAGGGGTACAACCAGGAGTTTGGTATTGACTTTGAAGAGTCATTTGCCCCTGTAGCTAGATTAGAAGCTGTTAGAATTTTATTAGCTCATGCATGTTCCCTAGGTATAATCCTCCAGCAGATGGATGTAAAATCTGCATTCTTGAATGGGGAAATTAATGAGGATGTCTATGTTAGACAGCCCCCTGGATTTGAATGTCTAGATTTCCCTAATCATGTTTACAAATTAAATAAAGCTCTATATGGTCTTAAGCAAGCTCCCAGAGCTTGGTACGACAGGTTGAGCAAGTTCCTCACTGCTCAAAATTTCACTAGAGGAGTAGTTGATCAGACCTTGTTTACAAAGGTGAGTCACTCTGAAATTCTTATTGTACAGATTTATGTGGATGATATCATTTTTGGGTCAACTAACCCCAAATTGTGTGAGGAATTTTTTGAAACAATGACTAATGAGTTTGAAATGAGCTCAATGGGTGAGCTCAAATTGTTTCTTGGACTGCAGGTCACATAAACTAAGGAAGGAATGTTCATTACTCAGTCCAAGTACACAAGGGATCTACTCAAGAAATACAAGATGGATAACCTTAAAGAGATAGCTTCTCCAATGGGTACTTCTACAAGCTTAGATGAAGACACAAAAGGTAACCCATTTGACCATAAATTATACAGAGGTATGATTGGATCCCTTCTCTACTTAACAGCATCTAGGCCTGATATTCAATTCGCTGTAGGATTATGTGCTAGGTTTCAGGCCAGTCCTAAGGAAAATCATTTTAAAGCTATGAAAAGGATTTTTAGATATCTGCTAGGCACCCAGGAGCTAGGATTATGATATCCTGCTAGGTGTGAGTTAGAGCTTCTAGCCTACACTGATGCTGATTATGCTGGGTGTCGAGTAGATAGAAAAAGCACTAGTGGCTACTGTCAATTCCTTGGTGGCTGTCTAGTATCTTGGGCATCTAAGAAGCAACACACTGTAGCCTTATCTACAGCTGAAGCTGAATATGTTGCAGCAGGTAATTGTGCCGCTCAAGTACTTTGGATTAAGCACCAACTAGATGATTATCAGATAAAATTGGAATGTATTCCAATTCTATGTGATAATACTAGTGCCATATGCCTTGCTAAAAATCCTGTTCATCATTCTAGGACTAAGCACATAGAAATAAAACATCACTTTCTAAGAGATGCTGTGAACAAAAAGGAAATTGAACTGGACTTCATTGAAACAGACAAACAAGTTGCTGATATCTTTACTAAGCCACTTGGAAATGAAAAATTTAAATTTTTTAGAAGAGAACTTGGCTTGTGTAAATTTCAGCATAATGAATGAATTTTCTGTTGACTTGAATAAAACTTTTGAGCTGCTTTGAGTAAATTTCTGATTTGGACTTGCTGTTGATAGATTGAATAAACATTGTGCAACAGACCTGTGATAATGCATGACTCTCATATCCTTTATTGCACTCATGATCATCATTGCATACATATGTCTAGATGCATGATATGTCCATATTTCTGCATGGGTCATACTGCACGATAAAGATAGTCTGATTAAGCATGAACTTCAAAAATCATCTGATTTGTCATTTTTTGCAAAATCGCATGCATATAGTCAGGGGGAGTCTTGTCAGAATTTTGAGGTGAATTGCTGAGTCTATTCAATCCTTGACTCTACATGGTTGAGTCTGACAATATGGCAATCTTTTAGTCAGTTCTAATATTAAGCAATAGAAAACAGATTTCTTCATTCATAAGAACCTTAATTACTTAAAGACTGACTTAATGGTTTAAATTTATAATCTTTAGAGTTGAAAGACTACAATCAGTAAATAAAGATGCTAAAAATTGATAAAGCTCTCAACCCTTATCTTATTTCATGTCAGACAAAGCTGATTATATCTGAAATCTGAAAACTCATCTGAATTCATGTCAGAGAAGCTAAGTATGTGTATTGTCCTTAAACAAGTCATTCTGAAACAAATATAGGGCAGCTAAGAAAGCTTTTGAAAAACATTGAAAATCAATTGAGAAATAGCATTGACAGAGCAATGACTGGTAAATCACTGAGAAACTGAGTGATCCATCAAAGAAGTGGACACCACTCATGTCATGAGGTGTATCAGCTATCTCTGTATAAAATGATCAAAACAGTAGGTTGTTTTTCACTCAGTACCTGGGGGTAACTGGCGTCTAATAAACGTGTACCCTCACACAAAAAGGTGTCAATCAATTCTATTGAATTTGATCATAGGCAAGATGGTCCATCATGTTGAGTATCTAGGGGTATTGGCGTCTGATAAACGTATACCCTTACGCAAAAAGACTTTTGGTACCTGAATGCCCTAAATGAAACAATATTGAAAATGTTGTTCATTAAAAGAAATTTCATGGATGTCAATTGTTTAATTTCAATACATGCCCTGGCTTCTCTTAACACATTCTACTGAGTCTATTAAAGTAAGATATTTTGAAACTGACTCTCTCATGTCCATATTACTCTGGTTTATTGTTTTATCATGAACATCAACCTTATCCAATGAATGTAGTGCATGAACTTTCATTTTTATAACTTTTAAACCAGAAATTCAATTTCTAAGCAGTTTCTCAGTTCATATGACTGAAGGTTTTGTGCTTTAATTACCTAATTTTTGAACTACTTGCCAAGAATGCCAGCCAGCTAAACTTTCTTTCTCTTCACTTGTCTTCACTTTCCCTCCTATTTGTTGATGGCAAAGGGGGAGAATATTGTCTGAATATTAGATTCAGGGAGTGTATTACATTCATAGCATCTACATGCATCTGCATAACAATCTGAATAATAAATCATGTCTTTCATCAAAAATGCATCTGTATGACAGGATGTTGCTAATCTACATAATAGGGGGTTGCCATCATCAAAAAGGGGGAGATTGTTGTGACTCCTATATGTTGATGATGTTGACATGTAACTATACTTCATATGGCAACACATTGTTTTGATGAATTGGCAACACTGTTTATGTTTTGATGATATCACTTTATCAGATTGTCTGTGTGTTTCATGCATTTTATCTTGTCTTCACACTGAACACACACTCAAAGTCTCAAAGTCCATACATCCATAATGCATTGGCTAAGTCTATACACTGCTGAACGTTATGTTCTTCAAAGTCTGTACATTGGTCTGCATAGGCTAAGTATATACAACGTCAGTTCATGCATTGTCTTAGGCAAAGTCTATATAGCCTTTTGCCTCGCCAAAGTCTGTACTTTGGTCTTCGATTTCAATGTCCATACATTGGACTGTTCTTCAAACTCTGCACATCAGTCTATTATAGTAAGTCTGTACATTGGCTTCACAATTTCAAGTCTGTACAGCCGTTTGCATTGGACTTAAAGTCTAGACATTGCACTGTTGAATACATTGTCTTCGTGATGTTTTTTCTCCTTGACTTCGTGTCAATTACTGTTTCGTCTTCATGTTGTTTTCACTCCGTGTCGATGTCAGTTTTCATCTTCGTGTTTTTTTCAACCCGTGTCAATTACTGTTTCATCTTCGTGTTGTTTTCAACTCGTGACGGTTTCTATTCTGTCTTCGTGTTGGTTTCTCGCTTTAGACTTCGTGTCTTTCTTGCTTTGACCACACTCCGTGTTGATTTCAGTTTTCGTCTTCGTGTTGTTTTCAACTCGTGTCGGTTACTGTTTCGTCTCCGTGTTGTTTCATGTCTTCGTGTCGTGTTTCATACACCTCGTGTCTTTGTCGCTTTGTGACTTCACCTCGTGTCGTTTTCATCGTCTTCGTGTCGTTTTTGTTCTATTGCGTGCAGGACATCGCAGCACCTCGTGTTGCTTTCTGTGCCACTTCGTGTCATTCTCTGTGTAGTGTGTGTTTCTGTCACTACTGCACCTCGTGTCGTTCTCGTTTCACTTCGTGCTGTCTCTGCGTCTGAGCCTTCGTTGCTATTTCTATCTTCGTGTTGTTTTTCCTAAAACCTCGTGTCCTTCTTGTTCTGTAAGTACACTTCGTGTCAGTTTTGTCTTTCGTTTTCGAGTTGGTGTCAGTCCAGTGTCTTCGTTAGTGTCTCAGGCTTTTGGTCAAGTCTGTACATAGCTTTCACTTATATGAAGTCTATACAACGCAGTGCTTCTGATAAAGTCTATACAGAGTTGTTCTTCAACCTGATCATCCGATACTCTGTTTTGACAGGGACTCTCTACTGAGATTGCTGACATGGCTCGTGATCCCAGGAGGACAAGGTGACCAGATGCTGCCACGTGGATGGAAGCATCTCGAGTCTGGAGAATTCCTTGGGCGGGAAAACGTGGATGCCATGCGCCCTTATCCAGCTGCTGCTGTTATAAATATCAGTCCTCATCTTTTATAGAGGCCGATCGAAGTTGGTGAAGTATATACATCCAGTCTGAAACAAGCAGCCACCGAGATCCACTGTGAGAGGAAGAAAAGCAGAGAAGAAGAAAAGGAGAGAAGAAGAAGAAGAGAGATGAGTTGAGAGAGTTATCGTGAGAGTTTGTGAATCAGTCTCTTGGTCCAGTTACCAGAGCTGATATTGCTCAACCTTGAGCTACAGTCATTTTTGGCTTTCTTCCATTCGATTGTATGTTTCATTTGCTTTTCAGTCTTTGTTATTTTCCTTTGAAAACTCTTGTTCGATCAAGCTGTTAGTCAGCGGTTTCAAGCTGTGAGGCAGCGGGTTGCAGAGGCGTTCCTCTGGTCGGCTAAGCTGTAATGCCCAGCAGAGCAAGCTGTGATGCTCAGCTGTTGCAGAGGGTGTTCCTCTGGTCGGCTAAGCTGTAATGCCCAGCAGAGCAAGCTGTGATGCTCAGCTATTGCAGAGGGTGTTCCTCTGGTCGGGATAAGCTGTAAGCCCCAGCCGTTGTTGGCAAGCTGTAAAGCCCAGCGGTTTGAAGCTGTGTATCAGCAGTAATCCACATTCGAGTTGAATGTGGGGTGGACGTAGGTCGAATTGACCGAACCACCTAAAAGCCTTGTGCCTCTTGTGTGTTTCTTTCAGCGCATTGGTTGTGTTCGTCTACTGCTCTTCTAATTCCGCATTTGATTCTAGGCATAATTTTTTAAATAGCCAGTTGATCTATTCACCCCCCCCCCTCTAGATCCACATCCTGTGGTGATAGAGCCTTCCATCTAACTCCAACACAAGGTAGAGTCTCCCCCATTCCAACACCATCTCCCCCATTCCAACCATATCTTCCCCATTCCAACACAATCACCCCTCTTCCCCACACCATCTCCCATCTTCCAAGACCATTTTCAATTTGAATTCTCCTTCCCTCCAAGTCTTTGGCCGCCCCCCTCCCATCTCCATTAGGCTAGGTCGCCCCTTTCTCCACCCATTCTCCACCACCCTTGCATACCCCACCCCTCTTCCTCCAGCTGAAAACCTGCGACCTCCCCTTCTTCCTCCACCTCCCTGTGAACGCGTCACGTGGTGGACTGAGAGAGAGAGATGGGGTTTCTCCTTCTCTGAGTGAAAGAGTAAAAAATGATGAAATGAGAACGCGTGCGTAAAAGGGTGATGTAGAAAAGACGGTAAAGAGTATGACCTGAAAGGTCACTCTGTACGGGGACGTGGAGCCTAGACTTAGCGGACCCTCGGTACAGGGCGGAGAACGGGATCCGAAGACCCTCTCATGCAAACTGAACCCCTTCCCGGTAGGCGTGACCTACCATTTCGAGGGCAGCTTTCTATATACCGAGTGTGAACCTGGGACTCTACGTAGTAGAAGTTGGCGTACACAAAGACACACGTAGACTCGGAATTTAGAACGGCATATCACTCTTCACACAATAACAATAACATGAATATAAACAGTAAACAGACCGCCGCAGGATATTGATCCGTGCGGGATTTTAACAGTAATATAACAGGTGCAGAAAGGAAGTGCAAAAAGTAAATGACTACGGTGAAATGACTCACCACGGCCGATTATAGTACAAACAGACCCGGGATTTAGCTATCCGCGGGTATTATAGACAGAAATTAAAATTTACTACAAACACGCGTTTGGTGGTGTGATCGCCAGGGACCGTGGGCCCCGAACTGGTTGATCGCTTTTGCCTTTGACGCGGGATTTGCGCGGGTTCCTTCTTCCTCTTCGTTCGACGGGTCGAAGAAGGGGGCTTTTGACTGGTTACCCTGCAAGATAAACAAACAGAAAATGAAATTAAGTTAGACAAGTGATATAATGTGATAACAATTCATAAGATAAAACAGTGATAACTTAATAATAGACTAAAAATACAATAAAACAATAACAATAAAAATAGAGCCGCTGATGGCGATGCAAGCACGAGGGCGAGCAAGCGATGGGACGAAACGGCTTCCCTCGTGTACGAGGACACGCGGGAGCGCTGATTGGGCCGAAGGCCGCTTTTATTTCTGCACAAATTCAAGAGGGGTAAAATAAGACTAATATAGAGGAACACATCAATATTTACATGGATATATATAACTATCTACATACATATTTAAACATATATATGTATGTAATATATATATATATTTAGTTATACACTAATATACACATGTATATGTATATACATGTATAAACATATATATATATATGTATATATGTATATATGTATACATAGATATACATATCTATATGTATGATGTAAGGTATATATATAAGATATATAAGAGATATATATATAGGGTATCTACATCTATATACAGAAACAGAGAGAAATAGAGAGAGAGCACATAAGGAGGGAGAAGAGAGCAGACAGAAAGAGAGAGGGGCAGTTTCTGGCGAGAGAGAGAGAGACAGAAAGGAGAGAGATGAGAAAAAAACAGAATAAAGAGAGAAGATGGAATAAAATAATAAAGAAAAAGAAAATAAAAGAAAGAGAGGGAGGGGGGATACGAATGAGAGAAAGAGGGAGAAGGAGAGAGCAGGTGAAGGGGGGTTAAAAAATAAAAAAAAGGAATGAGAAGGAGATCGAGAGAGAGAGAGATGAGAGGGGAAAGAGGGAAACAGAGAAAAATTGAGAGAGGGAGAGATAAGAGAGAGAGAGAGAGATGAGTGAATAAAAAAAATAAAAGAAAGTGAAAGTGAGGGAGAGATCGGAAGAAAGAGAGAAAGAGGAAGAGAGAGAGGAGAGAGAAGAGAGAAACAGTGGGAGAGAGGGAGAGAGAAGAAGGATAATAATAAAAAAAAGGAAAGAAGGTGGGAGATCGAGAGAGATTGGGTTTGGGAGAGAAAACGTGAGAGAGAGAGAGAGAAAGGGTGTGAGGGAGGAATAAAAAAGGAAAAAAAGGTGAAGAGAGGGGGCGGCGAGAGACAGAGAGAGCGGGGAGGAGAGAGAGAGGGTGAGAGAGATCGTGGGGGGAGGAAGAGAGAGAAAGAACAAGAGGGAGAGAGAGACGCGAGAAGAGAAAGAGAGAGAGAGGGGGGGCGCGAGACACGGCAGGGAGAGGAAGGCTGGCGGCGGTGGGCCGGTGGCTTGCATCCGGAGCGGCCGCGGCGTCGACGTGGCTGTGGGGAGCGGCCGGTGGGCTCACAGCGGCGGCGGTGCAAATCGGGGGGTGGCCGAAGGAGGTGGCAGCGGTGGTCGCGGGCGTGCATGCGTCGAGGGTCTCGCGAGGTTGATGACGAGGTGGAGCGGACGGCGGCCGGTGGCGCTTCGGTGGTCGGAGGTGGAGGAGACGCGGATGGACGACGACGGTGTGGGGGACCTGCCGCGGCAGTGAGGCTCGACGGAGGCAGTCGGCGGCAACTTGGGCAGCGACGTGGGAGTCTAACGGCAAGGTGGAGGCGGCATCGGTCGGGGGAAGTGGACCGGAGGCTGCATGCGGAGGGAGCTTCGGGAAGGCGGTGGTTGCGGTGGTGACGTGGGGCGCGATGGAGGCGACCGGTGGTGGTGTCGACGTGGCCGGTGACGACGAGGATGTGGATGGTCACATGGGGAGGCTTCACGGTGACGCATGCAGGGCGAGGTGGTCGTCGGCGTTGGCGGACGATGGCGGTTGGCGACGCGGAGGTGCCACTGGTGGACGGCGTGGTCGGCGGCTTGGGTGGAAGGTGGCCGGCGTTGGGGCGTGCTCAGCAGGGGGGTTGCTCGCGTCGACGTGGAGGCCGGCGTGGGACGGACGAGGGCGGCCGCGGCGGTTGGTGAAGGAGCTGCTCCGGCAGCTGGGAAGAGCGACAGCGGCGGTGGTGGGCTCGCGGGGATGACTGCGGGTTGCTGCGAAGGGTGGAGAGAAGGCAGACGACGGGGTGCATGCGATGGTTAGATAGAGAGAGAGAGAGTGAGAGAGGAAGAGCGCGATGAAGAGAGGGGAGCGGGGTTGGCCGATGTGAAGGGGAATGGCTGGCAGAGAGAGATGGTTGTGTGTGATGATAAGAGAAGGAGAGAACAAAAGAGAATGATGGAGAGACAAGGATAAAAGGAAGGAAAAGGATGGGAGTAAAGGAAGATGCCCGATGCTGGGGCGGTTGGGAAAGAAGACAGAGAAGAGGTGGACGTGAGAGAAATGAAGATAAGAGAAGGAAGATGACGTGCGATTAAGAATAACACATAGAGATTAACGCTAATAAAGTGAAGATTAAGATTAACATATATAGATTAATTATAATAAAGTGGAGATTAAGGATGGATACTAGTTATATATTTTTTTGTGATTTTTTTTGTTAACTTCTTATATATATATACATATATATATATATATATATATATATATATATATATATTCAAGCTCTCTATATTTTATACAAAAATAAAAGTATTTATTTTTATGTATTAAGATTTGTTTTATTTTATTATTTTTTCTTTTTTCAACTATTTTCTCATTATTAATCTTTTCTCAATTTTTCTGGATTTTTTTATAACCTCCTTTTTTGAGTTTTGTATTTTATTATAACTTTTTTTTGATTTTTTTGTATTTTCTTATAACCTTTTTTTTGATTTTTTTGTATTTTCTTATAACCTCTTTTTTTGAATTTTTGGATTTATTTATTATTATTATTATTTTACAAGCTCTTCTCACTTTTTTGTATTTTCTAACCTTTTTGATTTTGATTTTTGATTTATTATTATTATTATTATTTTATGTAAAAGCCTGAAAAATGATTAATCAGCCACACAAATCAAATATGTAAGCCACTTTGGGACATCGTAATGTAATATGAAACTTACCCGCGAAAAAATGTAAAAACGACGTGTCTACACTCCCCTCAACCATTTGCACCCCTCCACACATCCCATACCTTCCCCCCACCATTCTTCATCCCCCCTTTCACCATATACTATCCCCTTCTTCTTCTTTTAGGGTCACTTGGAGGCTATGTCAAAGCTGCTGTTTGCAGTCCAGAAGTAGCAGCTGAACCAGCAACTTGCAGCGGCCACCTCGACCTCCTCCGGACGAGTTTGAAGACCCAAGAGCCACCGTTGGAAGCGTATACCAGTCTCCTTTTCAACAGAAGTGGTTTTGTCTTCATTCGAGCTGTGTGCTGTTCGGAAGCTCCGTTCTCCCACGACTGCTCAGAACTACCTCTGCTGAAGCCCTGAACCTGAGTAGAAGCTCTGCCACGACTCACCCTGGAGGAATCCGTTCGAAAGCTCTTCTACAAAGTTCTTCATCGCCCTGTCAACTTTTAGAATCAAGAAGCAGAACTCTGTTCAGGCATCCAGTAGCAGAAGTTATCAATTTTCTCCCTCTACTGTACGGATCAGCTTCCCCACAGTCTACACCGACCAGTCATCCTTGTTCAGAGCCTCCAGGTCTTCTACGGCATCTTTTAGCATCCCCGTCAGTTTTTCTGTGTAGAGGACTCATCCACGATTCCAACGACTCTGACGGCGCTTGATTCCGAGGTCGGGAGCTGCCGGGCGTTCTCTGCAATCTGCTGTTAGAAGTCTGCAACTGCAGGTCCGAGAATCTGAAGCTCTGTTCAAACCTCCATCCTAGTCAGCAGCGACTCCAGAAGAAATTGAAGAAATTCTGAGGCATTCCCTTCCTAGCTAAGAAGATTTTCTCACCAGTCTCATCATCAGCGAAATTCCTGAGCGAGTTCTACAGCAGCAACACCGTCTACCTGTCCCTGTTCAGAGAGAGCAGGCAGAACCGGTGACTTCATCGTTCAATGTTTTTAACCATAGTTTCCCCTCCCCGCTTGGCCGGCTGAAGGCCCCTCCCTGTGCGGAGGTAATTTTGGTTGTAATATCCCTTAACCCCCACCCCAAGATCCCCCTCCTGTGAGAGGTGTAGTGTTGTAACTTGTTTGGGTAGGTCAAGCTACCCCGGCGCGGCGTGTGGGGATCCACCCGCCTCCCCGCTCGCCCTCGTCTCCGACCGGGACCGGTTTCTTCAAACCGGTCGAGTAAGTGCTCAAACCTTCACTCCATTTAGTGCTTGTCGTTCAATATTTGTTCTTAATTCCGCTGGTTATGCGAGTGAGAGCACGGTCCTCAAGCCCCGTTGTCTTGAGTGATCACCGTGGGAGAAGTACAACCGGTGCCTTTGGCACTTTGTCGGCCCCCTTGAATTGGGCATCCATACCCATTGGGAATCCCATCTTGGCCTTGCTGGCCCTCTACCAGCAAGGGCCCAACCCCTCAACCTCACCTTGGCATTGCCAAGTTACCCCGGGCTTGGGTGAGTGTCGATAGAGCGGTGGCCCAATTCGGCCCATTTGAATGCGATTGTGCTTGCTTGCATTAGGTCCGAGGTTGTGTCACATCAATTGGTATCAGAGCAAGTCATTGACTTGTCTCTATCAAGTCTAAGTCCTAGGACCATTGCATTGTGTGTCCAACATCTTTGGCCCCTTGTCTTGCATGTCCACCCGTAGTGGTGCTAGTTACCGATCCGATCCTTCATCTTCAAATCCACCCATGGATCCCCATCCTCAACTCAATCAAGATACTCCTAGGGAGAAACCTCAAGGTCAAATGAATAGGGTAGATGCTGCCCTTACCAACATTCTTGCCCAACTTGAGTCCCTTACCACTCGAATTGCTCGGCTTGAAGAGCATGAGTTCCACCCAAGGAACAATGAGCCTAGAGTCCACCTTCCACATGTTGAGCCTCCTAGGGAAGACCCTCATCCAAGGAATAATGAGCCAAGAGTTCATCCACCACATGGTGAGTTGCATAGGAATGAGTTCCACCCAAGGAACAATGACCCAAGAGTCCACCCTCCACATATTGAGCCTCATAGGGATGAGTTCCATCCTAGGAACCATGGACCAAGAGCCTATCATCCACATGCTGAAATTTATAGGGAGGACTTGGATCATGACCCTTACCATGACCATGAGAGACCCCGATACCATCCCATTCATGAAAGGCGTCCACGGGACGACCCGGATGACCCTCTCTTAAGGATGATTAAGGTAGAGGCCCCAAACTTTGATGGTTCCCATGAACCAAGTGTCTACTTAGAGTGGGAAACCGCCATGGACCAATACTTTGAATGGTACCCTATGTCCGACCAAAGGAGGGTAAGGTTGGCCAAAATGCATCTCATCAAGTTAGCCAAAACTTATTGGTTAAACCAAGAGGGTCTAAGAAGGATTAGGCGGGGAGAGCCTATTGATACTTGGGAGGGTATGAAGAACCAACTTAGGAACAAATACCTTCCCCAATCCTACCATCAAATGCTCTTAGATGAATGGCAAAGCCTCACCCAAGAAAGGAAGACCGTGGTTGAATACATTGAGAAGTTTGACTCCTATCTTTTGAAGTGTGGAGTTCATGAAGACCCGGCCGTTACCTTGTCTCGCTTTAGGAATGGACTTCAAAGTCACATCAAGAGAGAGCTTTTTATGAGAGATGTTGATAACCTTGAGATAGCTTATCAAATAGCTAGGGATGTAGAAAGATTCTCTAGGATCCCTCGATTTGCTACTCCCCGACCGGTCGATCCCAAAAACATGGGACCACGGCCCATTCCGGCCACTCCCATGAAAGCCCATAATCCAAGTGGGAACACCCCATTAAGGCCTTACAACCCTCCTCCCACCATCACTCCAAACAAACCCTCCCCTAGTCACCCCCTCCCACGGAGGAAGACATTCCCAAAGGCCCAAATGTAGGAACTACTTCGGGTAGCGGGCGACAACAATGCTTTAGGTGTCAAGGGTTTGGCCACTTTGCAGGGCAATGTCCATCCAAGGGATTATCTAGCTTGCTTATTGAGGAAGAAGCTCCCCCACCCCAAAAGGAACTTGAGAGTGTTGTTGAGGATCATGAAGCCTCCCTAGATTGGGAAGAAGAGTATGAGGCCCAATACCTAGAGTCGGGTCTAGATCACACCACTCCATCTACCAACTCCCATCTAGGAGTGATTAGGTGCACCCTCACCAAACCCCAAGAAGAGGATTGGCGCCGAACTTCAATCTTTCACACCTTTGTCAAGATAGGGAGCCATGTAAGGAAAGTGATCTTGGATAGTGGGAGTTGTGTCAATGCCATATCCCCCGATACCGTTAAGCTTCTTGGGCTTACTATCACTCCCCACCCAAATCCCTATCGGGTCTCATGGATCAACAACAACTCCATCCCGGTCAACACCCAATGTCTTGTGCCCCTCACCTTCTCTTCATATCATGATCAAATATGGTGTGATATCATACCCATGGAAGTAGGTAGCATCCTTCTAGGAAGACCTTGGCTCTATGATGTAGATGCCACCATCTTGGGTAAGAGCAACATGTGCACCTTTGAACATGAGGGAAAGACTATCCGTCTTAACCCCTCCCCACCTCGTCCCATGACCAAGAGGGACACTCTCCCTCAAGGACAACACCCCATCACCCCACAAGTCTCGGGGAATTCCACCCCTCCAACCCCATCCCTCACCCAAACTCCCAAACAAAGTGGGACCTCGGGTTGGCCAAGGGTCTTCATCTCATCACTAGGAAAGAACTTGAAGAGGAGATAGTTCAAGGAGTACCACTATGTGCGGTGGTCATTTGCCTAGGAGAGCCCACTCCCACCAATCCACATCCCATAGAAATCCAACAACTCCTAGAAGAATTCCATGATGTCTTCCCAACGGAGCTCCCGGACCAACTCCCTCCCATGCGGGATGTGCAACATGCGATTGATCTAGTCCCGGGGGCCACTCTCCCAAACCTTCCTCATTATCGCCTCAATCCCACGGAACATGCTGAACTTCGGAGGCAAATAGAGGAACTCATTAGGAAGGGCTTCATTCGCATTAGCAAAAGCCCATGTGCCGTACCGGCCCTTCTCACTCCTAAGAAGGATGGGTCATGGAGAATGTGTGTGGATAGTCGGGCCATTAACAAAATCACCGTCAAGTATAGGTTTCCCATCCCTAGGCTTGATGACATGCTTGATATGTTAGCCGGAGCCACCATTTTCTCCAAAATTGACCTTAAGAGTGGCTATCACCAAGTTAGGATAAGGCCCGGGGATGAGTGGAAAACGGCTTTCAAAACCAAAGATGGTCTCTTTGAATGGTTAGTCATGTCTTTTGGGCTTTCAAATGCCCCAAGTACTTTCATGCGTCTTATGACGGAGGTCCTTAGGCCATTCATTGGGATCTTTCTAGTGGTCTACTTCGATGATATACTCATCTATAGTCAATCCCAAGAGGCCCACCTTGACCACCTTAGGCAAGTTTGTACCATCCTTCGACAAGAGAGCCTATTTGCCAACTTAGGAAAGTGCCACTTCATGACCACCTCCCTCACCTTCCTAGGATTTGTGGTGTCCACCAAAGGCGTCTCCATGGACCCCGACAAGGTCCAAGCTATTATTGATTGGCCGGAACCCCACACCCTTCATGAGGTCCGCAGTTTCCATGGATTGGCAACATTCTATAGGAGGTTTATTCGTGGATTTAGCACTATCACCGGCCCAATCACCGATTGTCTCAAGAAGGGAACTTTTGTATGGACCAAATCAGCCTCTAAAGCCTTCCAAGAACTTAAGGAAAAGTTGACCCAAGCCCCGGTCCTATGCCTTCCCGATTTCTCTAAAGTCTTTGAAGTCACATGTGATGCATCCGGGATAGGGATAGGAGGGATTCTTAGTCAAGAGGGACACCTGGTAGCCTTCTTTAGTGAGAAGCTATGTGATGCTAGGACTAGATACTCCACTTATGACAAAGAGTTCTATGCCGTGGTGCAGTCCCTCGACATTGGAGGCACTACTTGTTACCCAAAGAATTTGTCATCTTTTCTGACCATGAGGCCCTCAAATACCTCAACTCCCAACAAAAGCTAAATGCCCGACATGCCCGATGGGTTGAGTTCATCCAATCCTACACTTTTGTCATCAAACACAAAGCCGGGAGTGAGAATCGAGCAGCGGATGCCCTTAGTAGGAAAGTTTCCTTGTTATCCACTATCCAAGTGGAAGTGAGCGGATTTGATAGGATCAAGGATGAGTACCCTAGCTGCCCCGACTTTGGGCACATCTTCACTACCTTGACCACCCATTCTAGCAAGGAACATGAGGGGTTTGTCTTAGAGGATGGGTTCCTCTTCAAGGGACCCAAGCTTTGCATTCCACGGACCTCACTCCGAGATTTCTTGGTTTGGGAATTACATGCGGGAGGGTTAGCCGGTCATTTTGGGGTTCACAAGACCATTGCTCTAGTTGAGGGTCAGTTTTATTGGCCAAGTCTCAAGAAAGATGTAGGCAAAATAGTGGGTCAATGTCGCACATGTGCTTCGGCCAAACAGGTGAAACAAAACACTGGCCTATATACCCCACTCCCCATCCCCGACCGTCCATGGCAAGACTTGAGTATGGACTTTGTGCTAGGATTACCCAAGACTCAAAAAAGGCATGACTCCATCTATGTGGTCGTTGATAGATTCTCCAAAATGGCTCACTTCATCCCATGCTCCAAAACATCCGATGCCTCCCATGTGGCCCGATTATTTTTTGATGAGATTGTCTGTCTCCACGGGATACCTAAGACCATAGTCTCTGATAGGGATGTCAAATTCACTAGCTACTTTTGGAAAACTCTTTGGCACATGATGGGTACCCTCCTCAAATTCTCCACTGCCTACCACCCCCAAACAGATGGCCAAACCGAAGTTGTCAATCGGAGTCTAGGGAACCTTCTTAGGTGTCTTGTTGAGGATCGCCCCGGAAATTGGGATCTCATCTTACCCCAGGCCGAATTTGCATATAACAACTCCATCAATAAGTCCATAGGGATGAGTCCATTTGAAGCCGTGCATGGATACAAACCAAGAAAGCCTTCCGATCTCATTCCCCTCCCCCAGCATGCTAGAGTGTCCATTTCAGCTGAGTCTTTTGCACAACATATTAGAGAATTGCATGAAGAAATTCGCAAGCACATCAGCAAAAAGAATGAGGCTTATAAAAGGTTGGCCGACTCTCATCGGCGTCACCAAGAATTCCATGTGGGTGACTTTGTGATGGTAAGGACGGAGAGGCTCTCCCCGGGAGTCAACTCTAAACTGAGGCCACGTGGGGCTGGTCCCTTCCAGGTCTTGAGGCGCATTGGTGAAAATGCCTACGAGTTAGATCTCCCTGAGGAGTATGGAATAAGTCCCACATTCAATGTCGCCGACCTAGTGCCATATAAGGGACCCACGGTGGTACCTAGTGAGGAGATTGAGCCTACTTCTTCCATTGAGAGAGCACCCACCCGTGAGGAGAGGCCACCAACCAAAAGAGCCCAACGTGAACAAATTGAACAAATATTGGATGTACAAGTCACTACCACTCGGAGCAAGGTATATGAGCGCTATCTCGTCAGGTGGAAGGATCGGCCTCCTTCGGAGGATTCTTGGGTGAGTCGGGAGGATCTCCAGCGGTTGGATCCGGACCTCCTCGAGCAGTACCACAGCCGGATGGACCCCTACTCGACGGAGTCGAGCTCTTCACAGCCCAGGGGATTTGATGGAGGCATCATCCACAATTCCCTTTGGCTAGGGTCTTCTTCACACTCCAGCATCGTTTGAGTTCAGGCCTCTCTCTATAAAGGCCCACTTATCCTTTTTATGCTATTTACTTGAGTCATTTGATGTAATTTTCAGTTTATTTGAGTCATGTCCCTAGGTCTTGCATTTATTTTCCTAAGTATTGAGTGTCATTAGATTGTGTAATGTGCTATTGGGCCCAATTCTTCGGGCTTGGCCCATGAGCCCCCCTACCCCTTCGGTTATTTGCTATTGAGTCTTTTGTAAGGGACTTATTGTAAAATGTGAGTTTCCTATATATAGGGCCCCATTTCCTTCATTTGGAGGTAATGAATGATTCAATACAAAAGATTTCCATTTGAGTGTTCAAACTTAGTTCTAGTGGAGTGAATCCTATAGTTGGGTGAGAAGCCCTAGGGGAGTGATTCCCCACCCCACCTCTCTCTCTTTCTCTCTCCTCCCCAAGGGGGGTTCGCCCCATTCCTCTCTCCTCCTCCTCCCAACCACCTCCAACCCCCACCTACCTCCAATAAGGCCCCTCCACTTCCCCACACCCCATTTACTCCCCCCCCCCAGTTCCAAGGTAGAGTCTTCCCCATTCCAACACCATCTCCCCCATTCCAACCAAATCTTCCCTATTCCAACACAATCACCCCTCTTCCCCACACCATCTCCCATCTTCCAAGACCATTTTGAATTTGAATTCTCCTTCCCTCCAAGTCTTTGGCCGCCCCCCTCCCATCTCCATTAGACTAGGTCGCCCCTTTCTCCACCCATTCTCCACCACCATTGCATACCCCACCCCTCTTCCTCCAGCTGAAAACCTGCGACCTCCCCTTCTTCCTCCACCTCCCCTTAACCATTTGCACCCCTCCACACCTCCCATACCTTCCCCCCACCATTCTTCATCCCCCCTTTCACCATATACTATCCCCTTCTTCTTCTTTTAGGGTCACTTGGAGGCTATGTCAAAGCTGCTGTTTGCAGTCCAGAAGTAGCAGCTGAACCAGCAACTTGCAGCGGCAACCTCGACCTCCTCCGGACGAGTTTGAAGACCCAAGAGCCACCGTTAGAAGCGTCTACCGTTCTCCCACGACTGCTCAGAACTGCCTCTGCTGAAGCCCTGAACCTGAGTAGCAGCTCTGCCACGACTCACCCTGGAGGAATCAATTCGAAAGCTCTTCTACAAAGTTCTTCATCGCACTGTCAACTTTCAGAATCAAGAAGCTGAACCAGTAGTAGAAGTTATCAATTTTCTCCCTCTACTGTACGGATCAGCTTCCCCACAGTCTACACCGACCAGTCATCGTTGTTTAGAGCCTCCAGGTCTTCTCCGGCATCTTTTAGCATCCCCGTCAGTTTTACTGTGAAGAGGACTCATCCACGATTCCAACGACTCTGACGGCGCTTGATTCCGAGGTCGGGAGCTGCCGGGGCGTTCTCTGCAATCTGCTGTTAGAAGTCTGCAACTGCAGGTCCGAGAATCTGAAGCTCTGTTCAAACCTCCACCCTGGTCAGCAGCGGCTCCAGAAGAAATTGAAGAAATTCTGAGGCATTCCCTTCCCAGCTACGAAGATTTCCTCACCAGTCTCATCATCAGAGAAATTCTGAGCGAGTTCTACAGCAGCAACACCGTCTACCTGTCCCTGTTCGGAGAGAGCAGGCAGAACTGGTGACTTCATCGTTCAATGTTTTTAACCATAGTTTCCCTCCCCGCTTGGCCGGCTGAAGGCCGCTCCCTGTGCGGAGGTAATTTTGGTTATAATATCCCTTAACCCCTACCCCAAGATCCCCCTCCTGTGAGAGGTGTAGTGTTGTAACTTGTTTGGGCAGGTCAAGCTTCCCCGGCGCGGCGTGTGGGGATCCACCCGCCTCCCCGCTCGCCCTCGTCTCCGACCGGGACCGGTTTCTACAAACCGGTCGAGTAAGTGCTCAAACCTTCACTCCATTTAGTGCTTGTCTTTCAATATTTATTCTTAATTCCGCTGGTTATGCGAGTCAGAGCCCGGTCCTCAAGCCTCGTTGTCTTAAGTGATCACCGTGGGAGAAGTACAACCGGTGCCTTTGGCACTTTGTCCGCCCCCTTGAATTGGGCATCCATACCCATTGGGAATCCCATCTTGGCCTTGCTGGCCCTCTACCAGCAAGGGCCCAACCCCTCAACCTCACCTTGGCATTGCCAAGTTACCCCGGGCTTGGGTGAGTGTCGATAGAGCGGTGGCCCAATTCGGCCCATTTGAATGCGATTGTGCTTGCTTGCATTAGGTCCGAGGTTGTGTCACATCAGAGGCCTTGAGAAAGGCCTGGGAGGAACGACAGGCAGTCGCCATACTCGTCCGAGCCGAGTGGCAGGCGGCTGGGACTATAGCCGAAGCCAGTTCCTAGCTCTTGTCCACCCTAGAGGCGGAGCTTGCAGCAGCAGACTCTCACCTTGCGGCGCTAGAGGGGATTGAGCCGGAGCTCTGATTGTATCATCCCCCTCTTTTTTTTTGATGTCTGGAGTGTATGGAGTTTGTTACCCCAAGGGCATGTCTTGGGCTCTTTTTACAAAGTATTAATGAACTCCAGATCCTTTGTTTACTGGGTTGTTCCCTCCCTTCTTTGATGGAATGGAATGATGCGCGTGAACTGACGACCCCTTATTGTTAGTCGCGCTTGCTTGTCCTACGACGCATTGCCATGAGTGATGATAGGGACCAGGTTTTAAGGAACTCGGTGTTAGAAGCTGGAGGTTGAGTGCTGGGTAGTTAGGGAAAGGAAGGCTATATGTGGGGGCCAATCCTCCCGGGGGATGAAGTCCCATATACCGGAGGACCAACGTAGGCCCGTAAGAACGGGACAACTTACGTGATTTAGGGTTATAGAGGTGATTCTGGAGGGTGTATATTGACCCTGAACTGGATGGTGGAATATTGGCTAACATTGTGCCGTTGGCCAAAGAAAATGGGACTCGTATGTGTCTGGGAAACTGGGATCGAACCAGCTGGACGGCCTAGGTGGACATGGCAACCAAGATCGGAACTGGAAATTGAAGCTGGGACTGTGACTGGGAATGGGGACTGGAGCTGAAACTAGCTGGGTGACCTAGAAAGGTGCAATGGCTGAGAACTAGAACTGAGCAAGGTGTCTAACCGGAGAGGGCATTATAACCGAGACTGGAACTGGGGGCTGGACAACTAGACCGCAAATGCGTCATAGCCGAGGCTGGAGTCGAAAACTGGCAGCTGGGCCTGTGGGGGCATTGTAGCCGAGGCTGGGGTCAGAAGCTGGACGGCTAGCCTGTGATGGTGTTGTAGCCGAGGCTGGAGCTGGAGGCTGGCGGCTGGCCTGTGACGGCGTTGTAGCCGAAACTGGGACTGGAGACTGGCGGCTGGCCTGTGAAGGCGTTGTAGCCGAGGCTTGAAGCTGGAGACTGGCGGCTGGCTTGTGAAGGCGTTGTAGCCAAAACTGGAAACTGGAGACTAGCGGCTGGCCTGTGAAGGCGTTGTAGCCGAGGCTGGAAGCTGGAGACTAGCGGCTGGCCTGTGAAGGCGTTGTAGTCGAGGCTGGAACTGGAGACTAGCGGCTGGCCTGTGAAGGCGTTGTAGCCGAAACTAGAAACTGGAGATTGGCGGCTGGCCTGTGAAGGCGTTGTAGCCGAGGCTGGAAGCTGGAGACTGGGGGCTAGCCTGTCAAGGCATTGTAGCCAAAACTGGAAACTGGAGACTGGCAGGTGGCCTGTGAAGGCGTTGTAGCCGAGGCTGGAAGCTGGAGACTGGCGGCTGGCCTGTGAAGGTGTTGTAACCGAGGTTGGAACTGGAGACTGGCGGCTGGCCTGTGAAGGTGTTGTAACCGAGGTTGGAACTGGAGACTGGCGGCTGGCCTGTGAAGGCGTTGTAGCCAAAAATGGAAACTAGAGACTGGCGGCTGGCCTGTGAAGGCGTTGTAGCCGAGGCTGGAAGCTGGAGACTGGCGGCTGGCCTGTGAAGGCGTTGTAGCCAAGGCTGGAACTGGAGACTTGCGGCGAGTTTGTAAAGTCGTTGTAGTCGAAACTGGAAACTGGCGGCTGGCCTGTGAAGGCGTTGTAGCCGAGGCTGGAATTAAAAGCTGGCGATGACCGACCCTCGGGGGTGTAGTGGCCACCATTGTCGTGAAGTGATGTTGAGCTCGCCATCGGTACGTGTCATGGCCGACGGCTTTGTAAATGAAAAGTGGAGAGGGAGAGAGTTTTTTTTTCTTTTTACTAGCCCTACCGCCCTTGCGGGTTTTCGCTAGAGCTGCCCCCCTTTAGATTTTTTCGGTGCGCCCTTGCGGGTTTTCACACAGAGGGGTTACCCGATTTTGCCTGAGACGACCTTTGGGGTTTTCACCTCAGCTAGGTTGGTGGAAATTTTTGCCCCCAGTCGTCTCGTAGAGAGAGTTGACTGAGGCTACTAGGGTATCTCTATTTTTAACCCCATTTTTTTTATTTCTCTTTTTTTTTTTGAAACTATCGTCCATAGCATATTGATGTCAGGGGACGTAACCTGAGACTGGAAGGTGTGGGTGGCCGAATATTGTTCGACTACTCTTAAGGGTTTTAGAAATTCCTAAGCCATGGTGGCGAAAGGCCACTTCGCCATGGCAATGTATGACTGGGGTTGTGACCTAGTGAATCTGGGGTTGTTCGGGGAACTGGGATTATGATGAATTGGAAGGCTCTGGATTTACTGGATATGTGCGATGTGGGGGTAGGGCTAGTAAATGTCTGGGGATGTGTCAGGATGTAGGTTTACCGAGATGGTGACTGGGAGCTTGACCGTTATTGGGACTGGTTGAACTGTGACATTGAGGTGAGGGCCAAAGGTTGGCCGAGCTAAGCAGGAGTAATGCAGGGTTAACTGGGGGATTGAAGGGCTTGCGCCGTAGTAGTGCAAGTGGATTGGGGACTGGTTCTGGGTGAGGCTAGCGGCCCACCAGAGGAGAGGTGGAAGGTCGTGTTGACTGGTAGGGAGAGGAAGATTTTCTCATTATTGGCTCTACCGCCCTTTCGGGTTTTCGCCAGAGCCGACCCCCTTTAGCTTTTTCCGACGTGCCCTTGTGGGTTTTCACGTCGAGGGGTTTCCCAATTTTGCCTGAGGTGCCCTTTCGGGTTTCCACCTCAGCCGGGTTGTTGGCCTTTTTTCCCCCAGCCACCCCATTATGGTGAGGATGACTGGGTCTGCCGGGGCATCTCTATTTGTAACCCCATTTTTTGTTGTTTTTTTCTTTTTTTTTTGACTTACCTGCGAGCCTAGCGACTAGACTGGTGCTGGTACAGAGGGGCCCGTGCTCCCGTGCTGACGGGAACGGGGGAAGGAGACCGATTTCAACGGATGCCCGACGGCTGTTCCGAGGAGCCGAGCCGGTTGGTTGACTGGGAATCGAAGACTGGAAGGACTAGCCGATGGGATCCTCCACGGGGGAGGATCGACCTTATTGGTAGTAGCTGGGACGTGCGCCTTAGTCTATCTGGCGCGTGAACTCATGCTCTGGAGCGCAATATAGCTTCATGTATTTGCCGTTGAGAGGCGGGAATGGTCTGTGACCCTTGTGATCAACCACCGTGTAGGCCCCATCCTCATAGACATTCTGGATGATGTACGGACCTCACCAATTTGGCTGTAGTTTTCCACTGGAGCGCCCTGCCATGACCTCTTTTTCCTCGATCATGACGAGGTCGCCTTGTTTGAAAGCTTGTTGCCTGACGAGCTTATCATAGGCCTGGGCCATGCGGACCTGGTATGCTTGTAGGTGTTTGTAGGCTTCAAGTCGCTTGCCTTCTAGGTCGGCGAGCTCTTCTAGCCTTCTCTGATACTCGTTTTCATCAGAACTGGCAAGGCCGGTGTGGACTGCCACGCGATAAGAGGCTAGCTGGACTTTGATGGGGATAACCGCCTTTGACCCGTAGGCAAGGGAAAATGGCGAGCACCTCGTAGGGGTTTTGTAGACCGTCCGATAGGCCCACAATGCCTCGAAGACCTTTTCACCCCAGTCGCATTTTCGGTGGCTAAACACCTTAGCCAGGAGCTTACATAGGGTTTTGTTGAAGGCTTCCGCTAAGCCATTGGCCTGAGGGTTGTAGACCAAAGAGGTTCTCCAGTCGATTTGGAATTTGGCCGCTAACTGGTATACGACCATATTCTTGAAGGGTCCCGTTGTCGGACACTTTGCGGATGGGAGTACCAAATTGGTATATGATGTTGTGCTTGACGAATCTAGCAACGACTTCGCCGGTGACCTCTCGCAAGGGTAGAGCCTCCGCCCAACGAGAGAAGTAGTCAGTGGCGGCCAAGATGTATTTATGGCCCTTGGAAGATGGCGGGAAAGGCCCCGCGATGTCCATGCCCCACTCAGCGAATGGCTAGGTGGGGGCCATAGGACGCAGTGGGTTAGGAGGTTTTTTTGGTACTGGGCCAAAGGCTTGGCACTGATGGCATGCACGGGCATACTGGACGCAATTTGCGTACATGGTCGGCCAGTAGAAACCTTTAAGATTGATGTTGTGCTTCATCCGATCTCCGGCCTGGTGTGCGCCGCACAATCCGGAGTGGACCTCCTGCATGATGGCTCGAGCCTCCGCCAGAGAGACACATCTCAAGAGAACCGACTTGTCCTTCTCGTGGACGAGCCGATACAAGGAGTCGCCAATTAACTCATAAGAGGTTGTTTGGCGGAGTAGCTGGACTCTTTGAGCTCAGTCAGGGGAAAGCCACCCTTTCTTGAATTTGATGATAGGCACACGCCAATCATCTTCTTCTGGAGGTGAGCTCTGGTCAAGGTCATGGACCTCGTAAATGGTGAAACCGGTGTCGCCTTCGAGTGAGCTCGGCATCAGCCGTCGGTGCTTGACGACGATGTCGACCTCACCCTCGGGCGGGAGGTTGATGGCTGCGGCCAATTTTTCTAAAGCATCCGCCTGAGCGTTGCTACTTCTGGGAATGTGATCTATTTCGAAGAAATAGAACTTCTGGGTTAACCTGGTGACGGCGGTGTGGTATGGAACCAACTCTGGCTTCCGCACGTCATAGATGCCGAGGACCTGCCGGACTATCAGCTGGGAGTCCCCGTAGGCTATAAGGCATTTAATGCCCATGTGGAGAGCCATCTGGAGCCCAATAAGTAGAGCTTCATATTCGGCTTCATTGTTGGTTAGGGACTTCATGAGGGCGCAAGAGTTGTACAAAACTCCGCCTTGAGGAGTCAGGAAAACAATGTCGGCACCCGCCGTGGTGGCTGGATCCTGGTTGCTCCGGGTGATCCCTCGAGAAGCACCGTCGAAGTAGAGCTCCCAACAAGGTACGCTGGTTGTGACAGTGCTTTGCTGCCAATAATGCAAGACATCTCCGCTTTGTTCAACCGGTTGTAGTGATTGAGTAGCAAGGGACTCCTCATCCGGGACCTCCGAGTTGAAGGGTGAATCATCTGGCACTGGATGGGCTGCCAAGAATTCAGCCATACCCCATCCTTTGATTGCTTTTCTAGGGACATAAGTAATGTCGTATTCCATCAACATGAGAGCCCACCTCCCCAATCTGCCTTAGAGGACAGGCCATCGAAGGAGATACTTCAGAGGGTCATGCTTGGAGATAAGCTCGACCCGATGAGCCAGGAGGTAATGCCGCAGCTTTTTAACTGCGAACACTAGTGCTAAGCAGACCTTCTCCATGGGGGAGTAGCGGTACTCGGCACCGATGAGCTTCCGACTGAGGTAATAGAGGGGCTGCCTTTTACCTTCTTCATTGATCTGCGCCAATAGAGCTCCTAACAAAGCATCCATGGCAGCAATGTAAAGGATGAGGGGCTTACCCTTGACTGGTGCTCCCAGAACTAGGGGATTAAGGAGGTACTCCTTGATTTACTCGAAAGCCGCTTGGCATTCGAGTCCCATGTGAATGGGGCATCTTTCATCATCAGCTTGCTGAAAGGCGCGCATCGACCGGAGAGGTTAGAAATAAATCTCCGAATGTAAGTCAGCCTCCCTTGGAAGGACCTGAGTTCAGTGATGTTGCTTGATGGTGGAAGCTCCCGGATCGCTTTGATCTTGCTGGGATCCACCTCGATTTCTTGGTACTTGACGGCAAAGCCGAAAAATTTGCCACTGGATACGCCGAAGGCGCACTTCATGGGGTTCATCTTGAGCCCGTATTGCCGGAGACGCTCGAAGACTTGGCGAAGGTCACGCAAATGGTCTTCACGCCTTTTGGTCTTGACAACGAGGTCGTCGACATAGCATTCGACGGTGTTGTGCAGCATCTCGTCGAATATTTTGGTCATAGCCCTTTGGTAAGTAGCGCCGGCATTCTTCAACCCGAAGGGCATGCGTTTGTAATTGAAAATCCCCTTGGGGGATCTGAAGGCTGTGTGATTATTGTCATTGAGGGACATCCAGATTTGATTATAACCGGATGACCCGTCCATGAAAGACAGGACTTCATGACCGGTGGTCATATCGACCATCGTTTCAGTAATTGGAACTGGGAAGTCATTCTTGGGACATGCTTTGTTGAGGTCTCGAAAGTTGACGCAGACGCGGACTTGACCATTCTTTTTCTTGACTGGGACTATATTGGCGAGCCAGATCGGGTAGATGCACGGCTCGATGAAGTCGACCTCCGCCATTTTGTGGACTTCGGCCGAGACCTGGAGCTCCAGCTCATGACGCATGCGTCGCTGTGGTTGCTTGATCGGAGCGATTGAGGGAGAAATGGCCATATCATGCTCCGCTACGGTGGGGTCTAGTCCTGGCATCTCCTTGTAGGTCCAGGCAAAGCAGTCCTTGAACTTGAGCAAGAATTGCTTGTAGCTCTGCTTCTCTGCCTCGGTGAGGAGGGCACTGACGAATGTAGGCTGAGGGGCTTCATCCTCTCCCAGGTTGATCTCCACGAGATCGTCGACAGTCGCCTGGCCGCCGTCCTCCAGCTCGGGAGGAGCGGGTTGGAGGTCGATGAAATCGTCATCATCAGTGTCGGCTTTGTGTATCCCTTGGTTCTCGAAGCCACCAGTCGATGCTGAAGGGACTAGAGAGTGGTTGTCACTGGAATCCACCGGGGATTGATTTGGGCCGCCGGCCTTAGGCCAGCAGTCATCAACTGGAGTTGCTGAGGTCTCCTCAGGATTGCCTGGCGAAGCTGACAATCCCTCGCAGCTAGGACCGGAGAGATCCCCCCCCTCATGAGGGTTTATTGTACCAGATTCCTTGACTGGTTGAGAAGCCGGAGGAGGTTCTTCTGCCCCTTTGTCCTGGTAGGGAGGCAAAGAAGGTTCCCTGACGTCTTGAACCGGAATTCTGGCTTTGGCGGAGATTGGGGTCAAGATTTCCTCTCCCTCATCCCCGGAGCTGTCGAATTTGGCTTCGGCTCTTGTTTGTTCGTCGGCTGGTGGTACTAAGCCTATGACGTTAACTGCGTAGTGGACGCCGAAGTCCCGGTCCTGGTCATAGCCAAGCCCCCTGGTGTCCTTATGGAAGGATGGGGGTTGCCCCCGGACCTGGGAAGGGTCCCACAGTCGACGGAAGTATCTTTGTTGGGCTGAGGTCTGCCACAGGGGAATGTGTTGTTTCAAACACATTTATTGAATATGCGGCGATAGGTCGCCCCACACCTGAACTGCTTCAGGGGTGTTATCGGCTTGCCTAGACCAGCCGAAGTCATCATCCGGCGGGGCTTGAGGGACCATGTCTCCTTTATAGAAGACAATAGGTTTGTCCCTGTTAGCCTTCTTCTTGTTCCGGCATTGTCGCTTGAAGGTGACAATGAATTTTGTCAATGACTCGACGTTGTGCTCCTCGGATGCACATAGGAGCTGGATGTAATCTGGTGGCAGGTATATACTCTTACCAATAGCCAGGCTAATAAGGTTAGCCTAAAATTTCATCATCAAAAATTTCATCATTAGCTCAATGCGAATCTCTCTCCTCTGGTTTCCCCCCCTCCCGTCCCCCTCCTGCGTGATCCATCTCCCTCCCTACGGTCTGCCTTTCCCTGTGGCTGCCTGAGTCCGGCGATGGCCGGTAGTGGGGGGGAGGCCCTGTGCCTCCCCCTCCCTCCTCTGGCCCTTCCCTGCCACTGCTGGCCTCTTCTGGCGGTGGCCTTGGTGCTCCCGCTGCCGAGCTGCCACCCCCCGTGGCGGTTGTTTATCTTTCAGGCGTGGCTCCTTCCTCTCTGGCAGGGGTCATGGGTGGACCTCCGGTCATCTCCTCCGACACTAGCGTTCCCACATCCTTCCTCCCTCCTTCCGCTGTTCCCTGCGGCAGTTTTCCCCGCGTCTTCGACATGCCCCGCCCGCGATTAGGGTGTCCCGTTGCTGCCCTGCTCCTGAGCTCCCAAGATGGAGTCCCTACCGCCTGTACGCCTTCGCGTGCCCTTTTGGCCAAAGGCCCTCACGGGCTGTCTCCCTCAGCTCCGGCTATGTGTCTCGTTGGCCTGGACCTCTTCCCTACCCGGCCGTCTTCTTCGTTGCCTGCTGACGGTGCTATCCTGCCTCCTCCGGAGTTACCGGCCACCTGCAGGCATGCTTGGCTTCCTCTCCCCAAGGCGTTGACCCAACTATCTTGTTGACCTCTCCCACCAACTTTTTCTCCTCCATTACGCCTTTGGGGTCCACGTCCCCCCCTCTCGATGGGACGCCGGCCCCTCACGATGCTCTATTTTTGCACCCCGTCGCTCCTCTCAAATCTCAACATCTGATTTCTAGCCTCCCGCCATTGGCCTCCGCCACCTGTGGCGGCCCTCCCTCTGCAACTACTTCCTCCATCCTCGGTGCAACTCCTACAGCCGTGCTACCTCCGCCGAATCACCCAGCTGCGCCCGGACGTGCCCCTGTCCGTCATTCCCGGCCCGTGCATGCCTGCAGCGGGGGTCCTCGGCCGGGGGCACTACCTACCAAGTCCCCGTGGTCAGGGCCTACCCGGCTGGGTGTGCTCGGTGGGGCTGCCGCTGCTCTTCCTGTGGTGGAGCTGTTGAGCCACCATCCTGCTGCCGCGATCGCCCCCTCCTTCGCCCATGTGCTTCTCCAGAGCATCGCCCCTCTGACCCTCCCATTGTCGGTCCATGCTCCGGCGTTCACCGATGGCGGGGAACCCACAACCTTCTTCAACATGGATGAGATCAATATCTTCTGTCAGCCTTTAGAGTTTGCTGTCATTGCTAGGACTCCGAAGGGGTGTCCTCCTTTCCAGGAGATCCGTGCCCATCTGGCCTAACGGTTCCAGTTCAAGCAGGACTTCCTCCTGAGCTCTTTGGATCGGAGCCACCTTCTTCTTTGCTTCAGAACAAGGATGATTTCTTCCAAGTCCTCCTCAAAGACACCCTCTTCGTCAAAGGAAGACCATTCTTTTTCTTCAAGTGGTCCATCAACTTCTCCACCGATGAAGACTAGCCACTGGTTCCTGTCTGGGTGGAGATTCCTGGGCTACCTGCTAACTTCTTCAATGAAGCCATGCTTCTTTCTATTGCAGGGGGCATTGGTCCTCCCCTCCAAGTGGATCGTAATACACTGTGCCGCACCCGCTCGCATGCTGCTAAGGTTTGCGTTCTGGTTGATCTCTCCAAGAAACCTCCCTCGTGAGCTTGGGTTGGGTATGGCGGGAGTGGCTTCTGGCAGCCCCTGGTTTATGTTGGCCTCCCTTCTTTTTGCACCTCCTGCAAATAGCTTGGCCACGCTTCTCTCCACTGCAGTCAGCCCCCGGCTAGGCCGTCAGCGGATGCTCCATCCAAGTTCGCTCGGCGTCCCGCTCACGAATCCCATGGGCCTCACCTGTCGTCCTCTGTAACTGCCACTGCTTCGCCGGTTGGTGCCTCGATGCCGGCGGGTGCCTTGACGCATGTGGGCGCATCAGTGCAGGCGGGCAGCACCACAGCCTATCAACCTTGTTCCGGCATTTCTCCGCCATCACTGTCTGCGGCTGGGGATCCCTCTCCTCGGCCTGCTGCAACTGCCGCAATGGGCGGACCGCTTCTGCCACTACCCATCCCTCTTTCTACAGGCGATGCTCTTCCCTCTCCTGCGGACTACAGTGAACTCCCTCAGCTGCCCGGCCTAGCAGGGGATGCGGCCACCTCTCCCGAGGGTGGCAGCTCTGTGCCACCCCCAGTCGGTTACTCTTCCTAGTCGTCAGCTCCTCTCCCTGCTGCTCGGGTTGACAGCGAGGGGACCTAAGGTGGCTGCAGCCACCCTTTGGCTACCAGCATCAACAACCCCCCGCTGGGGCTCTCCCCAATGACCACTGGGCCTACTGACTTGCTTGGCACCGCCTCTCCGGCTGAGGGCCTTTTCCCTCTCTCTGCTGCTTCTACGGTTGGCGGCTTTCCCACTAGCTCGGCATGCTCCGTCACAATTGACCAGGCCGGTAGCCTCTCCTCGCCCACGGTGGTTCTTCCTCCTGTGCCGCCCTCGGCCGTGGCCTCCTTACCTGTGGCTGCTCTTGGTGCTTCTGTCCATGGCGACGGTCAACCTCCCTGCTATGCTATGTCCCGGGCTGGCCCGGGCATCGCGAGCCCTCGTCCGGTTGCACCCCTCCCCGGGGAGGCCTTTCTCCCCGCGTGCTCAGCTCTGTCCGAGGCTGCCTCCCTGGCTAGTCGAACCGCCGTTGTCCAACCACCCTCTTCGGTGGTCCTCGACCTCCCGGCGCCGGATGCTCAGCCCCTAGGCGGCCCATCCTTGCCTCCTGCTGGTCTCTTTGCTGCCACGGTCGCTTCATCTGCAGAGCCACAGCACACCGCTAAGGCCGATGCTTAGCCCCTCGGCGGGCCTTCTCTGCCTCTTGCTGGTCTCAATGCCTCTGCTGTGGCCTGGTCCCCTGGGCCGCAGCCCTCCACGGAGCCGGGTGGGGATGCCTGTCCGGTGCCTCCATCCTCTACTTCAACGCCATCCCCCCGCCTCTCCTTTTGTAATGCCCTGGATCCTTGGTAGGTCTTGCTGGATTATCATTAGATCTTTTGGATTGGTTTCGTTGAGTTTTCAGTTCGCTTTTGTGGCTTCCGAGTTGAGTTTGACGAGCCATGTGGGTTTTTCTCACGTACTAGTTACGGAACCCTATGGTGAGTTTGTTTGTCAATTCTCGAACTCGTGGATGCTACAACGACGATGTACTCTTCGAGCCGGTCGTTTTGGCTATTTTTACGTATTTTTCTGAATTTGTGCATTTTCGGCGCATTTTTGGAATTTTCAGAAATTAGGAAAATTTCCTAATTCTTTTCCTTTTTCTTTCCTTTTCCTCTCTCCTCCTTCTCATTCGCCGCCGCCGTCTCTCTCTCTTCCGTTCTCTCTCGTTTCACCTCCTCGGCTCCAGCTGCAGACGGGGTGCCTAGAGGCGCGCGTTACCATGGTTGGCCGTTACATGTCCTGTGTTCGTGATTTGACTGGGCGTTGACCGTGTAAGGCGGTTGATGCGGCGGTCATGTTCCCGTGCGTCACAGCGTGGTAACGCACCTAGTGTAGGCCGTTACATGCTGTTTGGCTGAGGGCTGGGTGTTGTGCTGTTCTATGATGTAACGGCCGTGCCCCTGTGCGTCATTTGGATGTAACGCGTCCGGTGTGGACCGTTACATGCCCCTGGCCGTTGTTTTGAACCTGTTGGTTCGTTCGTGGTATGTTGGCTCTGACGGCCCAGGTGGGGTGCGTCAGGTGTGTGTAACGAGCCCGGTGCTGGCCGTTACATGTTGTTTTCTGTGTTTTAGAGTTTATAGGGCGGTGTGAGTGACGGCTCTTCCCCGACCGTCGCTTTGAGTGTAACGGCCTAGGTCTAGACCATCATATGCTTGTAACGGTCTAGGGGTGGCGCGTTACATGCCTTGTGCTCTGATTCCCGTTTCTTCAGTTTTTGCTTGTCTTGGCTTGGCCTTGTGGTCTGCCCGCTATCCCGTGGATGTCTCCCGACGTCCTATGAGGGCTAGGACTACGTTGTAAGGTAGCCAGAAGTCTTCTTGCTTGAGGTAGGATTTTCTATCCTACCTTTGCTTGTGTTTTGGTCTTGTTCCGGTCAACCCGGGGTGACCCAGTGGTTGACAGGTGACCTTGTGTGTGGGTGTCTTGGCGGTTCTATCCAGTCCGAGACACTGGTTCTGGATGCCTCGAGGTGTCGCTTTACCTCGGTTTGTGTGTCCAGTTGTGTCTGAGGGTTTAGGTGTTCCCTCAGGTCTCCGTGTGTTGTTTTCTGCGGAGCGTGATTTTTCTGGCTTAGGATTAGACCGATTGGCAGCTTGTTCCACTGTCTGTGACGATCTTGCCTTTGAGTCGTTCGACTCGGGATCGTTACGTGGTAGGTCTAGTTGCTTGGTCCTGAGTCTGTTGGCAGCGGTGGTACTGCCAGTGGTGCTTGGTGGTACGTGCGACAGGGCTTTCCTTAGACTGTCTGTACTCTAGCACTTGTGTTTTGGAGTCTGTGCCTTGTGAACCTCCACCAGTCGTAGCCTGTGACGTAGGATTTTCTTAGTACGTCACCCACCGGGAGTGGTGGACGGGCAGTTCCCGTTACACGGTTTTTAAGCTACTTCCGTGGGCCCCGGCCAGCGGTAGCGTCCTACCGAGGGGAATACAAGCTAGAGGCCTGGCCTAGGTACGGGTCAGTGTGTGCACACGTGGTCAGGGACTGGGGACTTGCGTCGACGGGCGTAGCCCTGACTAGTTACTTGCAGTTGTGGTGCTGCGGTCTTGTGTCCGTGAGGTGCCATTTTTCCTTGGAACGTCGTTGTTCCTTGGACCTGGTTCTTGGTGTGTCTAGTCTCCCCCGTGCTGCACACGGTCGGGTAGACATGACACTTGTGGCGCAGTGTAAGACGTCAATGGACGCATCTGGCTGTTCTTCTATTGTGAGGATACTCCTATCACTTGACCAGCGACTCTTGCGTTTCTCGGAGCCGGTGTTCTCCTTTTCATGTCGGCTAGTCTTGGCCTTGTCCAAGATTTGCTACCCTGGCTGTGTGGTCTGTTCTTGGCTGTGTTCAAGATGAGCCTGGGGTTGCGTGCATGATGTTCCAATCGTGTAGGCCGTCGTGATTGTTTCAGCCGTCTTTGCAGGTCTCCGTCTTAGACCTGGTGTTGGGTTGGCAGATCGGTAACTTCTGACTTTGTTGGATCAGAGTCGCCCTTCTGCTGTTGTTTGGAGTAGTTTGGGGTGCCGAGGTTAGTTCAGCCGCCACTTGTCTGGGCGTGGTTCTTCCCCTTTCTTGCTTGTTCCCTACTCCTCCCGTCTGTTTGCTATTGCCTGTAGCGTAGTTTTACAGCTTTTAGTGTAGCCTTTCCTGTTTTGCTGCACTTGCTATTTCTGTGGTTGCTTTCGTTGCACTGTGCGTTTTCCAGTGGGGATCGCGTGACCCCTACTGAGTTTCTGTTTAGAGACTCACCCCTGCTTTTCAGGTGGGTTTCGCTGTCTGCCTCTGCTGTTCCTGGTGGAGCGCGTTGTTATAGCTGCCAGCTGTACCTGTGTCGGGCTTCCCCCGACTTCTGTGTACATTCTTTTCTGTCAGACTGTACTTGTTGTCTTTCTTTTGGACTAGACTCTGGTGTATAATTGTAGAATTTGAATTATTAATGAAAAAGTATTTTTATTTCTGCTACTTTAGCAAACTGTTCTAATGAAATTTAATTGCTTGCTGTTATATCTGTCAGTTCAATGTACTACACGACAGTCCTTTTTCCCTTTGGCGCTTTCCCGCGCTTGGGAGGCCTCGCGGGTCCCATGCGGTACCACGTGTATTCGGTAGTCCTATCGGGTATATCTGGTATCCGGAATCCGGGTCGCCACAGTTGGTATCAGAGCATTGTTGTGTGAAGTACATGGGAATCTCAGATATACAGTTTCCAGAGTCGTGAAGGTCTAGTATAGTCTCTTGCTGGCTTAGGTGTTGCGATGGTTTATCGCGTTGTTTTCTATGTGTGGTCTTGTGCGTGCTCGGTTGGCACTATGCGAGATGGTTTTGCTCTCGTCTGGATGTGACGAGGTGCTTCGTTCGGTTTTAGTGTCGATCTCGATCGTGTTGCACTTGGCAGTGTTTGTCGGATGGCATGAACCTGCAGTGCATTGTTCGAGATGTTTTTGTGTTTTGCTCAGGTTGTTGTTGACCTTTAGCCTTGGTTTGATGACCGTACACGTTCTTACGTTGTCTTGGTCGTCCCGGCTTGAGTTTGTTCAGCTCCTGATGTGTCTTGCTTCTGTTGAAATGCTCGATTAGATTCCGTGTTAGAGAAGTTGCTCAGGCAAGCTAGGATTTCCCTTCCTAGTGAGCTTTTGTGGTTGAGCTTCTTGCTTCTCATCCTTTCTGGTAGAATCTTTTCGAGTGTTGCCTTGGAATTGCTGTCTTAGTGATGCCTTTGTCATGTGTCTGCTTAAATGTGGACAGCTTTATTTTGAGCCTGATCTGCTCTCTGCTATACGGCTGCTTGGCTTTGGACTCCATGATGGTGTTAAGAGCTGCCGCGTATCGTAGTTGTCGTGCCGTGTCCAGCGGCCGATGTATCGTGAAGGCTCATTTATCATTTTCGGGATGTGAAGGTAAGCTGAGATTGATGCTTTCCTTGTGCTTTGTGCTGAAGCTGGTGCTCTTCTCCTGTTGCGCTTAGGCTCCTGGTGATCGGTTGTTCGCGGGATCGGTACTCGTGGCATGTGATTTGCGATCTTTGTTGATTGCGAAGGCGCTTGGTGTGTGCTAAGGTGCGACTATCGAGGTTGTTCTGTTGCCTGTGCACGTTGTTGAGAGTGCAGCGGAATTGCGTGGGTTGGCTACCCACTGGTCGAGAGATCTATTTCTTCTCGATGTGACTTCATCTTAGCTTCTTGTGCCTCGATGTCGTCTGTTGCCGTGCCATTGTTGGTGGTTTTCTGGTGTTGGCCTTGGCATTTTGCGAGTGTTGGGGAATTTGTTGGCATTCCTGCTGATTGAGTACCCTCTACTCTGCATGTCTTTTCTTGGGTGTTGTACTCTCGAGGCGTGTTTGTAGTCCTTGAGATGTGTTCCCCGAGATTGTTGTCGTTTCTCGTTGTTGTGGGTCTCTCCTTGGTGAGCAGTCTGATGCGTGACCCGTTCCCGTGTGGTCGTGTGCTCAGCTGTTTCTGTGCCTTGATGTGACCCTGCTTGCAGTTGTGTTCCTTGGTTCTATGTTCAGAACGGAACCGGAATCCTGTAGGTGCTGCCGTTGTTGTTTTGGCGTTGTTTCTTTATGATTTTGTGTCTCTGTTTGGACCTGGACGTGTCGGTTAGCTTGATGTACTCTTCTTCCCTGGAGTTAGCTTGCGACTCGATCAGATGTAATATCTGAGTGAGGACTGACTTGTTTGTGCTTGTGGTCCAGTGGTGTTTTTATCGTTGGCGTCCTGTGTGCCAGGTGTTCCCTGTTACCTTTGGCACTGGAGCCGATGATGTGGTTGAGCTGTCAACTGTGAGGACTGTGTCTCCTTGTGTAAGCTGTCGCTTGCCGTGTTGTTGTTGTGTTTCTCGATTTGGATTGCCTGTTGTTGTGGCAGTCGTGTCTCCTGTTCTGAGAGGCGCAAACGACGTTGCCTTGCTTCGGAGGTGTCAGACGTGTTCACTTTGGTGCCATGCTCGTGCTGTGGACTTGCTATCTTGGAAGCTGAGTGTGTACCTGTAAATGTGATCTGACAGTGTTCCTCGGAGCTGTGTTTCTCGAGATTTGCGTCGATTAACGTGGTTGTGTTACTGGGTTATTCTCCCTTGCTTCTCCTTTGTTAGTCCTTAATTTTGAGGGCGAAATTTCTTAAAGGAGGGGAGGATGTAATGCCCTGGATCCTTGGTAGGTCTTGCTGGATCTTCATTGGATCTTTTGGATTGGTTTCGTTGAGTTTTCGGTTCGCTTTTGTGGCTTCTGAGTTGAGTTTGACGAGCCGTGTGGGTTTTTCTCACATACTAGTTACGGAAACCTACGGTGAGTTTGTTTGTCAATTCTCGAACTCGTAGATGCTACAACGACGATGTACTCTTCGAGCCGGTCGTTTTGGCTATTTTTGCATATTTTTATGAATTTGTGCATTTTCGACGCATTTTTGGAATTTTCAGAAATTAGGAAATTTTCCTAATTTCTTTTCCTTTTTCTTTCCTTTTCCTCTCTCCTCCTTCTCATTCGCTGCCGCCGTCTCTCTCTCTTCCGTTCTCTCTCGTTTCACCTCCTCGGCTCCAGCTGCAGACGGGGTGCCTAGAGGCGCGTGTTGGGGACGTGATGGAGCTGGCTAGGTGCGCGATGGGGCAAGGATCGGATCGATTCTGGCGAGATCCCAAATGGTGGATTCAAAGCTGGTGAAATAGGTTCGTGAGTGGTTTTCGGCGTGGTTTAGTCCCTTCAGGGCACGGTTTCTTCGGTGGAGGTAGGGTGACGGTTCCTCACTTCTTCCTCTCCATTTTCCCTGCCATTGCACGTCGTTCGGCAAGGAAACGGTCGAGTTTGGGCTTGTTTTACCTAAACGTTGATTTTCATGGTTTGTTGGGTTTGCCGAAAAATGGCGACCGTTTGCGGTGTAGTTAGTTTTAAACTGACCGCTGGGATGTTAGGATCCCATCCACGTTAATTTTGTGTTGATTGGTGTTCATTCGAGGCCGGTAGAAGTCCGGGAACCTCGGTGACCCATTTTGGGTCGATTTGATGAAATCGCCCGGATCTTGTGTTTTTGAGCTTGCATGTGGGGTTTTTAGCACCCTAGTGTTGTTTTCCAGCGTTTGGGTTTGTTTCCTCTGCGCTTCGGCGTGTATGAGGCATGGAACAGGCCGATTTGGCCATTCCTATGTTTTCCCGCCGTGACCGATGTAGCGGTCGTTTCAGAGGCCGTTACTTGGCTCTGACGGCCCTACGATAGACCGCCACTTCGTTTGGCGTTCTTGAGAGTTTTTGGCTTCTGGGTATGTGACGGCCCTGGAGTGGCGCGTCACACCCATGTAACGCGCCTGAGCCTGTGCGTTACATGCCTTTTGTCGTTTTGTGTGCCGAGTATGGCGGTTCCTCTGACGGCCTTGTGGAGGTGCGTCAGAGGTGTGTAACGCGCCCATGGTTGGCCGTTACATGTCCTGTGTTCGTGCTTTGACTGGGCGTTGACCGTGTAAGGCGGTTGATGCGGCGGTCATGTTCCCGTGCGTCACAGTGTGGTAACGCACCTAGTGTAGGCCGTTACATGCTGTTTGGCTGAGGGCTGGGTGTTGTGCTGTTCTATGATGTAACGGCCGTGCCCCTGTGCGTCATTTGGATGTAACGCGTCCGGTGTGGACCGTTACATGCCTCTGGCCGTTGTTTTGAACCTGTTGGTTCATTCGTGGTATGTTGGCTCTGACGGCCCAGGTGGGGTGCGTCAGGTGTGTGTAACGCCCCGGTGCTGGCCGTTACATGTTGTTTTCTGTGTTTTAGAGTTTATAGGGCGGTGTGAGTGACGGCTCTTCCCCGACCGTCGCTTGGAGTGTAACGGCCTAGGTCTAGACCATCATATGCTTGTAACGGTCTAGGGGTGGCGCGTTACATGCCTTGTGCTCCGATTCCCGTTTCTTCTGTTTCTGCTTGTCTTGGCTTGGCCTTGTGGTCTGCCCGCTGTCCGGTGGATGTCTCCCGACGTCCTATGAGGGCTAGGACAACGTTGTAAGGTATCCAGAAGTCTTCTTACTTGAGGTAGGATTTTCTATCCTACCTTTGCTTGTGTTTTGGTCTTGTTCGGTCAACCCGGGGTGACCCAGTGGTTGACAGGTGACCTTGTGTGTGGGTGTCTTGGCGGTTCTGTCCAGTCCGAGACACTGGTTCTGGATGCCTCGAGGTGTCGCTTTACCTCGGTTTGTGTGTCCAGTTGTGTCTGAGGGTTTTAGGTGTTCCCTTAGGTCTCCGTGTGTTGTTTTCTGCGGAGCGTGGTTTTTCTGGCTTAGGATTAGACCGATTGGCAGCTTGTTCCACTGTCTGTGACGATCTTGCCTTTGAGTCGTTCGACTCGGGATCGTTACGTGGTAGGTCTAGTTGCTTGGTCCTGAGTCTGTTGGCAGCGGTGGTACTGCCAGTGGTGCTTGGTGGTACGTGCGACAGGGCTTTCCTTAGACTGTCTGTACTCTAGCACTTGTGTTTTGGAGTCTGTGCCTTGTGAACCTCCACCAGTCGTAGCCTGTGACGTAGGATTTTCTTAGTACGTCACCCACCGGGAGTGGTGGACGGGCAGTTCCCGTTACACGGTTTTTAAGCTACTTCTGTGGGCCCCGGCCAGCGGTAGCATCCTACCGAGGGGAATACTAGCTAGAGGCCTGGCCTAGGTACGGGTCAGTGTGTGCACACGTGGTCAGGGACTGGGGACTTGCGTCGACGGGCGTAGCCCTGACTAGTTACTTGCAGTTGTGGTGCTGCGGTCTTGTGTCCGTGAGGTGCCGTTTTTCCTTGGAACGTCGTTGTTCCTTGGACCTGGTTCTTGGTGTGTCTAGTCTCCCCCGTGCTGCACACGGTCGGGTAGACTTGACACTTGTGGCGCAGTGTAAGACGTCAGTGGACGCATCTGGCTGTTCTTCTAGTGTGAGGATACTCCTATCACTTGACCAGCGACTCTTGCATTTCTCGGAGCCGGTGTTCTCCTTTTCGTGTCGGCTAGTCTTGGCCTTGTCCAAGATTTGCTACCCTGGCGGTGTGGTCTGTTCTTGGCTGTGTTCAAGATGAGCCTGGGGTTGCGTGCACGATGTTCAATCGTGTAGGCCGTCGTGATTGTTTCAGCCGTCTTTGCAGGTCTCCGTCTTAGACCTGGTGTCGGGTTGGCAGATCGGTAACTTCTGACTTTGTTGGATCAGAGTCACCCTTCTGCTATTGTTTGGAGTAGTTTGGGGTGCCGAGGTTAGTTCAGCCGCCACTTGTCTGGCGCGGGTTCTTCCCCTTTCTTGCTTGTTCCCTACTCCTACCTCCCATCTGTTTACTACTGCCTGTAGCGTAGTTTTACAGCTTTTTAGTGTAGCCTTTCCTGTTTTGCTGCACTTGCTATTTCTGTGGTTGCTTTCGTTGCACTATGCATTTTCCAGTGGGGATCCGCTTGACCCCAACTGAGTTTCTGTTTAGAGACTCACCCCTACTTTTCAGGTGGGTTTCGCTGTCTGCCTCTGCTGTTCCTGGTGGAGCGCGTTGTTATAGCTGCCAGCTGTACCTGTGTCGGGCTTCCCCGACTTCTGTGTATGTTCTTTTCTGTCAGACTGTACTTGTTGTCTTTCTTTTGGACTAGACTCTGGTGTATAATTGTAGAATTTGAATTATTAATGAAAAAGTAATTTTATTTCTACTACTTTAGCAAACCGTTCTAATGAAATTTAATTGCTTGATGTTATATTTGTCAGTTCAATGTACTACACGACAGTCCTTTTTCCCTTTGGCGCTTTCCCGCGCTTGGGAGGCCTCGCGGGTCCCACGCGGTACCACGTGTATCCGATAGTCCTACTGGGTATATCTGGTATCCGGAATCCGGGTCGCCACAGTTGGTATCAGAGCATTGTTGTGTGAAGTACATGGGAATCTCAGATATACAGTTTTCAGAGTTGTGAAGGTCCAGTATAGTCTCTTGCTGGCTTAGGTGTTGCGATGGTTTATCGCGTTGTTTTCTATGTGTGGTCTTGTGCGTGCTCGGTTGGCACTGTGCGAGATGGTTTTGCTCTCGTCTGGATGTGACGAGGTGCTTCGTTCGGTTTTAGTGTCGATCTCGATCGTGTTGCACTTGGCAGTGTTTGTCGGATGGCATGAACCTGTAGTGCATTGTTCGAGATGTTTTTGTGTTTTGCTCAGGTTGTTGTTGACCTTTAGCCTTGGTTTGATGATCGTACACGTTCTTACGTTGTCTTGGTCGTCCCGGCTTGAGTTTGTTAGCTCCTGATGTGTCTCGCTTCGGTTGAAATGCTCGATTAGATTCCGTGTTAGAGAAGTTGCTCAGGCAAGCTAGGATTTCCCTTCCTAGTGAGCTTTTGTGGTTGAGCTTCTTGCTTCTCATCCTTTCTGGTAGAATCTTTTCGAGTGTTTCCTTGGAATTGCTGTCTTAGTGATGCCTTTGTCCTGTGTCTGCTTAAATGTAGACAGCTTTGTTTTGAGCCTGATCTGCTCTCTGCTATACGGTTGCTTGGCTTTAGACTCCATGATGGTGTTAAGAGTTGCCACGTACCGTAGTTGTCGTGCCGTGTCCAGCGGCCGATGAATGATTCTCACAATAGCGTCTCACTCACACAGCACACGCGGTCACCCGGCGGGGCCGGGGGATGATGGCAAGGGTCCGAGGCGGGACCCAATGAGTCTAATGGACTTAGTTGGCTTAGGCTGACCCCAAAGAGTCTAGGATTCCCAACTTAGTGGGCAGCTGGCCCGCAGGGCGGGGTTTGGGGTGGCACTCTCTCCCGGTCCGCGGTGGCACCAACAAATGAACATACAAGTACGGGCCCTCTTCTCACCTTCTGACGAGCAATCAAAGCAATACTAAACTCGCAGAAGTAAGGCTATCAAGGTTAGTATCAGAGGCTCACCTGATCAGTGTGAAGACACCGATCCCGCTCGGAGACGTGGGCGCGCCGGGAGGCGAGGGTATACACCCGATCGCCGCGGCGATGTAGCTTGACCTGAAAGTGCAAAGAGTACAACACTACGCCTCTTGCAGGAGGGATGATCTTGGGGTGGGGATTAAGCTTATTACATCCAAAACTACCTCCACGCAGGGAGGGGCCTTTAGCCGGCCAAGCGGGGTGGGGAATTAAGCAAAGGAAACCCGACTTGCCGAATTCCGCCGGTTCTACCAACCTGTAGGTTCGCCAGACAGTGGGGCGGTGATGATGCTGCCAAAAATTCCACAGAGCTCGGATCTTGATGAGACTTGCGCCAAAAGTTCCCGAACGGGATGAGGATAGTGTCTGAATTTTTAAAGAAGCTCTGGAACTCATGGCTGATCGGGCCGGCGACTGGAACAGGTCAGCAACTTCTGCCTCTGACTGGTGCAGAACTGATACAGCAGGTTGCAGATGGCACTGTGAGCTCTCCTGAACTCCGATTGAGGCGAGACTGGCGGTGACGCTTCCGTGGTCGGAGTAGCTTTGAGCAGGAGCTGACGGAGTTGCAATCGGTGGTCGGAGAAGAGAGCAGTTATCGGATGAGTGGGTACAGGTCGAACCTGGATCTGCAGGAGCAATCTACGCACTTGGACGAGGAAAATGGGAACTAGGGGTTCTGGAAGCCAATTGATGCCCTGCCTTTTGGAGATGAAAGAGGACTCAGTGGAGAAGATTGTTGATGAAGAACTCCTGCCCTGATTCCCAGAAGATTGGCCGCTGTAGAGCTTCAACTCTGGCTCAGGTGCTCTGCTAGGGAAGCTGCGCACAGTCGGGGAAGAAATGCTCTCACGGCCAGCTCAGAGCTTGGATCCAGACGAAACCACCACCGTTGCGAAGAGGACTCGAAGACGCTTCCAACGGTACCTCTTGGGCCTTCAGATTCGTAGGGAGGAGGACGTGGTGGCCGCTTCAAGCTATGGCCAACCTGCTGCCTGCAACCAGAGCTTGACCTGCAAAAGAAATGGGTATGAATGGAGGGGTGGTGGTGGGGGGGGCGACCTTGGCTGGGTTTGGGGTTGGATTTGGGCGACCAAGGGAGCTAAGGGGGGGGGGGGGGGGGGAGATGGGAGGGAAATTCGAAATTGGGCTTTGGGAGAAGCTAATTTAGCATTGGGAAGGTGGTGGGATGCTTTGGGAAGGAGAGTGGGGTAGTTGGGGGTTGGGAGGTGGGGTGTGGATTGGAGGATGCCACCTTGGGGTTGGGGGGGAGTTAAATGAGTGTATGGGGAAGGGGAGGGGTCTTAATGAGGGGTGAATGGGGAGGAGAGAGAAAATTCTGAAAATTGGGGTGGAGGGAGAGAGAGAGAGAGAGGGGGACCCCTTAGAGAGAGAGAGTGAGAGAGAGGGAGATCTAGTGGGATTTGGAAGTGGATTTCAATTTTCATTCAATTGTTCATTACTTCAAAATGAGGGGAATGGGGTCCTATATATAGGCAACCCACATTTCTACAAAAGTCCCTGACATTTGACTCAATGACAAATAACCGAAGGGATAGGGGTGCCCTTGGGCCAAGCCCAATGAATTGGGCCCACTAGCCTAACAAACCAACCTAATGACACAATACTTAGGAAAATGACTCACTAAGCTAGGTACACGACTCAAATAAGAAGGCTATTTATCATTTTCGGGACGTGAAGGTAAGCTGAGATTGATGCTTTCCTTGTGCTTTGTGCTGAAGCTGGTGCTCTTCTCCTGTTGCGCTGAGGCTCCTGGTGATCGGTTGTTCGCGGGATCGGTACTCGTGGCATGTGATTTGCGATCTTTGTTGATTGCGAAGGCGCTTGGTGTGTGCTAAGGTGCGACTATCGAGGTTGTTCTGTTGCCTCTGCACGTTGTTGAGAGTGCAGCGGAATTGCGTGGGTTGGCTACCCACTGGTCGAGAGATCTGTTTCTTCTCGATGTGACTTCATCTTAGCTTCTTGTTCCTCGATGTCGTCTGTTGCCGTGCCATTGTTGGTGGTTTTCTGGTGTTGGCCTTGGCATTTTGTGAGTGTTGGGGAATTTGTTGGCATTCTTGCTGATTGAGTACCCTCTACTCTGCATGTCTTTTCTTGGGGGTTGTACTCTCGAGGCGTGTTTGTAGTCCTTGAGATGTGTTCCCCGAGAATGTTGTCGTTTCTCGTTATTGTGGGTCTCTCCTTGGTGAGCAGTCTGATGCGTGACCCGTTCCCGTGTGGTCGTGTGCTCAGCTGTTTCTGTGCCTTGATGTGACCCTGATTGCAGTTGTGTTCCTTGGTTCTATGTTCAGAACGGAACCGAAATCCTGCAAGTGCTGCCGTTGTTGTTTTGGCACTGTTTCTTTATGATTTTGCGTCTCTGTTTGGACCTAGACGTGTCGGTTAGCTTGTTGTACTCTTCTTCCCTAGAGTTAGCTTGCGACTCGATCAGATGTAATATCTGAGTGAGGACTGACTTGTTTGTGCTTGTGGTCCAGTGGTGTTTTTGTCGTTGGCGTCCTGTGTGCCAGGTGTTCCCTGTTACCTTTGGCACTGGAGCCGATGATGTGGTTGAGCTGTCAGCTGTGAGGACTGTGTCTCCTTGTGTAAGCTGCCGCTTGCCGTGTTGTTGTGTTTCTCGGTTTGGATTGCCTGTTGTTGTGGCAGTCGTGTCTCCTGTTCTGAGAGGCGCAAATGACGTTGCCTTGCTTCGGAGGTGTCAGACGTGTTCACTTTGGTGCCATGCTCGTGTTGTGGACTTGCTGTCTTGGAAACTAAGTGTGTACCTATAATTGTGATCTGACAGTGTTCCTCGGAGCTGTGTTTCTCGAGATTTGCGTCGTTTAACGTGGTTGTGTTGCTGGGTTATTCTCCCTTGCTTCTCCTTTGTTAGTCCTTAATTTCGAGGGCGAAATTTCTTAAAGGAGGGGAGGATGTAATGCCCTGGATCATTGGTAGGTCTTGCTGGATCTTCATTGGATCTTTTGGATTGGTTTCGTTGAGTTTTCGGTTCGCTTTTGTGGCTTCCGAGTTGAGTTTGACGAGCCGTGTGGGTTTTTCTCACGTACTTGTTACAGAACCCTATGGTGAGTTTGTTTGTCAATTCTCAAACTCATGGATGCTACAGCGACGATGAACTCTTCAAGTCGGTCGTTTTGGCTATTTTTACGTATTTTTCTGAATTTATGCATTTTCGGCGCATTTTTGGAATTTTCAGAAATTAGTAAAATATCCTAATTTCTTTTCCTTTTTCTTTCCTTTTCCTCTCTCCTCCTTCTCATTCGCCGCCGCCGTCTCTCTCTCTTCCGTTCTCTCTCGTTTCACCTCCTCGGCTCCGACTACAGACGGGGTGCCTAGAGGCGCGTGTTGGGGACATGATGGAGCTGGCTAGGTGCGCGATGGGGCAAGGATCGGATCGATTCTGGCGAGATCCCAAATGGTGGATTCAAAGCCGGTGAAATCGGTTCGTGAGTGATTTTTGGCGTGGTTTAGTCCCTTCGGGGCACAGTTTCTTCGGTGGAGGTAGGGTAACGGTTCTTCACTTCTTCCTCTCCATTTTCCCTGCCATTGCACGTCGTTCGGCAAGGAAACGGTCGAGTTTGGGCTTGTTTTGCCTAAACGTTGATTTTCGTGGTTTGTTGGGTTTGCTGGAAAATGGCGACCGTTTGCGGTGTAGTTAGTTTTAAACTGACCGCTGGGATGTTAGGATCCCATCCACGTTAATTTTGTGTTGATTGGTGTTCATTCGAGGACAGTAGAAGTCCGGGAACCTCGGTGACCCATTTTGGGTCGATTTGATGAAATCACCCGGATCTTGTGTTTTTGAGCTTGCATGTGGGGTTTTTAGCACCCTAGTGTTGTTTTCCAGCGTTTGGGTTTGTTTCCTCTGCGCTTCGGTGTGTATGAGGCGTGGAACGGGCCGATTTGGCCATTCCTATGTTTTCCCACCGTGATCGATGTAGCGGTCGTTTCAGAGGCCGTTACTTGGCTCTGACAGCCCTACGATAGACCGCCACTTCGTTTAGCGTTCTTGAGAGTTTTTGGCTTCTGGGTATGTGACGGCCCTGGAGTGGCGCGTCACACCCATGTAACGTGCCTGAGCCTGTACGTTACATGCCTTTTGTCGTTTTGTGTGCCGAGTATGGCGGTTCCTCTGACGGCCTTGTGGAGGTGCTTCAGAGGCGTGTAACGTGCCCATGGTTGGCCGTTACATGTCCTGTGTTCGTGCTTTCACTGGGCGTTGACCGTGTAAGGTGGTTGATGCGGCGGTCATGTTCCCGTGCGTCACATCGTGGTAACGGACCTAGTGTAGGCCGTTACATGCTGTTTGGCTAAGGGCTGGGTGTTGTGCTGTTCTATGATGTAACGGCCGTGCCCCTGTGCGTCATTTGGATGTAACGCGTCCGGTGTGGACCGTTACATGCCCGGGCCGTTGTTTTGAACCTGTTGGTTCGTTCGTGGTATGTTGGCTCTGACGGCCCAGGTGGGGTGCGTTAGGTGTGTGTAACGCGCCCGGTGCTGGCCGTTACATGTTATTTTCTGTGTTTTAGAGTTTATAGGGCGGTGTGAGTGACGGCTCTTCCCCGACCGTCGCTTGGAGTGTAACGGCCTAGGTCTAGACCGTCATATGCTTGTAACGGTCTAGGGGTGGCGCGTTACATGCCTTGTGCTCCGATTTCCGTTTCTGCTTGTCTTGGCTTGGCCTTGTGGTCTGCCCGCTGTCCCGTGGATGTCTCCCCTATGAGGGCTAGAACTACGTTGTAAGGTAGCCAGGAGTCTTCTTACTTGAGGTAGGATTTTCTATCCTACCTTTGCTTGTGTTTTGGTCTTGTTCCGGTCAACCCGTGGTGACCCAGTGGTTGACAGGTGACCTTGTGTGTGGGTGTCTTGGCGGTTCTGTCCAGTCCAAGACACTGGTTCTGGATGCCTCGAGGTGTCGCTTTACCTTGGTTTGTGTGTCCAACTGTGTCTGAGGGTTTTTGGGGTTCCCTCAGGTCTCCGTGTGTTGTTTTCTGCGGAGCGTGATTTTTCTGGCTTAGGATTAGACCGATTCGCTGCTTATTCCGCTATCTGTGACGATCTTACCTTTGAGTCGTTCGACTCAGGATCGTTACGTGGTAGGTCTAGTTGCCTAGTCCTGAGTCTGTTGGCAGCGGTGGTACTGCCAGTGGTGCTTGGTGGTACATGCGACATGGCTTTCCTTAGAGTGTCTGTACTCTAGCACTTGTGTTTTGGAGTCTGTGCCTTGTGAACCTCCACTAGTCGTAGCATGTGACGTAGCCTTTTCTTAGTACGTCACCCACCGGGAGTGGTGGATGGGCAGTTCCCGTTACACGGTTTTTAAGCTAGTTCCGTGGGCCCCGGCCAGCGGTAGCGTCCTACCGAGGGGAATACTAGCTAGAGGCCTGGCCTAGGTACGGGTCAGTGTGTACACACGTGGTCAGGGACTGGGGACTTGCGTCGACGGGCGTAGCCCTGACTAGTTACTTGCAGTTGTGGTGCTGCGGTCTTGTGTCCGTGAGGTGCTGTTTTTCCTTGGAACGTCGTTGTTCCTTGGACCTGGTTCTTGGTGTGTCTAGTCTCCCCCGTGCTGCACACGGTCGGGTAGACATGACACTTGTGGCGCAGTGTGAGACGTCAGTGGACGCATCTGGCTGTTCTTCTAGTGTGAGGATACTCTATCACTTGACCAGCGACTCTTGCGTTTCTCGGAGCCGGTGTTCTCCTTTTCGTGTCGGCTAGTCTTGGCCTTGTCCTAGATTTGCTACCCTGGCTGTGTGGTCTATTCTTGGCTGTGTTCAAGATGAGCCTGGGGTTGCGTGTACGATGTTCCAATCATGTAGGCCGTAGTGATTGTTCCAACCGTCTTTGCAAGTCTCCGTCTTAGACCTGGTGTCGGGTTGGCAGATCGGTAACTTCTGACTTTGTTGGATCAGAGTCGCCCTTCTGCTATTGTTTGGAGTAGTTTGGGGTGCCGAGGTTAGTTCGGCCGCCACTTGTCTGGCACGGGTTCTTCCCCTTTCTTGCTTGTTCCCTACTCCTACCTCCCGTCTGTTTACTACTGCCTGTAGCGTAGTTTTACAGCTTTTTAGTGTAGCCTTTCCTATTTTGCTGCACTTGCTGTTTCTGTGGTTGCTTTTGTTGCACTGTGCGTTTTCCAGTGGGGATCCGCCTGACCCCTACTGAGTTTCTGTTTAGAGACTCACCCCTACTTTTCAGGTGGGTTTTGCCATCTGCCTCTGCTGTTCCTAGTGGAGCGCGTTGTTGTAGCTGCCAGCTGTACCTGTGTCGGGCTTCCCCCGACTTCTGTGTACGTTCTTTTCTGTCAGACTGTACTTGTTGTCTTTCTTTTGGACTACACTCTGGTGTATAATTGTAGAAATTGAATTATTAATGAAAAAATAATTTTATTTCTGCTACTTTAGCAAACTGTTCTAATGAAATTTAATTGCTTGCTGTTATATCTATCAGTTCAATGTACTACACGACAGTCCTTTTTCCCTTCGGCGCTTTCCCGCGCTTGGGAGGCCTCGCGGGTCCCATGCGGTACCACGTGTATCTGGTAGTCCTACCGGGTATATCTGGTATCCAGAATCTGAGTCGCCACACCTTTGCCCAGGCTCTGAAGAAGAAATGTAACCAGGAACCGCCCAGGTCGGTCGTTGTCTCTGCACCCCCCCAGTTCTGCTACGTCCCATGGACGCCATGCCCCCCTCAGCTCTTGGTACTGGTATCAAGCTACCTTCGATTGTCCAAGTTCTCACCATCCTCGGGCTTGAGCCTGCGTCGGGGTTCAGTGCCTTTGCGGCGGCTCATGCGGCATTCGTGGGAAACCCTGTCCTAGACCGTTCTCGGATGGGGTCGAGGACCGCGGCCGGTCCGGCTCGGCGTTCCTACCGGCGCTCCAACTCCACTTCCTCTTCCCGCGATCGGCTGTGCAGTTTTGACGAGGTTCGTCCTCCTCCCCGTCGCTCACTTCGGCTCCAGCCGGCCTCGGCGGCACCCCACATGCTGATCCACTCTTCCGTCTCCGAGGGCCTCGATTACGATGGTTCAGACCTTGACCCTCTTGATTGGCCAGGATCTCCGGAACGGCTGCGCGGAATCCATTCGTCGCTCTCATCCGACTCTGAAGGGGTTTTCGATGAAGATTATATCCTGTTTGGGCCGTGATCATTACTTGTGCTGTGGGTCCCTGGGTTCTGCGCCCTGCCCACGTCTTGGTCTCTCTTGGCCTCTTCCTTTTGTGGGCTTTTTCGACTTTGTACTCATCTTGCCCCTCCTGGGGCGACGTTCCCCTCCCCTCCCCCTGTTCCCCTTTCTTTTACTGCTTTCCTTAATGAAAACGCTTGCCTAGCGGCCGGGGTAGTGTGTTCATCTTCTTCCGAAATGAAGGGATGAACCCCCTTCCCCATCTACCACCTTGCAAGTATTAACTTGAGTAAAAAAAAATAAGGTTAGCCTCGAAGTCAATATGGCACCTTTCAGGGTGATCTGGGGTTGACTTGGAGCTGAGGTGCAGCCGGTGAAGCTTGGCCTTCTCCTCATCGACAGAGAAGAGATCATCATCATCTTCCTCTAAGAGCCAACCGTTGCTTTTGCTCTTGATCACGGGGTATGGACTAATCCACTTGAAGTAGAGCGCAGCGTCGGCTAGGTTGCATTATGCCGGTGTAAATGGCGATAGGTCTGCAAAGACCTTGTGTTGCTCTCTGTCCTTGGCATACTTGATGCATTGGTGGAGAGTCGACGGGACGACCCAGTTTTCATGGAGCCAGGGTCTGCCCAATAGCATCTTATAAGACGTGTTGGAGTCAATGATGTAGAATGTCACCTTAGAGGCGAAATCATCGAGCACCAGATCGACGTCTACCCGGCCGAGGACGTCCTCGGTGTTCTGGTTGAAGTAGGATATCTTGACCGCCTGGACCTTCTGGAGGTATGGGGTCAGATTTAGAGACTTGAATGTCTTGTGTGGCATGATGTTAACAGCGGCACCGGTGTCCACCAGGATCCGGTTCACATCATGTCTGTTGATCTTCCCCTTCGTATAAAGAGGATGATTATGGCACGGAGGGGACAGCAACATGCCTTTCTCCGTGAAAGTGATGGTGGCTGCGAAGGCCCCATAGGAAGCTGCCCTCAGTTCCGCGACATGCGCTTCATAGACTTCCGGCTCTTGGAGTATTTTGATAAGTGTCTCCCGCAGATCCTTACTTCAAGCGATGGCTTCCCAAATTGAAATGCTGGCAGGGAAGCGCTTCATTTGGTGGAGGACCTTTCGGTCGGCTCGAGCTCGAGCATCCTCCAGAGAGGGTAGAATGTCGGGCTGAGCCTTCTGCGAGCTGCCTTGCTATTCCCCATCGGGAAGTTGCACTGCCTTGCCCTTATCACTGGGACCAAATTGACTTCTATCGCTAGCGGGCTCTTGGAACAGGGACGTCAATGATGGCTCTTCTGGGGGTGATTGGCGGGCTGGATCATCCTTGCCGGACGGTCGCGCTTGCTCTGCTGTAGAACTCGGTACTGGCGCAGGGGCTGGAAGACTAGTAACAGCCTTGTTGATGCCGGAAGGATCGAAGATACCGGGTCCGCCCCGAATTTCTACTTCCGGGATGGGAGCCGGTTCCTCTCCTCGAAAGATGATGATTCGCTCAGGGTTGAAATTGGACGGAGAGAGGGGTAGCTCGGGAATTCTCCCACGGCCTCTACCACGTCTTTGGCCACAACCTCGGCCACGGCCGGTGTGCTTTGGAGCTGGCTGGAGCCCAAGGGGGACATTAGCCCTTTGTCTTGTCCGGGAGGCTACTGGCTCGCCCCGCCGAGAAGTGTTGATATTGTCGGGAGGTGGGATGGCCACCATATTGCAGGTGCAGCGTCGGAGCATTTCTTCCAGCTGCTCTAGGGTGATCTCCTTGTCTTTATAGCACAAGGAGAGCTCGTCAGGGACCCCGAGTCTTTCGCCGTTCTTGAGCTTTTGGATCATCTCTTAGACCCAATTTCTGAGGCGAGCTCGTTTCTTCATTTCTTCCCACGGGATGTAGCTGTCGAGTGGGAGAGCCCCGGTAGGATGAGGAGGAGTGTATTCCTCCAGGTCATCAATGAGCCGCTGGAGCCTTTGGAGAGGCGTTGGCTCGGCCGGGAGTGCAGGGCGGCTGCTAGTTCAGCTTGTTTCTTGAGTCGCCTACTGAAGTTCTTCCTCCTGTTCTTCTCTTGTCTCTTGGCGATAGCCGTCTCCAAGGAAGTAGGAGGGAGAGGTGCTGGGGCCGGTGTTGACAAATCATGTTGAGGATATCTCCGAGCTGATGTCTTTGCAGGGCGAGGTCGTTGACTCTTCCTCGCACGGATTTCAATCCAGGCCCCTTCTGCTTGTTGTATCTAGAAGGTGGCATTAATCGCCTGCTCGATTACCTCGAGCGGCAATTCCTGGTATGCCGAAATACTGGGACTGGCGTCCGAAGAAATGTGCGCGGTTTGATGCCTTAACCACGGTGGCAACGGGAGCCTACGAGGAGTCGGTAGGCTGGTGCTGGCGTCCGAAGACGTGTGCGCGGCTTGATGCCTTAACCTCGGTGGCGATGAAGATGTCTTCCGCTGAGCTAGTATGTTAGGACCGGTGTCGGGGGACATGTGCGCGGTTTGATGCCTTACACGCGGTGGTGGTAAAGATGTCTTCTGCTGAGCCGGTACGTCAGGACCGGTGTCGGAAGACATATGCGCGGTTTGATGCCGTAGCCGTGGTGGCGGTAAAGATGTCTTCTGCTGAGCCGATACGTTGGGACCGGTGTCGGAAGACATATGCGCGGTATGATGCCTCAGCCGCGGTGGCGGCGGCTTCTGTTGAGGAGCGGACAGAGAGGTGCGCTGGTCATCCTGCTCCTTAGTCTTGCCTTTGTAACCATGCTGAGGGCTAGGCCTGGCGACCAATGACAGTGTCGCGGGACATTGTCGATCCGCCCAGTTATCCCGACTTTGCGGAATGGAGGAACCATGTGGCGGTGAGCCCACCACTTGAATTGAAGCCGCTGAAGACTCTGAAGATGTCTTCTTTGTACTCAGGAATGTGTCGACAGGTAGGCGAAGAGGATGGAATGGCCCCTCCGCTGTAGAGGTGTCACGAGGCTGAGGTGGGACCTCGCCCTATTTTTGTTTTCCCTTCCTATCCGTAGTTGTTGATGGCGGAGATAGGACAGGAGGAAGACGAGAAAGAGCCGCAGAGCCTGTCGTCGTCTCTCCCACTAAAACGTCCTCCTGGCCGAGAAGGACCCAGAGGAGCCTGGCAGTGTCTTCTTCAGAAAAAGGGAGAGACTTTAGCTCCCGCCAGGACCGCCATTGCAAGGCCGAAGTGGCTGGAGTTGGCTGGCTAGCCTAGATGCCTGAGAGCCCTCAAGGGCCGGAGGAGCAGGGGCATGAATGACGTTGACCGAGAAGTCAGTCGGCCCCGTCTCTTGACTGGCATCCTGCTCTCTACGCCTTCGTAGTCGCTCGAGCGCCTCTTGGTTATCAGTCCAGAACTCGAGCCATTCCGGAGGATGCAGGTATGGCAGCCCGTGCCCATTCTCTTGAGGAGAGTCTGGCCGCTCTGGCGCACTCCTGGCGATGCTCAGGGTCTCTTCGACAGCTTGCCGAAGCCTGACGAGCGACATGGTGTTTCCTTCCGCATCAATCTGCTCCCATTGGATCTGTTCCTGGATGAGGTATTGGACCTCCTCACAGGACTCGATTGAGTGGCAGATTCTAGCGTGGAAGGGGCAATACTAGGGGTGACTACGATCCCAATGGGTGTAGTCGGCAGGCGAGTCGCGGGGCATGATTTGCCCCCTCTCGACGAGGATGTCGAAGAGTCGTCGGGTTCTCTCCCTGGGGAAGGAGAGCGGTCTCTGATCATGCCAAGGCTTCCACTTTAGATACCAGATCGAACGTTCCCTTTGACTGGTGCTGGGCTCCTCTGATTCATCATCAGAAAGAGAGAATGCGGCCATCATGTGGATGACATTGGCCGAGGGGTGAGCCATGCATGCTACTTTAGCTGGCCTGGCACACGTATGTTGTCACCCCCCGAACCGATAGCAGCGGGAAGCGATGCTCGGAACGTGGCAGTTAACAGTCATGATAGCAAGAGCGGAAGATAAACAACCACAATAAAAAAATATGGAGGCCATACACACATATTGAAAAGTACGAGCTCTTATTAATATTCAAAAGTCTAATTTTGACCCACTCTTACAATATAAGATTCAAATTAAAGGAGGAAAGAACAACAAGAAATAACCAGACTCACGACACTAGCTAGACTCAAGAAGATAAAAAGATAGACTCCAAACTCTAGGTTCCAGGTTCACTCGATCACACTGATCCGATCCTAATTGCAACGTACAGTATATCGCGTTACCTGAGAAGGATTGGAAGTAGGGGTGAGCAAGAAGCTCAGTAGGAATTATACTCTATCATCAGGCATAGTTTAAGTGATTAACAAGTTAATTACAGTTTTCATATGCCATGCTAATAAAAGAATAAATGACGATAACAATATAGTGAAACAACATGATAAAAGATCTTGCAAGGTCAAGAAATATATGATGCCAAGAATTAACAAGATAACAAGTACAAGAATTTATAACAGGAGATAGTAATAAAGAATTGGCCAACAAGCAAGTATTTTAAACATCATTCAAGCACGATCAAGTAACAAGTAACAAGAGATTTTATGTCATAGACGTTACACAAGTCATGCATTTCGGTGCAATGCCTCACCATGTCATTATAACATCCCATGGGCTCACTAATTTTTCGGGCGCTCTCCCCAGGACCAGATCGGGCCCCTACGATGCGTTGGCATTGATTTTTTGGATCCAAGATCCCACGATTGTCTAGACATTCAGTCAAGTTTAATGGCCAATTTAATCAGAGGAATTACTGCCAGAAGTTCAAGATTTAAAGGACTAACCTTGTCCTTGGATTCAAGAGCATAAACACAGTAAAACGCATCTCCTAGAGATGTGCAGTCGTACAGAAACCGTGCAAGGGTATGTACGGCTAACACCGAGCCGTGCATACAGGAACTGGACTGAAACTCAGCCAGCGAGGTCAAGAAGAACGGCAGGCAGTGGGCCGCTCTAAGGTATGAACGGTGCATTATGGGCCGCTTATGTCCAGAAGACATTGAGACCCATGAACAAGATATACGGTCCATACTGGGCCGTTGTCACGCCCCGACGCGGAATATCGGGACGTACAGTTAGAAACTAGCAAGAAATAACACTAAATGTTCTAAACTAAACAATTACACATGTGCTAAGAGAGAAACAAATCTATTGATCAAGATGATTCCAATTTATTACAATAACCAACACTGCTGATACACGATCAAACATGACTCCAAATCTGAATTCTAATACAATAACTAACTCTAAAAGTAACAAAGTGCTAACACAACTCTAAGGAAATAACTAGAGGTAAACAACCATGCCCACACGGCATCTACTAACAGGTACACTCAAAAGATATCACTCTTGCCCTCCCCATCGGTATGCGCATCATCACCTGAATAACCTGGAAAGGGGGGAAACAACAACTATGAGCTGACGCTCAGTAGGAAATAACAGGCAAGTGTACGTGATTAACAAGTTATTTACAACTTTCATATGCCATGCTAAATAAAAGAAATAAAAGACGATACAATAAAACAGCGTAATACAAAGATCTTGCAAGGTCAAGAAATATAATGATGACAAGAGATAACAAGATAACAAGTACAAGAATTTACAACAGGAGATAGTAATAGAGAATTGAGAATTGGCCAAACAAGCAAGTATTTAAACATCATTCCAAGCACGATCAAGTAACAAGAGATTTTATGTCATAGACGTTACACAAGTCAAGTACTCGGTGCAATGCCCCACCATGTCATTAACATCCCATGAGCTCACTAACTTTCGGGCGCTCTCCCCAGGACCAGACCGGGCCCCTATGATGCGTTGGCATTGATTTATTGGATCCAAGATCCCACGATTATCTAGACATTCAGTCAAGTTAAATGGCCAATTAATCAGAGGAATTACTGTCAAAAGTATGAGATTTAAGGACTAACTTGTCCTTGGATTCACTAAAACAAAAACTCAGTTATACGGTCTCTTTGGCCCCATTTCAAGAATTGGACCAAAACTTAGTCCACGAGGTCAACAAAGAATGGCTGACAGTGTACCATTCAGGTGTGTAGGCAATCCATTCTACTGGGGTAATAATGACTAACCAGCAACTTAACAATCAATTTAATCCTAATTACCAAGTTAATATACCAAGGATTATCTATTATCATTTGCATTAAGACAATTTGCCAAAAAGCTGATTCAAGATGATAAGGTAAAGAACAAGCTCGCACAAGAGTGAAATAGCATGCATTAACAGAAATTTAGTTATACAATTAACCACTAATTATGTGGGTTTCTATTTAACCATTGCATGCGTTGCAATGGAGATGATAAACGGCATGTTTTTACACTATGTTTGAATGCAAGGACCAATTGATGGGGACATCGCTTACCACTCCCTATTTCTCCAAGGGTCCTGACGCTCGCCATTATGTTCAGCTTGATTTTCTGAGTCTAGCTATGTAATTTTCATATCTTTCTTGAGTCATTTTGATGTAATTTCCCCTTTATTTTGAGTCAAGTCCCTAGGTTATCATGTTGTTTACCTAAGTTTGTGTCTTCATATTGGGCTAGTATGTCTATTGGGCCCATTTAGAAGGGCCTGGCCCAGGGGCGCCCTTTTCCCTTTCCCCAGCTCTTTTGGTTATCTGTTATTAGTTCTTTTCTCAGGGACTTTTTGTAAAAGTTGGGACTCCTATAAATAGGACCTCAACCCCACTTGAGAGGACTAATGAAATATTGAAGAAAGCTTAGCCACTTGAAGTGTCTTCCTCTCTCTCTCTGGCTCTCTCTCTATCTCTCTCTCTCTCTAAAGGGGGCGGCCCCCTCTCTCTCTCTTCCCCCTCTCTCTCCAAATTTCACCCCTCTCTCTCTCTCCCTTCTCCTTGCCACCTCATCCGCCACATCAGCCTCCCACCCCTTCATCTTCCCAAGAGCCATAACTCCCCTTTAATATCTCCACACCCCAAGCAACCCTTCCCATTCCCCATACACCCTTTCATATTGCCAAGGGAGACTCCCTTCTCCTAGGCACCCCTTCCCATCCCCAAAGCAACCCCTTCCCATCCCCAAGGCTTTCATTACCTCTCCATTAACCCACCACACCAATTCCAAAGGAAACCCCCCCCCCACTCCCAAGCCCATTTGCGCACCCCTCCACCTCCATACTCCCTCTCCACTAGGTCCGCCCCCACCTCCTCCTTCCCTCTCACACCCTGCTACCCCCATCTCCCTCCATCGGCCCTCACCTCTCTAGACTCCACCCCTCCATCAGCAACTACAACCCCCTCCCAAACCCACTAAACCTTCCACCCAAGACCCCTCCACAATCACCAAAGAGTGTTCTGCCCCCCCTGGTTCGCTGCCAGCAGACGAAGCCCCACTTGCAGAGACTGCTCCGGTACTGTCCGACGTCATCTTGAAATACACCATACATTTACGGAAAGGTCTGCGAGTCTTCTTCGCAAGCGAGGTGGAATCGTCTCCTCCGACTTTGCTACAGTTCGTGGTGACCATTCTCGTCCGATTGCGCAACCAGGACCAGAACCTGGACCAGAGCTGCAGTGCAGAAGCTACCACGGCAACTCCCCTCAACTTTTGAAGGCGCCACTTGGCCGAGAGCTTCTCCCACAAGGCACCCACCTTCAAAAACAAGCAGCGTCCCGTTTGGCATTAGGAAGAGCAGTTTCCAATTTTTCTCCCCCGGGTGCGCAGATTGTCCGACCAGGTCCTGCCCTGACACCTCCTCACTCCACGGACTTCTCCTCACCTCCCTGACATCCTCTGGTGCTGTGCTTGGTTGCTACTTCAAGAAGACTCACCCACGGACGTCCTCGACTTGGTCCTGCCCCATTCGGACTTCGGGAGAGGCCGTAGCACCTTCGACAAGCAGCTGCAACACTCTGGTCCGGCCAGAACCAGAACGCTGAGTACCTGCTCCGGGGTCCACCCCGGCCAGTGGCGACGTGGGGATCGCCCACCAAAATTCATCAGCGTACCTGGGTCAGTCGGTGACGATTCGGCACCAGTTTCAGCGACTTCCGAGCTTGGGGGAGTACACAGCGGCGACTGCACCGCCCCTCTGTCCTGTGGTTCCAGATTTAGGAAGATTCGGCGGAGCACTCCATCGGCGCGACTCGAGCTTACCACCCCTCCCCGCCTGGCTGGCTTAACGCCCCTCCCTATGCGGAGGTAGTGTTTGAATTGTAATACAGATATCCCCACCCCAAGTCCACCCTCCTGTGTGAGGTGTAGTGATTGTATAGTTTAAACAGGGTTCAAGCTTCATCGGCGCAGTGTGCGGGGAACCCACACTTCCCCGCTCGCCCTCGTCTCCGATCGGGGTTGGTTTCTTCAAACCAACCAGGGTAAGCCCTGACTTTTGCTTCATTATTAGTGCTTGTTCATTTAATATCTGTGTACGTTGCTCCGTTGAGCAAGAGAGAGAGAGCGCCCGACCCCGCGTGTTCCACTCATGAGCCGTCACCGTGGGCAGTGAGAGAGAGGGACCTAGTGCCCCAATTGGCACCCGGCCAGCCCCTTAAGTGTGGGCCTAGTACCTTCGGGAGGGCAACCCTAACCCTGCTGGCACTCTACCAGCAAGGGCCTTGATCCATCATCTCCCCTTGGCATCATCAAGTCACCCGGGCTCGTGTGTGTGCGACGGTGATTCGGCCCAATCTAGTACTTTAAATGCTTTGTGCTTGTGCTTGCGGAATAGGTCCAAGGACCCGTGTCCATTTTGCTGCATACCCCTTGGTCGTGTCACATCAAATTGGTATCAGAGCATCATCATCCTTAGGCGTGTCGCATCAATTGGTATCAGAGCAAGTTCACAACTTGTCTCTCTACAAGTTGGTCCTATGGTGCATTCACATTTAGAGTCATCATCGGGCCACCCAGTGCATCATCATGTATACTCCCCATTGGTTAAATCCCCCCAACACGTCCTTCCACCAGAGTCCAGTTGACCCTCTCCTCATGGACATTATCCTAGAAGGGGACCTTAATTTTGACGGATCTAGTCCTAATGCCTACCTAAAGTGGGAAGCTACCATGGATAAACACTTTGATAGGACTAGGGTCTATGGACACGCTAGAGTCCGCAGGGCCATAGGGCGGCTTCGGGGACAAGCCAAGAAGGAGTGGGAACGCATAGTGAGCTTAAGAAGGATTTGGAGGCAAGAACCCATAGAATCATGGAAAGAGATGAAGATTGAGCTTAGGAAGATCTATGCTCCCCGACCTTCCCACTCCTACCTTGAGAACCATAACCCGAGGAGCACTCCCACTTCCCCTTTCTCTCCCGGGCAACTCCGACCTCAGATTGAGGCAAAAGGGAACCACGGCCCTAGAGCTTGGTCACCTCGGGATGAGTTTGATAGGAAAAGGTTAGACTATGACCCCTATTATGACTATGAGAGGCCCCAACATTACGGGCATAGGAGTATCCCATTTCGGCTCATTAATCTTCCTCCCACCCCTCCTTCGACAAGAGTCACCCCTAGTCAAAACATGCCCCGGCAAGAAGGGGGTTCCAATGGACCAAGTGTGGGTGAGACCACTCAGGGAAGTTGACAACAATGCTCTAAGTGTAGAGGCTTTGGACACTTCATCCATCAATGCCCTTCACGAGAGATGTCCAACACCCTAACTGAAGAAATGCTTACCCCTATCCAAAGGGAAGTGGAGAATGTGATTGAAATCCATGAGGCTCCCCTAGATTGGGAGGAAGAATATGAAGCCCACTGCCAAGGGTTGGGTCAAGAAGGCTCATCTTTATCCAAAGAGACCACAACGAGCCTAACTAGGAACATCCTCCCCCTAGAGTTGCCAGATGACCAACCAAGTCCCCCCACCCCTCCCTCCATGAGAATTGTGATTTTAGGGGAACCCCTTATTGAGTGGCTAAAACAAGACATCCTCCTCTACATCATACACCCCCCTACGGAAAATCATTACCCAATTGTGACCACCCTACCATTCCACACAACCTATCATTCATTTTTCTTTGTAGGAGCCATGAGGGACTTGATTATAGACATACTAAGGCAAATAGAGGTGACAAACATACTGGCCTTAGGAGTGAGTGATACGAGGTACCTTAGTTTCTCACACCCCTCTATCAGGTCCATCATCTCCATTTACACTAAGGGTCCTTGCATGAGTGAGCTCGTATTGTTTCTACCCGAGCCTGATAAGTTTTACACCACCCCCCTGTTGAGTACGGACTGAATAGATCTAGAGGGGGGGTGAATAGATCTAGCCCCTTTTTCAATTTATAAATCAACAATCGATTAGACCTTAAGCAAGCTATGGGTTGCAACGATAAAACTGATAGCTATAGCGACAGCAAGCAATAATAAGAGCACACACCACAAGCAAAATCACAAGATAGGATTTTTAGGTGGTTCAGTCTCTTCCCGAGACTTACGTCCACCCCTTGCTCAACTTGAGCAAGGCTTCACTAAATGAGAACTTCTGATCTCACACAAACACCGCTGTCACACAGCTTGTTCCTGCTGACACACAGCTTGACTCCGCTGTCTCACAGCTTGACTCCGCTGCCTCACAGCTTGACTCCGCTGCCTCACAGCTTGACTCTTGATGTAATGAAAAGATAAATAGAAAAAGGTGTAACAAGGCTGAACATAGACTTTTGAAGCAGAGTAATTAAAGAGTTCAGCTTGGGACTCAATCACATAGGTAACAAGGCAAGACTCCCTGTAGGACTTCCAGCAGGATGCCTTCAGCTGCCTTGCTGCTGGAACTTGCAACGCCTTGAGCCAGGTCTTCTTTCTGCAGCACCGAAGAACACTTCTGTCTTCTGCTGCTTCTTGATTGCCGGAGAGCCACTCTTCCTTTTCTCTTTCAGAGTATCTTCGTGGGTGTCCTTTTCTTCTGCTCTATGTTCCACACCCCGCTCTCTATCTCTTCTCCTTTTTGCACCAGTTTTTATTAAGCACGAAGCTGTTTCCCGCGCAAGTGCAAACCTGTTAGATTACTCGCTAAAAATAGGGAGAAGATTAAATAGAATCTTAGAAAAGATTTGACCGGTTCTTAGCAAGATTCTCTCCTTGAATTCCGTGCGTAATCTTATCATCTGAACAGCCCAACAACCTGCAGCAACAACCTGCAGGTTTTTCTCAACAGAAACTGAATTCGGTTAGAGTTCGGTTCTGGACGCTGCTTTGCCTGTGGTCGACCATGAGCTTGTCGCTGGTCGACAAAGAACAATGTCCAGACGGCTGGTCCTTCAGTTTGATGCTCTGTCTGTTCCGTGGTCGACAACGAGCAGACCTTTGGTTGACCACTGAAGTCTGTACAGCGGAAACGTAACTGGTTGACCACCGAAGTCTGTACAGAGGAAAGTCTGTACAGAGGAAAAGTCTGTACAGAGTTGGATTCGCTTGTATTGCTTCGTGGTCGACAACGGGCAGGGCTCTGGTCGACAACCAGAGCGCGTACAGAGAAAACATAGCTTGAACTGTGTTTGGTTGGATTCGTTGGTCGACAATGACTACTACTCTGGTCGACAAGAAACCTTGACAACTTCCTCTGATCTGTTGACTTCATTAGTACTTCAGTATACCTGAAATTACTTGAACTATCAGATTTGCATTGAATTAGTTAACCACATCTTTTGTCATCATCAAATTATCATGAGTCCATTACTTTATATTGAAGGAGCAATTAAACATATCCTTTGTCATCATCAAAACTAAAGGGATGCACAACATTCTCCCCCTTTTTGATGATGACAACCATGAGTCATTGTGACAAAACATGCAATTATTTCAGCCAGACAATTCATTTGATATGTTATTCAAAGATATGTTATTCAAAGACATCCATAGAGAAGGTAAGATGACAATAACATAACCATAAGTAGACTTGGCATTATTTGGCACAAGGACAACAAACTCTTTCTCCCCCAACATAACCATAAGTAGACTTGACATTATTTGGCACAAGGACAACATACTCTTTCTCCCCCTTTGTCAACAGCAAAAAGAGGGGAAATCAAAAAAATAATCACTCCGAACAGGATGTGAAAGGAGGTGGTGGAGCAGAATGAAATACGAAGACTCCTGGGTGTTTATCCTAGGGTAGAGAAACAGCTTGATGAAGAAAACGAAGGGTCAGGATTTAATCAGCCGAATTGAATTTTGGGGAAATTGATTGAAGTGTACGCCCTTTCCTTAATGAAGCATTTATTTAACCTATCCATTCTTAGCAGAGATCACCTTGTAAACAAGTAGAGTGGGCCTTGTGGTTCATTGAATTTGAAGGTATTGCACCAATAAACTTGCGCCCCATATCTAATTTTCCTCCATATGACGTCTCAAACTTATAATAGATTTCATGAGGCTGTTTGACTAACAGTGCGAGCTGAACAATGTTTTTAGCTTTTCTTTGCATGCCATGCCTTCGGTCAACCATTTTCTTCTGTCGTTTGAGTAATTTTGAAATTTTCTTTTTGGAATCATTTTGAAGGCTGTGGTCAGGTTTATCACATGCTTTTCTACACGAGGAGACACGCTTTTTACACGCCAGAAACCTCGGCTACTTAGCATGCCTAACCATTCCACTTTTAACTGGGACACACCTTTTATCCGTGAAGATATATGTTTATCAGACGCCAATATCCCCAGTTACTCAGTATGCCCAATCTCAATAATTTTTGAGAGCAGCAGAGATAGATTAATTCTTCATGACACACATGCCTCTCACTTATTTTTTATCCATTTTTTTTAAGATGGGAGGCAGTAGTTTCTCAGAATCCAATCCATTGCTCTACCATGAAGACAGAATTATGGCGTATTCCACGTGCATTCATGCTATATTATTGGATTTATATTAACTGTTCAGAATTAGCACAGGTAGAGAAATCGACTCACTACAAAAAATCATAAGTCTTCAAAATCATGTGACAGAATCATAGTTATGGCTTGACTTTATTGAAGTAGTACAGTTCAAATCCTCATTACTACACTCAACCTCTACTCTTATTGATCACCTTGGTGATTTTATTGGAAGATATGGTTAGGTTATTCAATGTTTCATCAAGGAATGAGTTTACACTTTTACTCCCCCTCAATTTGTGAATCCATGCTGAATCAAAAAAATGTTGGCCAGGAAGAGATAGACAGACACAGGGAATGGAAAGTATGAATGATGATGAATGAGTGAATATGAATCTGAGTCCAAACAGTTTAACCAGTCCAGAAGATTCCCTACCAGAACTAGTGTCAACCAGGAACCTGTCTAAAGTGGACATTTGCTTCCGTACAGATCCATTGTCGACCATGGGACTGTCTGTTGTCGACATCTGCGCAGCCACAGAACCCATCCAGTATCCTGTCCTGATGGCGTTGTCGACCACTGCCCGGTCGTTGGTCGACCACCAGAGCTAACCAGTAGCAGTACCAGGAGCTTGCAGGCTTGCTTCAGTAATCAGTTGAACTCCCAACCTTACCAGTAGCAGATACTTAGCTGACATATCTATTTGCAGAAATGATAGAGAGTCATAAACAACGACTAATTTTCTTTCACCTGATTTCTTTCAAACAGATTTAGTTTTTCATGCATGGCACTTATCCATGATTCAACCTTTAAGGTTTTCACTACAGATTTGGGCTCTATTTGGGACACAAGGGCAAGTTGATCTAGTTCATTAATGGTCTTGAGCTGAGATCTAGTCTTCCTAGGATCATGACTACTACCAATAATGTTATCCAAGGGATGATCTCTAAGAAGTCTTGAGTTTTCAAGATTGTTACCTGAGTTGACCTCTCCTTCGGTTTGGTTATTAGAATTACCTTGATTTCTTTCTTGATTCAGTTCTTCTTCATTCTCCATCGGTTTTTCTTTGCCATCCTGAAATTCCCCATCTTCTTCTTCCTTGCTGACCTGTTCATTTTTGCCAAAATCATTAATTTCATCAAATGAAATGTGAGGGGGTTCTTCAACCACTTGATCTCTGGTGTTAAATACCCTATAGGCTCTTGATCGATCAGAATAGCCCAAGAATATTCCTGAGTTGCTCTTAGGTTCAGATTTGTCCAAGACTTTCTTATCATTGTCATGAATGTAACACCTTGCACCAAAGATTCTAAAATGAGCTAGGGATGGTTTCTTACCTTTGAATATTTTACATGGAGTTTTTGCACTAAACGGTCTTACCACTTGTTGTGCATGACTGCCTGACATTCCTGCATCACAAATTACACAGAAACTTTTGGACCCCAATGGTACCCGGGTCCAAGATAGCTTGTGAAATCATGAAACTGCTGTAACAACATCTTGGGAACCCAAACTTTGTTAGAACAGTTTGTCTTTTCGATTCTTAACTTGTTCAGGTTGTGTTCCTTTTGATTTAATGTTCCTCTATGTTGAGTCCATTTTCTTAAATTCCAATTTCCATTCTGTTTCAGCTGAGAGAAGTTGTGGGTTCTGTTTGTATGTCTGGTCGACATCCGGTATGTCTGTGGTCGACCAGGGTTTCTCCCGAAGCCAGTACCTGTTCTGGCAGACCCTCTGGTCGACATAGGAGGAGTCTGTTGTCGACCAGCCTGTTTCCAGACACCTTGTTTTACAGGTCTGGGTTTATTAACATGATTTAATACTCTGTTTGTCTGGTTACTTCTGTGAATTTGAACTTCTCGTCTGATATGGCTGTTGTTTTTAAGCTAATGTAGATTGACCATTTTCCCTTTAGAATTCCTCTCTTCCCAGGTGACATTAGTCTGTTTAGAGGAACTTTCAGCTATGTCCTTTTGTTTGTTTTGATATAGGTTTATCAGGGGGCCTTTTCCTTTTGTGTCAGCTTGTTCATTTAACGTTTTTAGTTGAAATTCCTTTTTAGCTGTTGGGTTGTATCCTAACCCCTCTTTCTGAAAATTTACTTTTATTCCTAACACCGCGTTCAAGTTTTCTTCACCCTTAGTCATTTTTTCCAATGTTTCCTGTTTGTTTTTTAGTTCACTTTGGATTCTTTCTATTTCTTTCAGAAGTTGACTGTTTTCTTCCTTGAGTGAGTTGTTTCTTTCTTGAGTTAACTTAGTTTGCTGTTCATATTCTTGAGTCTTTAGTTTTAACTCATCAATTGTGTTTTTTAGTATCTCATTTTCTTCCAATAGTTCTTTGACATTTTCCTCATCTGTCTTGTGTTGATTCAGCTTATTTTGCAGGGTGGTGATTTCCAATTCTAGTTTAGTTCTGTTAGCAATTAGGTTGCTGTCATCATTGAGCTGATTAACTTTCTTCTTCAACCTTTTATTTTCCTTTCTTGTTATTTCATATGTATCAAGTAAGTCTGAATAGGCTTCTTCCCAATCTGAACTAGAAAAATCTTGAAAAGGGGAGGTTACCTCAAGATCGTTGCTGTCTCCTTTGGCCATTAGACATGTGTTTCCTTCTTCTTCTTCGGAGGTTGTTTCCTCTTCGCTGCTTTCCTCCTCCTCGCTCCATGTGCTTATCATTGCCTTTGGTCTCTTGCCTTTCCACTTGAAGCTTGATTTCTTAGGAGCCTCTGGACATTCAGCCTTCATGTGTCCTGATTTTCTGCAGTTGTAGCAGGCAAGTTTGTTAGATGAGGCTTTAGTTTTGTCAGACTGAAACTGGGGTGACCTTCTTACCATGCCCTTCGGATTTTTAAATCCCTTACCTTCCTTCCGCAGAAACTTTCTGAACTTTCTTGTTAGCGTGGCAAGCTCACCAGTTTCCTCACCTGTGCTAGATGAGTCATCAGTGTCAGATGATTCAGAGGTGCCTATTTTAGTTTTCAGAGCTAGCTGTTTCTTTTTCTTGCCCTCTTCTTCCTTTCCTTTTAGATTGACCTCATAGGCCATTAGGGAACCTACTAGTTCATCCACAGTCATAGTAGTGAGGTTCTTTGAGTCCTCAATGACTGTGGCCTTGGTATGCCACATAGGAGTGAGGGACCTTAAAATTTTTCTCACTAGCTCTTCCTCCTTGTAGGTTTTCCCTAGACTCTTTAAGCTATTTGTTAGTTGCACTAGTCTAGCATACATATCAGAAATGTTTTCATCAGTTTTCATTCTAAACATTTCATATTCTGAGACTAACATATTTGCTTTTGTCTCCCTTACCTCTGACGTACCTTCATAGATGACCTTGAGTCGATCCCACATCTCCTTGGCTGTTGCACATTGTGAGACTCTTGAGAACTCCGTGGGATGAAGTGCGCATTGCATTACATTCATAGCTCCCCAGTTGATGGTTGATTTTCTGACCTGTTCTCTGGTCCAGGTATCCTCGTCTTCGGGCAGATCATAGGGTCTGTGGCTCACTACTCTCCACATCTCATGATCTTGTGCTCTCAAGAACACCTGCATACGATTTTTCCAGTATGAGTAATCATTTCCATCGAAATATGGTGGTCTAGTTACTGAGTGTCCCTCAGCCATTAGACTTCTAGAGTTCAGTCCGGCAGGCCTCTCCTGGTTGTTAGACCACATTTTTGGAGAGCCTGGCTCTGATACCACGTGTTGAGTACGGACTGAATAGATCTAGAGGGGGGGTGAATAGATCTAGCCCCCTTTTCAATTTATAAATCAACAATCGATTAGACCTTAAGCAAGCTATGGGTTGCAACGATAAAACTGATAGCTATAGCGACAGCAAGCAATAATAAGAGCACACACCACAAGCAAAATCACAAGACAGGATTTTTAGGTGGTTCAGTCTCTTCCCGAGACTTACGTCCACCCCTTGCTCAACTTGAGCAAGGCTTCACTAAATGAGAACTTCTGATCTCACACAAACACCGCTGTCACACAGCTTGTTCCTGCTGACACACAGCTTGACTCCGCTGTCTCACAGCTTGACTCCGCTGCCTCACAGCTTGACTCCGCTGCCTCACAGCTTGACTCTTGATGTAATGAAAAGATAAATAGAAAAAGGTGTAACAAGGCTGAACATAGACTTTTGAAGCAGAGTAATTAAAGAGTTCAGCTTGGGACTCAATCACATAGGTAACAAGGCAAGACTCCCTGTAGGACTTCCAGCAGGATGCCTTCAGCTGCCTTGCTGCTGGAACTTGCAACGCCTTGAGCCAGGTCTTCTTTCTGCAGCACCGAAGAACACTTCTGTCTTCTGCTGCTTCTTGATTGCCGGAGAGCCACTCTTCCTTTTCTCTTTCAGAGTATCTTCGTGGGTGTCCTTTTCTTCTGCTCTATGATCCACACCCCGCTCTCTATCTCTTCTCCTTTTTGCACCAGTTTTTATTAAGCACGAAGCTGTTTCCCGCGCAAGTGCAAACCTGTTAGATTACTCGCTAAAAACAGGGAGAAGATTAAATAGAATCTTAGAAAAGATTTGACCGGTTCTTAGCAAGATTCTCTCCTTGAATTCTGTGCGTAATCTTATCATCTGAACAGCCCAACAACCTGCAGCAACAACCTGCAGGTTTTTCTCAACAGAAACTGAATTCGGTTAGAGTTCGGTTCTGGACGCTGCTTTGCCTGTGGTCGACCATGAGCTTGTCGCTGGTCGACAAAGAACAATGTCCAGACGGCTGGTCCTTCAGTCTGATGCTCTGTCTGTTCCGTGGTCGACAACGAGCAGACCTTTGGTTGACCACTGAAGTTTGTACAGCGGAAACGTAACTGGTTGACCACCGAAGTCTGTACAGAGGAAAGTCTGTACAGAGGAAAAGTCTGTACAGAGTTGGATTCGCTTGTATTGCTTCGTGGTCGACAACGGGCAGGGCTCTGGTCGACAACCAGAGCGCGTACAGAGAAAACATAGCTTGAACTGTGTTTGGTTGGATTCGTTGGTTGACAATGACTACTACTCTGGTCGACAAGAAACCTTGACAACTTCCTCTGATCTGTTGACTTCATTAGTACTTCAGTATACCTGAAATTACTTGAACTATCAGATTTGCATTGAATTAGTTAACCACATCTTTTGTCATCATCAAATTATCATGAGTCCATTACTTTATATTGAAGGAGCAATTAAACATATCCTTTGTCATCATCAAAACTAAAGGGATGCACAACACCCCCTACCACAAGAAAAGGGCACTCAACCTAGGGAATCCGCTTTGGTACTTACCCCATTAGGAGACGAGTGCCTAGCCCACACTAGGGAGTGTATGCTTTGGAGTGCTCCAGGTCTAGGATGGGAAGAATCCTCAATCCCCTCAACCCAAGTCCTCCCAGATCCACATGATCCCTTCCAACTAGCCCTTCTTTGCCAACCCACCTCCTTGCCCTCCTACATCTTTCCCTACCCCTCGTCCCTTTGCAAGGAGCATTACGATAGGTCCCACCAGGTTCATGATTCCCACTTCCCTATGTGTCCTAGGGACCCTAGGGCGATCACTTGGATTAAAGCCCACCTCCACATCACCCACCCCTTAACCCATCTCGAACCTTTTTGCCACTTCCTATGGGCTTCCGAGTACTCATCACTCACCACCCACTCCCTCCTACCCTCACCCACCATGTCGAACCTAACCCACCCATTCCAAAACTTAGTCCACACTTGAGAGCCATGACCATGGGTGACATCCACCTAGGAAATGAGGAGTTGACCCATCCCAAGATGTCCACTTTCTTGGACCCCTTCGACTCCCATGAGTGGAAACCCCCAAAACAACCCCCACCTAAAAATGGGACCATCTTGATAGGAATGCATGTGTCACAACATTTTGCATCATGTTGTAAGGCTAGTCACGTCATTTGTGTCACATACACACTAGGTCCAGTGCACGGCAGGTTTACATTTGGACAAGCTAGTCCTCCCCCACTCTTCATCCATCTCATGCATGATAGGGCCACTTGTGGCTGCCCCGGTCCACCTAAGTGCATCAAGGTCTGCATGGCTTCTAAGAATGATAGGTCAATTCATGGATGCCCTGGTCCTCCTAAGTCTGTCAAAACCAATCCAACACTTGATAGGACTGCATTTGGTTGTCCGGGCCCTCCCTTCATCTCTAGGGGATCGTCATTCATGACACTACATGGCACCATCCGCAAACTCATCAACAAAAGCAATGAGGTGTATAAGAAATCGGCCGATTCCCACCGACGCCACCAGGAATTTTGTGTAGGTGACTTTGTGATGGTGAGAATTGAGAGACTTTCCCCTGGGAATGTCTCCAAACTGAGGTCGCATGGATCAGGTCCCTTCCAGGTTCTGAGGAGGATCGGTATAAATGCTTACGTGTTGGACCTCCCCGAGGAGTACGGAGTAAGTCCCATATTCAATGTGGCTGACTTGGTGCCATATAGGGGTCCCACAGTGACACCTAGTAAGGAAATTGAGCTTGTTCCACCCCTTGAGAGAGCCACCACCCATGAAAGAGTTCCACCAGCCCAGAGGGGCCAACGTGAGCAAGTAGAGAGGATATTGTATGAACATGTCACTGTCATCTGGAGCAAAAGGGTATGAGCGCTACCTCGCTTGGTGAAAGGACTAGCTACCTTTGGTAGATTTGAGGGCAACCCCGCCGTGGCTTCCTCCGCATACGATAGATCTTTACTCGACAGAGTCGAGTTCTCTGCACCCCGGGAGTATGATGGGGACATCGCTTATCACTCCCTATTTCTCCAAGGGTCCTGACGCTCGCCATTATGTTCAGCTTGATTTTCTGAGTCTAGCTATGTAATTTTCATATCTTTCTTGAGTCATTTTGATGTAATTTCCCCTTTATTTTGAGTCAAGTCCCTAGGTTATCATGTTGTTTACCTAAGTTTGTGTCTTCATATTGGGCTAGTATGTCTATTGGGCCCATTTAGAAGGGCCTAGCCCAGGGGCGCCCTTTTCCCTTTCCCCGGCTCTTTTGGTTATCTGTTATTAGTTCTTTTCTCAGGGACTTTTTGTAAAAGTTGGGACTCCTATAAATAGGACCTCAACCCCACTTGAGAGGACTAATGAAATATTGAAGAAAGCTTAGCCACTTGAAGTGTCTTCCTCTCTCTCTCTGGCTCTCTCTCTATCTCTCTCTCTCTCTAAAGGGGGCGGCCCCCTCTCTCTCTCTTCCCCCTCTCTCTCCAAATTTCGCCCCTCTCTCTCTCCCTTCTCCTTGCCACCTCATCTGCCACATCAGCCTCCCACCCCTTCATCTTCCCAAGAGCCATAACTCCCCTTTAATATCTCCACACTCCAAGCAACCCTTCCCATTCCCCATACACCCTTTCATATTCCCAAGGGAAACTCCCTTCTCCTAGGCACCCCTTCCCATCCCCAAGGCTTTCATTACCTCTCCATTAACCCACCACACCAATTCCAAAGGAAACCCTCCCCACTCCCAAGCCCATTTGCGCACCCCTCCACCTCCATACTCCCTCTCCACTAGGTCCGCCCCCACCTCCTCCTTCCCTCTCACACCCTGCTACCCCCATCTCCCTCCATCGGCCCTCACCTCTCTAGACTCCACCCCTCCATCAGCAACTACAACCCCCTCCCAAACCCACTAAACCTTCCACCCAAGACCCCTCCACAATCACCAAAGAGTGTTCTGCCCCCCCTGGTTCGCTGCCAGCAGACGAAGCCCCACTTTCAGAGACTGCCCCGGTGCTGTGCGACGTCATCTTGAAGTGCACCATACATATCCGGAAAGGTCTGCGAGTCTTCTTCGCAAGCGAGGTGGAATCTTCTCATTCCGACTTCGCTACAGTTTGTGGTGACCATTCTCGTCCGATTGCGCAACCAGGACCAGAACCTGGACCAGAGCTGCAGTGCAGAAGCTACCACGGACACACCCCTCAACTTATGAAGGCGCCACTTGGCCGAGAGCTTCTCCCACAAGGCACCCACCTTCACCAACAAGTGGCGTCCCGTTCGGCATCAGGAAGAGCAGTTTCCAATTTTTCTCCCCCGGGTGTGCAGATTGTCCGTCCAGGTCCTGCCCTGACACCTCCTCACTCCACAGAATCCTCCTCACCGCCCCGACATACTCTGGTGCTGTGCTTGGTTGCTGCTTCAAGAAGACTCACCCACGGACGTCCTAGACTTGGTCCTGCCTCATTCGGACTTCGGGAGAGGCCGTAGCACCTTCGACAAGCAGCTGCAACACTCTGGTCCGGCCAGAACCAGAACTCTGAGTACCTGCTCCGGGGTCCACCCCGGCCAGTGGCGACGTGGGGATCGCCCACCAAAATTCATCAGCGTACCTGGGTCAGTCGGTGACGATTCGGCACCGGTTTCAGAGACTTCCAAGCTTGGGGGAGTACACAGCGGCGACTGCACCGCCCCTCTGTCCTGCGGTTCCAGATTTGGGAAGATTCGGCGGAGCACTCCATCGGCGCGACTCGAGCTTACCACCCCTCCCCGCCTGGCTGGCTTAATGCCCCTCCCTGTGCGGAGGTAGTGTTTGAATTGTAATACAGATATCCCCACCCCAAGTCCACCCTCCTGTGTGAGGTGTAGTGATTGTATAGTTTAAACAGGGTTCAAGCTTCATCGGCGCAGTGTGCGGGGAACCCACACTTCCCCACTCGCCCTCGTCTCCGAACGGGGTTAGTTTCTTCAAACCAACCAGGGTAAACCCTGACTTTTGCTTCATTATTAGTGCTTGTTCATTTAATATCCGTGGATGTTGCTCCGTTGAGCAAGAGAGAGAGCTGTTGTGCCCCTGTGGTTTTGATGATGGTTTTGTTGATTGATTGTTGGTGTGAGTTAATCAAATGTTCAGTCATCCTGCTGCTCAATTTAGAGTCATATTTGATGATCAGTCATGCTACATGTTAAACTGATGCATAAAGCATTCATTGCTGTGGTTTTAATGATTTACCTGGTTTTGATGATTGGTGTTTGATGTTAATCATTGTGAGTCATCCTGCTGAAATGTTCATTCAGTTTATCTGCTGACATTGTGCTTTGATGATAGCTTCATGATTGTGATTTGTATATCATCTGGAGAATGCACGTGTATGACTGATATATTGTGTGTGTTAGACTTCTGGTATGTGCATGATCTATACATCACCTTCAATCTTCAAATATATTGTGTGTGTTAGACTTCTGGTATGTGCATGATCTATACATCACCTTCAATCTTCAAGTCTATACACTGGTTTATTCTTCAAGTCTGTACATCCACAGTTAGACTTAAAGTCTGCACTCTAGTCTTCAATGTCAAGTCTGCACATCGGTCTTCGATTTCAATGTCCATACATTGGGCTTTTACATGAAGTCTACACATTGTTGTTTGCAGTGAAAGTCCATACTTTGGACTGTTCATCAAAGTCTGTACATCATACTGCTATAGCAAGTCTGTACAGTGAGTAATTCATTGGTGAAGTCTGTACACTTAACTGTACTTCAAGTCTAGACATTGCACTGTTCCCTTCATCTTCGTGTTGTTTTCAGTATGTGTCAATTTCGTCTTCGTGTCGTTTTTACCTCGTGTCGTGTTACCCCGTGTCAATTACTGTTCGACTTCGTGTTGTTTTCAACCCGAGTCGGTTACTGTTGTTCCTCGTGTCATTTTATTCGTTTTATACTGTTCACATAGCTTCATCACGTGTCGTGACAAGCCGTGTCTATTTTTCAGACCCCGTGTCTATCTTGAGTTGTTCCTACACTCCGTGTCGATTTCATCTTTTGTCTTTGTCTTGTGTTTTCATGACCTCGTATCGTTTTTCCTCTCATAACCTCGTGTTAGTGTTTCTGTGACTTCGTTCATGTTTCGTAACCACACTTCGTGTTGGTTACTGTTGTTTCTGTGACTTCGTGTCATGTTTCCACACTTCGTGTCGTTCATGTTTCGTAACCACACTTCGTGTTGGTTACTGTCGCTCTTATGACTTTGTGTCGTGTCTCCCAGACCTCGTGTCATGTTTTACTTCGTGTCGTTTTCCGTTTTGTGTTCTTCGTGTCGTGTTTTCCACACCGCGTGTCGTTGTCGCCTTAGTAACCTCACCTCGTGTCGGTTACTGTTGTCTCCATGTCGTACTCACTCCGTGTTGTTTTTATTCCACTGCGTGCAGAACATTGCAGCACTTCGTGTTGCTTTCTGTGTCACCACCTCGTGTCGTTTTCTGTGTAGTGTGTGTTTTTGTCACCACTATACTCCGTGTCGTTGTTCTTCACTTCGTGCTGATTACACCGTCTTCGTGTTGGTCTTTCTCATTAGACCTCGTGTCGTTCTCGCTTTAACCACACTTCTTGTTGCTTTACATAGACCTCGTGTCTTGCTTGTTTGCAACCACTTCGTGTCGATTTCTGCTGTCAGCCCATGTTGTCCTCGTGTTGTTTTTCACCTCGCGTCGGTTATTGTTTCCATCTTCTGCGTGTAGTTCTCTTTGTAGTGTTATCTCTGTTACAAGTTGCATATCGTGTTATCATTTATGTCTGTATGGTTTTACTTCGTGTCGTTTCTCCGTCTCAGGTCTTCGTGTCGTTCGTATGTTGAAACCACACTTCGTGTTGGTTTCTGTTCTGTCTCCATGTATCTTGTGTCGTTCTTCTTTTTACCTCGAGTTGTTTTATAACCTCACTTCTTGTCGTTCTCTTCGTTGTGTCTGTTCTGTCACAGTGTATCTCGTGTCATTCTTTCCTTACCTCGTGCTGTAGTCACCCTGTGTATCTCGTGTCATTCTCAGTGCATCTAGTATTGCTACTACATACTTCGTGCAGATCTAGTTATTGTGGCCCTCAGTTTTAATGGCTTTTCATCTCCTTGCAGGTCCGAGGAAGAAATATTTCCACGTGACTGGGCAGCACGTGATCCGAGGCTATAATGAAGCCTGCTGAGAGACTGCCACATGGTCCGAATTCTTAGGGCTGGAAATGTGGAGGTCACACGTCGTGGCTGATGTTGCTGCTATATATATGAGACCTTCGTCCACAGATGAAGGTGATCGAGTTGGCGAGAAGAAAAGCGTATACAGAGAGCCACGATCCAGATAGAAGAAGAAAAGAGAAAGAAGAAGAGCAGAAGGAGAAGAAGAGAGGTAGAGAGCTCGAGAAGAGTGTGAAGAGAAGAAGAAGCAGAGAGTGAGAGGAGAGCAGAAGAAAGAGAAAGAGAGAGATAGAAGTGTGAGCCGAAGAGTATAGAGGAGCAGAGATCGAGAGAGTGAAAGAGAAGAAGAAGAAGAGAATAGAAGAGGAAGAAAAGCTTACCTGAAGATCTGTCTACTGGACCGTGGATCAAATCCAGGCCAGTCAGCTCCGTTGAGAGCCACATTGTGCATTTCGTTTTTCAGCTTTCTGTTTTGCTGAAGTCATTTTTCGTTTATTGTTCTTTCCTTTGTTTTCTGGTTTGCTGTGTTTCCGATACTCTGTAGAGTGGTCGGGGTTCCTCCTGTTAGTTCAGGAGAAGGGAGATTGACATCTCCGGTTGCAAGTAGCTGGGTGCTACTTGTGGGTTCCCTCCGGTTTGGAGGAAGGGAGATCTGATCTCCAGTTGCAAGTAGTTGGGAGCTACTTGTGGGTTCCCTCCAGTTTGGAGGAAGGGAGAATTGTCTCCGGTTCTGGGCTTGTGGATTCAATTCCAGGGGTTCCCTCCAGGTCTGGAGGAAGAGAGACCGTGTGTCTCTGGTTTGCTAGTGACTGGTGTCACTAGTGGTTCCCTCCGGTTGGGAGGAAGAGGGGAGGCTGTTCCCCTGGTCAAGCTGTTTGGCAGCACCTGTTGCAGACTGAGTCTGCGGTTTCTAGCGTGAGCTAGTGGAAGCCACACTCGGGTTGAGTGTGGGGTGGATGTAGGTCTGGAGGACCGAACCACCTAAAAATCCTCTGTGTAGTGGTCTGATTTCTCTATATGTTTTGCTTCCGCTAGATGTTTGCATAGAGGCGCTCCAAGTGGTTGATCAGATCTTGTTCTGAGTGTTTAATCCGTTGAGTGAGCGAAAGTTTATTTGAGTGGAAGAATGGTGCTACTGCTAATTAGTCTTTCAGATTTGATACATCTGTCTAGTTAGCACTCTAGATAGTTAGTGAGCATCATAACCTTTTAATTGGGTAAAGAGATTTTAAAGGGTTATATTCATTCACCCCCCCTCTGAATACTGCACCGAACCCAACAATTGGTATCAGAGCAGGTCTCTGATCTATCTAATCTAACAATCTGCAGAGGATCCTGCTGGTTTGTTTGGTGTTTTTCAGAGTGTGCTTTCTGTGTTCGTAGCTTTGATTCTCCGTCTTAGTGCTTTGTCTTGCTTATTTGGTTTAGGTGCTTCAGTTTGTTCTGAGCTTTCAGATTGTTTGCAATGGAGCCAATCGTGCTGAAGGCTAGCTCCAGCAAAGCAAACAGATCCAGCCACAGTGGATCATCAAGCAAGAAAAGTAGCCTCTCGCGGTCTGAAATTGATGAAGACCACATTGGAATGATGATTAGTAACTTCAGGAAATTTCTAAGAAAAAGAGAAGGAAAGCTTGACGGTAGCAAACAGCAAACAAGGTATAACTCTAATCCTGCCAAGATTGCTGACACTAATGTTTGCTACAAATGCAGGAAGGCTGGCCACACAAAGGATGATTGTCCAGAGGTATTGAAACTCAAAGGGAACACCTCGGACATTGATAGAGAAGGAAGAAAGTCCATATGCTTAATGGCCAACCGGGGAAGTGATGGTGAGGAAACTTCATCTCAGGTAAGTTCCGAATCAGATGGATACACTTTTGATGAATTGATAGTAATGTATAAAGATCTGTTCAAAGTATCCAAGAAACTAAAATCTGAAAACAAGAAATTGAGAAAAGAAGTGAAAACTTTGAAATCTGAAAAGGAGCACATTAGAGAAGATAATTCTTGTAAAGGTTGTGCTATTCTCGAAGACATAATTAATGAGTTTGAGTCTGATGACATTCTTCAAAAAGAACAAATAAAATCTCTAAAAGAAGAAAATGTCAACTTAAAGGATCAAAATAAAAGGCTAATGGTTCTTAATACTGTATTCTCTGAGAAATGGCTGTCAATTGAAAAAGGAAAAGCTGTTTATGATGAAAATTCAAAAAGTTTGAACAGTCTAGAACAAGAAATTGAGAAGTATAAAACTGCAAACCAAGTTCTAAGCGAATGTGTAAATTGCAGTGAACAGGAAATAGCCAGTTATGAACTTCACATTGCTAACTTGGAAGATAAAATTCATAATCTGGAAAATTCAGCTATTGAGTCTGCCAAGATTAAAGGAAAAATGAAAACTGTTGAGAGGAGGAAGGATGATAACTCTGAAGGGGGAACAAATTACTGTTCTGATGTTAAGAAAATCACTAAAAACCAGCTATATACAACCTTTGTCCAAAGCACTAATGTAGCTGGTACTTCAAGGCAATCCCCAAAACAAAATGAAAATCAGAAGTCACCTTCAAAATCTGTCTTTCAGTTTAAAGCCCAGAAAATTGAAAAGCAAACAAAATCTATTGAGAATAATCAGAAATTGAAAAGGAAGAGTCAAACAAAGAAGGCTAAGAATACTTCTGGTTGTACTCTGAAATTTGCTAGTTCTGCTGAATCTGTTGGGCCAATACATAATGCTCATGCTTCTTGTACTCGTTCACATACACCTAGGAACTCACATGATAGAAACCATGTTCCTAGGAAATCTGATGTCTATTGTTACTACTGTGGTAGGCATGGTCATTATATGGATGACTGCAGAGTAATGATAAGGGATGATATGATGCATGATAAAACTCTTCCAAATAATCATCACCACCCCAAAAGAAACATGTCTTCCTCAAACCAACATATCATTTGTTACAATTGTAACATACGTGGTCATAAAGCTGTTGAGTGTTGGTTTAGGCCTTCATGGGGATTTACTGGCTCAAGAGGTAAGCATTCTAGGTGCATTGAATGTGGTAAGTATGGGCATGTAGTCAAGGACTGCTGGTTTGTTCAGGGAAATCATTTTAATTCCAAATTTGTAAGATTCCCTCCAAACAAAAATCTCTTGGGCAGAAATAAAACTAGTCTTAAAGAAAAGACTCTTGCTTGTTATGAATGTGGAAAACCTGGCCACCGAGCTTCTGAATGCTGGTGGGCAGGTAATGATAAATCACAAATTCATGCCAATTATCATAGGTCTCATGCTGCTGTTGATATGCATCACAGGACCAGAAAATCTGCTGTTTCATGTAGATACTGTGATAAACTTGGTCACTCTATGGATAATTATTTTCTGATGAAATCTGATGACCATGTTGCTAAGAAACTGTTTAGAACACCTGATAGGGGTAGTGCAGGACCCAAGACTGCTTGGGTCCCTGCAAGATCATATTGATTGACTTGCTGCAGGTAGGGCCTTGGAAAGAGAAATAAAAGGGGTTAACCAAGGCACTCAAAAAGAAAACCCCATGATTCAATTCAGGTCAGTTCTGAAATCTGTTTTTAAATTCATTATCTGAATTTGTGAGTATGAAAAATGAGAATTCCATGCTGATTTACTTGTGTGTTGTATGATCTTCTCTTGTCTAGTTGATCAGTCTGCATTCCAGACTCAGCTATTGAATTCAACTCTGCATATCTGATGCTCTTCTCATACTATATGTTGAACTGAATTTGAATGCTTCTTTAGTATATACGGTTGATGCACTATACAGACTCTGCATCCATGCATGTGTTTTGTGTTAATGCATTGCATGCTTGTTATTGAATGCACACTTGGACTGATTGTGTATAGACTGATTGTCATTACATGTGTCAATGATGCTGATTCAATGCATGAAGGACTGCTTTATGTTGCATTGTCATACATGATCATCATGGTATATTAAATGGAACAAGTTGAAGGGCATATGGAGTATGTCTGGATGCTACTGACATGTGTGAGGTGATCCTTGGACCAAGTCCTCCGCCTAGTACCATGGGTCTAGTCTTCATGAAAAACAGTGAACTACATCATATGTTGAAAAATCTGAAAAAGGATAAAAATGCTCATGAATTGGTTGCATAAACCTGAACTGATTGCATACTTGTTTAATGTATCCTTGGTGCATAGTCTGCATGTAGGACAGTATGTTGCATAGCAAGTTAATTCTGTGTTTGCATAATCATTCCTCATCAGCATTGTCTGAATTGATACCTCTGAACTCTACCCATCTGAAGTGCATATATGTGATTTGCATGTATGTTTAAATGCATATTGTAAGGGGGAGTCAATGCATTGCATATAGGTTGTCAAATGCATACATTTGTCAGATTTCATAGCATATCCTTTCTTATTGATTTTGTTGACAAACCTTGATCATATTCTGAAAAACTTTGTGCTTCAAAAATCTCTCTTAACAATTGGTAATTCTCCTATCAATTGGTATCATTTGGCTTCAGAATTCTATCAGTCTTTCATGAAGATTTCAATGGGCTATCTCGATCATAAATCTGAAAATCTTGAACTAGAAATCTTCTATTATACGTTTTTATGAATGACTGAAATAACTAGTGTGGTTTAAGCTTAATGTATTCATGGAGTTTAATTTCAAAATCTCTTAACATATCTGAATCATGTTTAATAAATCTTAACCAACTGTTTCATGCTATGTCTTGCAAAAACTTCTGAAATCTGCACTTTTGAACACATGACTTTATTTGGTTAAGTACATGAGATTAATATTGTTTTGAAGCAAATGAATGTGTCTGAATTGTCTAAAGGGTAAAGTAATTGTCGGAGCAATGACCTTGGTCACTGAGAAACACATGTCCAAAGGATTGTGTCATGAGGTGCCTTAGTTAACTCTGTAAAATGAGAATTCATTGAAAATCAGGCAGAGCAATGGCATGCACACTGAGAAATACAATTCACTCATTAAAAATTGAGCTGTAGTGTGTCATGATGTGTAAATGCTAACTCTGTTTACATAAGGCATGACAGTTAGTCACACTAAGGGCTTAGGGATATTGGCCTCTGATCAAGGTATATCCTCTAGTTACAAGGTGTGTACTGAACTAGAAAGCACGTAAAATTTGTAGCAAGGAAAATTGCTGAATAAATTGAAATATCTGAATATTGATGCCAAAATCAAATTGCTACAACCCTAGACAAAATCATATGACTTCATAATTGCTTGATTTCAATACAGATGCATGTAATTGCGAAAGAAGTCAATAAGTTTGATTGTGTAAGAGAAAGGGAGATTTATCAAGATAAATATGAGGGCTTGGTTCATATTTATTAAACCATGGTTTTAGATATCAATACAGAATTTTATTGATAAACTCTGCATACATCATGTTTAAACCATGCTGTTCAATAAATGTCATTCATAAGCCCTTATGATAGAAGACTTTGAAAACTTATGCTTTAGATTTATGATATTGATATCTCTTTGAAAATCAGGCTGAACTTCTTGTGTTTGGAACATCCTTGAAAAATCTGATAATTGAAACTCTTCTGCTCATGGTATTGACTCATTAACCTGAACCTCTTCTTGTTTGCCCCTGTGGTCTCCTTCTCATAAGAGTCCACTTATTGAGGGGGAGCTTCCATGTCATGCATCACTTGCATATCAATTGGCATCTCTTCAGGGGGAGCATTCCTTGTCATGCTGAATCATGCTCATATCATTTGTGACCTTGCATTCATATACTCAGGGGGAGTATTGCAAAGGGGAGAATTTGACTGAACTTTTATGCATGCTTTAACTTCTCAAATTATTTTCTTTTTGATGAAGTCAAAGGGGGAGAATAATTTGAGTCTTCAGAATGCCTCACATCATCAGAATGACTCAATATATTGAATGTGTTGCCATCATCAAAAACGGGGAGATTGTTGTGCCCATGTGGTTTTGATGATGGTTTTGTTGATTGATTGTTGGTGTGAGTTAATCAAATGTTCAGTCATCCTGCTGCTCAATTTAGAGTCATATTTGATGATCAGTCATGCTACATGTTAAACTGATGCATAAAGCATTCATTGCTGTGGTTTTAATGATTTACCTGGTTTTGATGATTGGTGTTTGATGTTAATCATTGTGAGTCATCCTGCTGAAATGTTCATTCAGTTTATCTGCTGACATTGTGCTTTGATGATAGCTTCATGATTGTGATTTGTATATCATCTGGAGAATGCACGTGTATGACTGATATATTGTGTGTGTTAGACTTCTGGTATGTGCATGATCTATACATCACCTTCAATCTTCAAATATATTGTGTGTGTTAGACTTCTGGTATGTGCATGATCTATACATCACCTTCAATCTTCAAGTCTATACACTGGTTTATTCTTCAAGTCTGTACATCCACAGTTAGACTTAAAGTCTGCACTCTAGTCTTCAATGTCAAGTCTGCACATCGGTCTTCGATTTCAATGTCCATACATTGGGCTTTTACATGAAGTCTACACATTATTGTTTGCAGTGAAAGTCCATACTTTGGACTGTTCATCAAAGTCTGTACATCATACTGCTATAGCAAGTCTGTACAGTGAGTAATTCATTGGTGAAGTCTGTACACTTAACTGTACTTCAAGTCTAGACATTGCACTGTTCCCTTCATCTTCGTGTTATTTTCAGTATGTGTCAATTTCGTCTTCGTGTCGTTTTTACCTCGTGTCGTGTTACCCCGTGTCAATTACTGTTCGACTTCGTGTTGTTTTCAACCCGAGTCGGTTACTGTTGTTCCTCGTGTCATTTTATTCGTTTTATACTGTTCACATAGCTTCATCACGTGTCGTGACAAGCCGTGTCTATTTTTCAGACCCCGTGTCTGTCTTGAGTTGTTCCTACACTCCGTGTCGATTTCATCTTTTGTCTTTGTCTTGTGTTTTCATGACCTCGTATCGTTTTTCCTCTCATAACCTCGTGTTAGTGTTTCTGTGACTTCGTTCATGTTTCGTAACCACACTTCGTGTTGGTTACTGTTGTTTCTGTGACTTCGTGTCATGTTTCCACACTTCGTGTCGTTCATGTTTCGTAACCACACTTCGTGTTGGTTACTGTCGCTCTTATGACTTTGTGTCGTGTCTCCCAGACCTCGTGTCATGTTTTACTTCGTGTCGTTTTCCGTTTTGTCTTCTTCGTGTCGTGTTTTCCACACCGCGTGTCGTTGTCGCCTTAGTAACCTCACCTCGTGTCGGTTACTGTTGTCTCCATGTCGTACTCACTCCGTGTTGTTTTTATTCCACTGCGTGCAGAACATTGCAGCACTTCGTGTTGCTTTCTGTGTCACCACCTCGTGTCGTTTTCTGTGTAGTGTGTGTTTTTGTCACCACTATACTCCGTGTCGTTGTTCTTCACTTCGTGCTGATTACACCGTCTTCGTGTTGGTCTTTCTCATTAGACCTCGTGTTGTTCTCGCTTTAACCACACTTCTTGTTGCTTTACATAGACCTCGTGTCTTGCTTGTTTGCAACCACTTCGTGTCGGTTTCTGCTGTCAGCCCATGTTGTCCTCGTGTTGTTTTTCACCTCGCGTCGGTTATTGTTTCCATCTTCTGCGTGTAGTTCTCTTTGTAGTGTTATCTCTGTTACAAGTTGCATATCGTGTTATCATTTATGTCTGTATGGTTTTACTTCGTGTCGTTTCTCCGTCTCAGGTCTTCGTGTCGTTCGTATGTTGAAACCACACTTCGTGTTGGTTTCTGTTCTGTCTCCATGTATCTTGTGTCGTTCTTCTTTTTACCTCGAGTTGTTTTATAACCTCACTTCTTGTCGTTCTCTTCGTTGTGTCTGTTCTGTCACAGTGTATCTCGTGTCATTCTTTCCTTACCTCGTGCTGTAGTCACCCTGTGTATCTCGTGTCGTTCTCAGTGCATCTAGTATTGCTACTACATACTTCGTGCAGATCTAGTTATTGTGGCCCTCAGTTTTAATGGCTTTTCATCTCCTTGCAGGTCCGAGGAAGAAATATTTCCACGTGACTGGGCAGCACGTGATCCGAGGCTATAATGAAGCCTGCTGAGAGACTGCCACATGGTCCGAATTCTTAGGGCTGGAAATGTGGAGGTCACACGTCGTGGCTGATGTTGCTGCTATATATATGAGACCTTCGTCCACAGATGAAGGTGATCGAGTTGGCGAGAAGAAAAGCGTATACAGAGAGCCACGATCCAGATAGAAGAAGAAAAGAGAAAGAAGAAGAGCAGAAGGAGAAGAAGAGAGGTAGAGAGCTCGAGAAGAGTGTGAAGAGAAGAAGAAGCAGAGAGTGAGAGGAGAGCAGAAGAAAGAGAAAGAGAGAGATAGAAGTGTGAGCCGAAGAGTATAGAGGAGCAGAGATCGAGAGAGTGAAAGAGAAGAAGAAGAAGAGAATAGAAGAGGAAGAAAAGCTTACCTGAAGATCTGTCTACTGGACTGTGGATCAAATCCAGGCCAGTCAGCTCCGTTGAGAGCCACATTGTGCATTTCATTTTTCAGCTTTCTGTTTTGCTGAAGTCATTTTTCGTTTATTGTTCTTTCCTTTGTTTTCTGGTTTGCTGTGTTTCCGATACTCTGTAGAGTGGTCGGGGTTCCTCCTGTTAGTTCAGGAGAAGGGAGATTGACATCTCCGGTTGCAAGTAGCTGGGTGCTACTTGTAGGTTCCCTCCGATTTGGAGGAAGGGAGATCTGATCTCCAGTTGCAAGTAGTTGGGAGCTACTTGTGGGTTCCCTCCAGTTTGGAGGAAGGGAGAATTGTCTCCGGTTCTGGGCTTGTGGATTCAAGTCCAGGGGTTCCCTCCAGGTCTGGAGGAAGAGAGACCGTGTGTCTCTGGTTTGCTAGTGACTGGTGTCACTAGTGGTTCCCTCCGGTTGGGAGGAAGAGGGGAGGCTGTTCCCCTGGTCAAGCTGTTTGGCAGCACCTGTTGCAGACTGAGTCTGCGGTTTCTAGCGTGAGCTAGTGGAAGCCACACTCGGGTTGAGTGTGGGGTGGATGTAGGTCTGGAGGACCGAACCACCTAAAAATCCTCTGTGCAGTGGTCTGATTTCTCTATATGTTTTACTTCCGCTAGATGTTTGCATAGGGGCGCTCCAAGTGGTTGATCAGATCTTGTTCTGAGTGTTTAATCCGTTGAGTGAGCGAAAGTTTATTTGAGTGGAAGAATGGTGCTACTGCTAATTAGTCTTTCAGGTTTGATACATCTGTCTAGTTAGCACTCTAGATAGTTAGTGAGCATCATAACCTTTTAATTGGGTAAAGAGATTTTAAAGGGTTATATTCATTCACCCCCCCTCTGAATACTGCACCGAACCCAACAAGAGCGCCCGACCCCGCGTGTTCCACTCATGAGCGGTCACCGTGGGCAGTGAGAGAGAGGGACCTAGTGCCCCAATTGGTACCCGGCCAGCCCCTTAAGTGTGGGCCTCGTACCTTCGGGAGGGCAACCCTAACCCTGCTGGCACTCTACCAGCAAGGGCCTTGATCCATCAACTCCCCTTGGCATCATCAAGTCACCTGGGCTCGTGTGTGTGCGACGGCGATTCGGCCCAATCTAGTACTTTAAATGCTTTGTGCTTGTGCTTGCGGAATAGGTCCAAGGACCCGTGTCCATTTTGCTGCATACCCCTTGGTCGTGTCACATCAAATTGGTATCAGAGCATCATCATCCTTAGGCGTGTCGCATCACCACTGTAAATTGAAAACAAAGGGGTACATGAATAGGTCATTGGTTCCTCAAAATATAGTTTTCAATTGGACTATGTTGAATGAGTCGATCCCCTAATGATCCGGATCGATCCTCGGGTCAAAAACCACATTTACCGGGTCATACAGCACATGGGTCGACCCCTAGAAAAATCCCAGGCATGGGTCGACCCATTGGGTCGACCCCTGGAATTCCAGGAGTCTGCCTGGTGATGGGTCGACCCATTGGGTCGACCCCTGCAACTGTGGGTCACCCCCATGGGTCGACCCCTGCCAGGCAGAAGCCTTCTGCTTGCTGGGGTGCATGGGTCGACCCATGGGTCGACCCCTGGGTTCCCAGACGCGAACGGGCTTCCAGAAAACATAAGAAACTCAACAATTTGGGGTCTAAATGGGTTGGGATCTTAACCACATGCTCTAGGGTTCTTAATATACATACTAGGGTCATAAAACAAGAGTTTTGAAACACGAATTCCAACAGAAATCAATTGAATCACAACCTATCTATGATGAACACATGAAGTCCTAGTTCTTGACATGCTTCTACTAAATCGTAAGGTTCTCTCAATATATACAACGAATTTTGGGGCTTCTTACATCAAAAGAAAGCTACTTTGATGTTGATTCCATCCATGTATGATAAGATATATGGGGATCAAGTTATACAACTCAAAATCAGCCCGAAATCATGCTTTGACTCACAAGAACATACCATAAATCAAGCCTAGACATGCTCTTACTTCGATCCAAAATTCTCAAAACATGCTGAATGAAATATGGGGCTTTTCACGCCAAATGAAAGCTAACAAGATGATGCTTACATCCATGTATATTAATTAGAGTTTGGCTGTTAGATCCTACCTCAATCGAAGAGAGAACTTAAAGCCCTAGAATGAAGAACGAACTTGACAGCACCTTAGAAAAATCTCGATATCTCCTCGGATACCTAATGAAATTTAGGGCTTCATATATCATTGGAAAGATCTCGTCGAGAGGAACAATTTGATGTATTCATGTGCAGGTTTTGGTTAAGGAAACCTACCTCAATCGAAGGAACAAAGAGGAAAGGAAGGAGGATGATGGCTGCCGACCCACCTCCACTAATCGACCAATATCTTCCTAGATCTGAATCCAATACGAACACCACAGCCACCAAAAGAAAATAGACCCGTAGAGCTTCATTTTGATAGCTCATAGAGCTTCTGGAGGCTTTGGAGCTGGGAGAAATTGACCACGCAAGGTGGTGTTTGAAAACGGCGCCGCCAAGGTTGACCAAGCCAAAACTCGGCCGCCACCATGTGCTAGGGTTAGGTTTGGGTTCGATTGATAGAGGGCTATTGATCCTTAGATCGTGGCCCTTCATTTGCCACCGATTTGAGCTCATTTGGTTGAGTATTAAGCTATAATTTGATGTTTTAAGATGGGGTTAGGTAAAGGTTAACTAAGTGTGCACTTTTAGGCTTAATCCACTAATTAGCCCTACTTATGGATTTTTGCTGGGTCGAACACAGAAGACAAAGTTGTTAACTACATGGTCCTTGACCCGATTAGCATTTTTTCAGATTTTTATAAGGTAGTCGAATTTCCACTATTCTATTTTCTAAGGAATTAAATATCAAAAATCTGAAATTCAAGCATTAAATCATTAAAAATTCAATTTTAAGTTAATAAAAGCTTAATAATTACATTGGGCTCAATAAAAATTATGGGGGTATTACACCCTCCCCTGCTTAAGGAATTTGGTCCCCCAAATTCACTGCACTATAACTGAGAGTAGGGAAAGAGATCGCTCACCTAGAATAAGTCGGGATACCGCTTCCGCATAGTATCTTCGGACTCCCAAGTAGCTTCTTCGGTCCCACGCCGACTCCACTGAATCTTGACCATTGGTATAGAACGATTCCAGAGTTGCTGCTGTTTCCGGTCCAGAATCTTGATAGGTCTTTCTTCATAGGTCAAATCTTCCTTCAATTCAAAATCCACATGCTGAATGATGTGAGTGGGGTCATACACATATTTCCGTAACATAGACACATGGAAAACATTGTGTACGCCAGACAACTGCGGCGGTAAAGCCAGTCTGTAAGCAACTTCTCCCACTCTGTCTAGGATCTCGAACGGACCAATATATCTCGGACTAAGCTTGCCATGAATGCCAAATCTTCGAATCCCTCTGGAAGGAGAGACCTTCAAGAATACATGCTCGCCAACTTGAAATTCTAATGCTCTTCTCCTTGTGTCGGCATAACTCTTCTGTCTTGATTGGGCTACTTATAACCGGTCTCGGATAACACGGATGTTCTGTGCCGATTCTGAAATAAAATCCGGTCCAAGCCATTGCTTCTCACCTATCTCGTCCTAACATAATAGGGAACGACAGCTTCGCCCGTACAATGCTTCAAAAGGAGCCATCTGGATGCTAGATTGATAACTGTTGTTGTAGGTGAATTCAATCAAAGCCAAATGGTCACTCCAACTACCTCCGAAATCAATCATGCATGCTCTAAGCATATCTTCCACTATCTGATTGGTTCTTTCAGTCTGTCCATCTGTCTGCGGATGAAAAGCAGTACTGAAATTCAGACGAGTATCCAAAGATTCTTGCAGTCCCTTCTAGAAATGTGAAGTAAATCTGGGGTCTCTATCAGACACAATGCTGACTGGTATGCCATGGAGCCTTACCACTTTCTTCAAATACAAAGCAGCCAATACATCAACTGTCCACTTGGACTTAATGGGTAAGAAATGAGCTGACTTTGTCAATCGGTCAACAATCACCCATATTGCATCAAATCCACCACGAGTCCTAGGTAGACCCATAATGAAATCCATGCCAATGCTCTCCCACTTCTATTGGGGTATGTCAAGTGGTTTCAACTTTCCTGCCAGTCTGAAATGTTCGACCTTAACTTGCTGACAAACCAAGCATCTACTCACGAAGTCTGCAACTTCCCTTTTCATATTCGGCCACCAAAAAGATCTCTTCAAATCCTTGAACATTTTAGTGCCTCCAGGATGAATGGTGTATCGGGATCTATGTGCTTCCTCCAGAATCTTATTCTTTATTTCAGCTTCATCATGTACACAAGTTCTACCCTGGAATAACAATCTTCCATCGTCAGCCATCATGAAGTCAGGTCTGCTGCTCAAGCTTCCCTTGATCTCTACTAGCTCGGGATGATTATCTTGCAGAGATTTGATTTCCATCAACAATTCAGGCTTAAGTTGAATCTGTGCAATCATAACCCGATCATTATCAACATTCAGATCCAGGCTAGCTAATTGTTCTAATAGCTTCCACTCTTGTAACATGAGACTGGACAATCTAGCCACAGGCTTCCTGCTTAATGCATCTGCCACAACATTGCCTTTGCCAGGATGATACTCGATCGAGAAGTCAAATTCTTTCAAGTACTCCAACCATCTTCTTTGCCTCATATTGAGTTCCTTCTGAGAAAAAAAATATTTCGGACTCTTATGATCTGAAAACACTGTGAATGTTTCTCCATACAAGTAGTGCCTCCATATCTTCAAAGCAAACACGACTGCTGCTAGTTCCAAATCGTGAACAGGATAATTCTCTTCATGCTTCCTCAACTGCCTAGAAGAATAGGCAATCACCTTCCCATGCTGCATGAGTACACAACCTAAACCAATACCTGAAGCATCAGTGTATACCACAAATCCTCCTTCACCAGAAGGTAAAGCCAATACAGGTGCAGTAGTTAAACATTCCTTCAAAGTCTGAAAGCTTCGCTGACAATCATCTGACCAATCAAACTTGTTCTCCTTGCGGGTTAATCTTGTAAGAGGTACCGCAATCTTGGAGAAATCTTGAATGAATCTGCGATAATAGCCTGCCAGGCCTAAGAAGCTTCTGATTTCAGTCACACTAGTAGGCTGCTCCCAATTCTTCACTGCCTCAACCTTCGAAGGATCAACAGAAATACCTTCTTTAGTGATGATATGTCCGAGAAAGGACACCTCTTGTAGCCAGAATTCACACTTACTGAACTTGGCATAAAGCTGGTGATCTCTCAATAGTTGCAATGCCATCCTCAGATGCTCAGCATGCTCCTCCTCATTCTTAGAATAAATCAGGATGTTATCAATGAATACCACGACCCATTGATCAAGATAGGGCCGAAATACATTATTCATCAACTGCATGAAAGCTGCCGGTGCATTCGTTAGGCCAAAAGGCATAACGACAAATTCAAAATGACCATACCTGCTGCGGAAAGCCGTTTTATAGATATCCTCTTCCTTAATCCGCAACTGATGATATCCAGATCGAAGATCGATCTTAGAAAAATACTGAGCTCCCGCTATCTGGTCAAATAGTTCGTCAATCCTCGGCAATGGATATTTGTTCTTGACAGTCTGCTGGTTCAATTGCCAATAATCGATGCACAACCTCATCGAACCATCTTTCTTCATGACGAATAATACAGGGGCTCCCCAAGGAGAAGTACTAGGGCGAATGAAACCCTTCTCTAGCAATTCCATCAACTGTTGCTTTAACTCCCTCAGTTCCGCAGGAGACATACGATAAGGAGCCTTGGAAATAGGAGATGTGCCAGGAATGAGATCAATAGAAAAGATAACTTCCCGCTCAGGCGGAAGTCCTGGTAGTTCCTCTGGAAAGACATCAGGAAAATCTCGGACAACAGAAATGTCCTTAATCTCAATCTGCTGCTCAGGGGTTGCACAGACAAAGGCCAAAAAAGCCTCACATCCTCGTCTCATCAGCTTATCAGCTCGAAGAGCCGAGATAAGTGATACGGAGTTATGGTGCTTAACTCCCACAAAAGAAAATCTCGGGTGCCTAGTAAAAGACACGAAGCTAGAACTGCAGTGAACATTAGCCTCATGTCTATCCAACCAATCTGCTCCTAGGATTACATCATAATCCTTCATGTCCATGCAGACTAAATCAGCTGGTAAATTCTGTTCACCAATCATAACCGTACTAGAAGGTTAGAAGTACTGTATTACCGATCTAGTACCAATAGGGGTTGATATTTCTAACGGAGAATTCATCAAAACAGGCTCCACAGATAAAGACTTTGTAAATCTCTGAGAAATAAAGGAATGCGTGGCACCAGTATCAAAAAGAACAAATGATGGCTTGTCGAGTATAATAAGAGAACCTTCGACGAGTCCACCATCCTCGGCGGTTCCTGCTTCATCTACATGCAAAGCTTAGAGCTTGCCTTGCGGTTTCTTGAAGACTTGAGGTTTCGCCGGGGTAGCTTGCTCCGATATAAGAGGATAGTTAGGGATACGGTGCTCTTTACTTCCACATAGCAGATAGGCGCCCAGCTTGCGCCAGCATTCCTCCATCTTGTGACTAGGACGATCACAAAACTTGCACACGCCCTTGAATGGAACAATAGGGCCAGGCTTCTTGTCTTCATGCCTCGGCATCTTGCCCTTCCACGATCCAGATCCAGTCCACAAACTAGATCCACTAATAGGCCTCTTCTTGCTATACCTGGGTTTGATATTCCCGGAACCCGTAGGTAGTTCCTTCTTGGTGCCTTTTCCACGGATTCTCTCCGTCATCTCAAGAGTATCTTCTAGAGCATCTCAGAATAGGTTGAGATCTCCATCAGTGCCAACTGATTAATATAATGCAGCTTCAGACCATTGAGAAAATGCTTCGCCTTCATCTTCTCGGTGGAAATAAGGTGTGTAGCATAACGAGAAAGCCGGGAAAATTGAGCCTCATACTCCGCCACGGACAGACCTCGTTGTTTCAGGGCCGCGAACTCCGCCGCCTTCTTCTCTTGCACTCTATCAGAAAAATACTTGCTGTTAAAGAATTCCTCGAACTCTTCCCATGTGACTTACTGATCACCAAGGGTAGCCTTCACAGAATCCCACCATGTTCTTGCATCTCGTTCCAGTTGGAAAGTAGAGAGAAGGACACGCTCTTGATTGCTGCATTGCATCACTTCGAATATCCTTCCCATCTCATCCAGCCAGTGCTCGGCTTCATCGGGGTCAGTCGAGCCTCCAAATATCGACGGATTCATCCCTCGGAAGTTCTGATATAAGTCACCAGTGCCATGGTGTGCCGCTCCTGCTTGAGCCACTTGCTGTAAAGCTTGAGTAAGGCCTTGAACCGTACGCTGCAAGTTCCTCCATTCCGCACGGTCTGCTGCCATTGCAATGGCCTACACGAGGAATAGATTACTAAGGTTCAATAAGATAGATAATAACACGATTAAGATACGAACTTAACCTAAGTTCTACCCAATCTCACCAGGTCGGGTCCTTAGACTTTAACAAGGTTAGGGGTTATCATAGGACCATAAAACTTAGAAAACCTAGAACTTAGGAAAACCTAGGAATGTGAAACCTAGGGCTCTGATACCAACTAAACTGTCACGCCCCGACGTGGAATATCGGGACGTACGGTTAGAAACTAGCTAGAAATAACACTAAATGTTCTAAACTAAACAATTACACATGTGCTAAGAAAGAAACAAATCTATTGATCAAGATGATTCCAATTTATTACAATAACCAACACTGCTAATACACGATCAAACATGACTCCAAATCTGAATTCTAATACAATAACTGACTCCAAAAGTAACAAAGTGCTAACACAACTCTAAGGAAATAACTAGAGGTAAACAACCATGCCCACACGGCATCTACTAACAGGTACACTCAAAAGATATCACTCTTGCCCTTCCCCATCGGTATGCGCATCATCACCTGAATAACCTGGAAAGGGGGGAAACAACAACTATGAGCTGACGCTCAGTAGGAAATAACAGGCAAGTGTACGTGATTAACAAGTTAATTACATCTTTCATATGCCATGCTAAATAAAAGAAATAAAAGATGATACAATAAAACAGCGTAATACATAGATCTTGCAAGGTCAAGAAATATAATGATGACAAGAGATAACAAGATAACAAGTACAAGAATTTACAACAGGAGATAGTAATAGAGAATTGAGAATTGGCCAAACAAGCAAGTATTTAAACATCATTCCAAGCACGATCAAGTAACAAGTAAAAAGAGATTTTATGTCATAGACGTTACACAAGTCAAGTACTCGGTGCAATGCCCCACCATATCATTAACATCCCATGGGCTCACTAACTTTCGGGCGCTCTCCCCAGGACCAGACCGGGCCCCTATGATGCGTTGGCATTGATTTATTGGATCCAAGATCCCACAATTGTCTAGACATTCAGTCAAGTTAAATGGCCAATTAATCAGAGGAATTACTGTCAAAAGCATGAGATTTAAGGACTGACTTGTCCTTGGATTCACTAAAACAAAAACTCAGTTATACGGTCTCTTTGGCCGCATTTCAAGAATTGGACCAAAACTTAGTCCACGAGGTCAACAAAGAACGGCTGACAGTGTACCGTTTAGGTGTGTAGGCAATCCATTCTACTGGGATAATAATGACTAACCAACAACTTAACAATCAATTTAATCATAATTACCAAGTTAATATACCAAGGATTATCTATTATCATTGGCATTAAGACAATTTGCCAAAAAGCTGATTCAAGATGATAAGGTAAAGAACAAGCTCGCACAAGAGTGAAATAGCATGCATTAACAAAAATTTAGTTATACAATTAACCACTAATTATGTGGGTTTCTATTTAACCATTGTATGCGTTGCAATGGAGATGATAAACAGCATGTGTTTACACTATGTTTGAATGCAAGGACCAATGTAAATTGAAATCAAAGGAGTACATGAATAGGTCATTGGTTCCTCAAAATATAGTTTTCAATTGGACTAAGTTGAATGAGTCGATCCCCTAATGATCTGGATCGATCCTCGGGTCAAAAACCACATTTACCGGGTCATACAGCACATGGGTCGACCCATTGGGTCGACCCCTGGAAAAAATCCCAGGCATGGGTCGACCCATTGGGTCAACCCCTGCAGCTATGGGTCGACCCCATGGGTCGACCCCTGCCAGGAAGAAGCCTTCTGCTTGCTGGGGTGCATGGGTCGACCCATGGGTCGACCCCTGGGTTCCCAGACGCGAACGGGCTTCCGGAAAACACAAGAAACTCAACGATTTGGGGTCTAAATGGGTTGGGATATTAAGCACATGCTCTAGGGTTCTTAATATACATACTAGGGTCATAAAACAAGAGTTTTGAAACATGAATTCCAACAGAAATCAATTGAATCACAACCTATCTATGATGAACACATGAAGACCTAGTTCTTGACATGCTTCTACTAAATCGTAAGGTTCTCTCAATATATACAACAAAATTTGAGGCTTCTTACATCAAACAAAAGCTACTTCGATGCTGATTCCATCCATGTATGATAAGCTATATGGGGATCAAGTTATACAACTCAAAATCAGCCCGAAATCTTGCTTTGACTCACAAGAACATACCATAAATCAAGCCTAGACATGCTCTTACTTCGATCCAAAATTCTCAAAACATGCTCAATGAAATATGGGGCTTTTCACGCCAAATGAAAGCTAACAAGATGATGCTTACATCCATGTATATTAATTAGAGTTTGGCTGTTAGATCCTACCTCAATCGAAGAGAGAACTTAAAGCCCTAGAATGAAGAACGAACTTGACAGCACCTTAGAAAAACCTCGATATCTCCTCGGATACCTAATGAAATTTAGGGCTTCATATATCATTGGAAATATCTCATCGAGAGGAACAATTTGATGTATTCATCTGTAGGTTTTGGTTAAGGAAACCTACCTCAATCGAAGGAACAAAGAGGAAAGGAAGGAGGACGACGGCTGCCGACCCACCTCCACTAATCGACCAATATCTTCCTAGATCTGAATCCAATGTGAACACCACAGCCACCAAAAGAAAATAGACCCGTAGAGCTTCATTTTGATAGCTCATAGAGCTTCTGGAGACTTCGGAGGTGGGAGAAATCGACCACGCAAGGTGGTGTTGAAAAACGACGCCGCCAAGGTTGACCAAGCCAAAACTCAGCCGCCACCATGTGCTAGGGTTAGGTTTGGGTTCGATTGATAGAGGGCTATTGATCCTTAGATCGTGGCCTTTCATTTGCCACCGATTTGAGCTCATTTGGTTGAGTATTAAGCTCTAATTTGATGTTTTAAGATGGAGTTAGGTAAAGGTTAACTAAGTGTGCACTTTTAGGCTTAATCCACTAATTAGCCCTAATTATGGATTTTTGCTGGGTCGAACACAGAAGACAAAGTTGTTAACTACATGGTCCTTGACCCGATTAGCATTTTTCCAGATTTTTATAAGGTAGTCGAATTTCCACTATTCTATTTTCTAAGGAATTAAATATCAAAAATCTGAAATTCAAGCATTAAATCATTAAAAATGCAATTTTAAGTTAATAAAAGCTTAATAATTACATTGGGCTCAATAAAAATTATGGGGGTATTACAGCCGTATTAGAGATAGGCGGTCATAATCGGGCCGCCGAAGAGGATATGCGGTTAACGACTAGCCGCGCATGCCTCTCGTCGTCCGATTCGATCCAAGCCTTAAACCAGCGGTTTAAACACATAAAACAATGTTTTGGTAGTTCATTAGGTTCATAACAGGGATATAACAAGGTTCCAAGATGATGGTAAAATCGCCGGATAGAGTTTCCGGGGGTAAAACCAAGACTAGCACACTAATCGGCTAATGACTTGTTAAAAGTCGGTAAGTTGGTCACGCTGTTTACTGTAGTACAGCAGCTAACCAGCAAGCTAATAATCACATTAATCCTAATTCCATGTCAAATTACCAAGGATTGAGTTTTACATTAAGTCAATATGCCAAAAAGAATGATTCAAGATGATAAGCTAATGAACAAGATCGCGTAGGATGAACAACATGCAATTAACAGAAATTTAGTTACATAATTAACCATTAATCATGTGAGTTTCTAATTTAGTAATTATCATTAGGATACTAATATGAAGCATTTAGAATCATAACTAAGTCACTTACTGCATGGATAAACGATTCGGAATGAACCTTACAACCTCTGGACTTAACAGGGCTGAACGGGGGTCAAAGGGTGGCACAGGGAGTTGGGCGGCTCTCACTGGGCCGTCCAAGGGTTGGGCGGCTCTGTCTGGGCCGCCCAAGGGTGTTGGGCGGTTCTGGGATGACCACCCATCCCCCTGGATGTGTGGTTGTTCTGGGACCGTCCAAGTTATGTGGTCCGTTTTGGACCTTATATCTAGATATGTGGTTAGTTTGGAACCGTTCATCTGGGATGTGTGGTTCCTGAGAAACCGTTTATCTAAGGTTATACCAGAGTCAAAATTGGTCAAAGTCTGGGCTTGAGTTGTGCGGTCTATCGTAAGACCGTCCATCTCTGGGTCGTCTCCGGTCATCCCTGCCACGTCCGATGAATGCCGGGAAGTTGGGGGTTTGCTAGGGTTGAACTAAAATGCTAATAACTCATGGAAATGGACTCCAAATAAGGGGCTTTTGGTACTGTTGGAAAGCTAATGAAAAACTCTACCTATCAGTAGGGTCAATTTCATAATAGCTTTCTGAAATCACGATTTATCAAAGCAAGAACACGGGAAACCCTAATTTTGACATGCTGTTACTAAATCGTAAAATTCTCTCAATATATACAACGAAATTTGGGGCTTCTTATATCAAAAGAAAGCTACTACGATGCTAATTCCAACCATATATGGTATGTTATATGGGGATCAGGATTAGTAACTCGAAATCAAAACTTAACTCAAAAGAACACATCGAAAGCTAGGTCTAGACATGCTGTTACTCTGAACAGAAATTCTCTAAACATGCTCAATAGAATTTAGGGCTTTTATAATCAATGGAAAGAGCATGAAAAACTCTACAAGATGCATAGATCAATTTCATATTTACATCCTGAAATCATAACTTAATCGAAGAAGGAACAAGGTTAACCCTAATTTAACATGCTTCTACTAAACCTCAAAATACTCGCAGGATACTACATGATATTTGGGGCTTTATATATCAAAAGAAAGAGGACTTCATGCTGAAAATTTTGATATATTACTTGATATTTGAGCCCGAGAGAACCTACCTCAATCAGGGAAGAAAGGAGGAAGAACGGACGCCGACACGTCACCACTAAACTCCCGAGATCTCTCTAGATATGAAACCTCTACGAACACCACAGCTACCAAAAGAAAAAAGACATGTAGAGCTTTCTATCTATAGCTCACACATCTTCTGGAGACTTCGGAGTTGGGAGAAATCGACGAAACAAGATGGGTGTTTGAAAACGGCGTCGAAAAGATTGACTTCAACAAAACTCGGCCGCCACCATGTGCTAGGGTTAGGGTTTTGCTGGATTGATAGAGGGCTATTGATCCTTAGATCATGGCCTTTCATTTGCCACCGATTTGAGCTCATTTGGTTGAGTATTAAGCTCTAATTTCGTGGTTTAATCTAAGGTTAGGTAAGGGTCAAAAAATGTGCACTTTTGGGCTTAATCACTAATTAGATCTAACCATGGATTTTTAATGGGTTGACCACAGAAGACAAACTTGTTAAATAAATGGTCCTTTACCCAATTAGCATTTTTCTAGATTTTTATAAGGTAGTCGAAATTTCACTAGTCTAATTACTAAGGAATTAAATATTAAATTTCAAAAATTCATTTATCTAAATTAAAAATTCACTTATTTCAAATAAATTTCAGATTTTTAAAATCGGGGTATTACATATGTGGTTGCGGGGGATCGAAGAGACCGCTCTTCATCTTGACTACGCCGTCTCGGATCAGCTTCTGTGCCCGAGTCTTGAAGACGTAGCAATCTTCAATTGAGTGACCCAGCATGCGATGGTACAGGCAATAGCTGGGATCGTCGATCTTTAGCACCTCGTCCGGCTTGCGGATTTTTGGCAGTTCGACAATCTTCTAAGCCATGCAGAGGTCGAAGAGCATCTTCGTGTGTTCCTTCTTGAAAGAGAAGGGTGTCTTCATGCGCTCCGAGAAGGACGGAACAGCTGGCTTATATGCTGGCTTTTTGTCAGAGCCACTGGATTCGGCCCCCTTACTGGCTTTGGCGACAGAGCTGAACTCTATGATATTCACCTCCTTGCCAGGCTGGCCTTCTCGCGCTTGTTTACCCTTTGCTACGGTGTAGCACGGGTTATCGGTGTAGAACATCTCTATCTCGGTGACCGCCGAATTGAGCTGGTCGAAGCCTTTGATATTGGTGCCGAGAAGCTTTTCGCTGACCTCGGCCGCCAGACCTCGACGACATATAGTGATGGCGTCCTCCTGAACGGGCGGATTGACACACCTCATGCTGAGGTCTCACCATTTCATGATGAAGTCGAGGGCACCCTCGCCCTTTTTCTGCCGAAGAGAATAGAGTTCGGCTAGGGAAACCCTTCGCTCGGCCGTTTGAAATCGGTCGAGGAACTTCTTCTGGAGATCTGCCCAGTTGACGTCTGAGTTGGGCTTCAGGCGGGAATACCATTGGAAGGCCGTTCCCGTGAGCGAAGTGGCGAAGTAGCGGAGGAGATATGATTCCTCCAACGCTAACTCACCCATGGCCGTAACGTAGTAGGCCAAGTGCTCATGTGGCGACCCCTGCCCGTTGAACTTTTGCAGCTTCGGTGGCTTGGAGTACTCTGGAGGAAGCTTCTTCAACTGGTGGTGAAGCCGGTAGGGTACACTGTAGAGATCCACCGTGACCGTCCCTTCACCATACTGGGCGAGCTTTGTCTCGACAATGCGCTCTATCATCTACCGTTGTGCCAAGAGATTTTCTGGCACTGGCATGTTGGAGGCTCATGGTTGAGCTTCGACTGGGGGCGTGCCAAACCCAGTTGCCAACGGGGTTCGGGCAATCGCCGCTGAGGTGTTGGCAGCATCGCGAGCCACCGGAGTTACCGGTGCCTCGACCTGAGGCCAAGTAGGTTGCTGAGGGTGAAGGTCTCGTTCTTGGAGAAGGTCCTGCAGGAGAGCCTTCAGATGCTGATTCTCCTTCATTAGAGTGTCGAGGGTCACTTCCTGAACCTCGTTTGCAGGCGGGTCATTGTTGACCGGCTCTGCATTGATAGGAGGGTCACGGTCTTCTGCCGAGACCTCTTCTATGCGTTCCGACGCTTGCGGTCCGGCAGAAGTGCCGATGTGACCTGTTGAAGGAGGTGGCGGAGCAAGGTGGCGTGGCCTCCTGAAGTGGGACAGAGGCTGGTTCAAGTCGTCAGACTGGGTGTCTAGTTGGTGTCCGGTGGTGTAGCACGCGAACACTCGAACCGCATCATTGATGAACCGGGCCGTCGGCTTCCTTCCCTAGTGTTGCTCAGGGCGAACGGGCATCCCTAGTCTATCAAAGACCGAGATGCATTGCGGAGGGGGGTCACTCCCGATGTTGGTCGGAGGAGAACCCTAGACAGGTTGCTGGATGGCCCGAGGACGTGCTCGCCTTTGCCTCCGCTTGCTTGAGCGGGGGACATTGGACGACTGGGCATCGTCAGACGATGCTGCTGTGAGACCCGCCGCATCCCGTCTGATGCCGCATCAGAGTGCTCGTAGGGGGTTGGTGATACGCGCCCTTCGAATAGCTTGAGCTTCCTCTCGGGTGACCCAGATTCTCCTCAAGTCCGATTGCTGGTCTCCCTTGTCGCCGTTTTTCTGACGATTTGTTTTGGGAGGTTGTATGTCTTGCTGCGGTGGGTGCCCCCGGGCTACGGTCGAGGAACCCTCTCCTTTGAGCTTCGCCACGTCCTCTCGTGTTTGACGCAAGAGGTCAAAATGATTGGAAGTGGGGATGGTAGGAACGGTCTGCTCTTGGGGTATAATTGGCTCACCCCCATCGAGACGGATCAGCAAGTCGCCGACAATGACCATCTTGCCGTAGTTGCTGGTTGCGGTGGTGAGTCGCCTGCTTCTACGGCCGTGGCGATGCTTCTTCTGAGCAGCTGAGGAAGACTCCGCCCCAAGATGGTAGACCAAGAAAACATGGCCCGGAACAACTGGCAACATGAAGCCGTCAGTCCGAAGTGCCGGGATCGGTCCCCGGGGTAAGTAGCCCGCACCAGGAATCGATGGTTGGGTGACTCGGGTGTAAGCCTTCGCCCGCGCCGATAAGAGTGTCGCTGAGGCTCAAGATGACACTCTTGCGCCGGAAGGCGACACCGTTGGAAGTGCTGGGGTGTCGACGCCCCTTGGTCGAGGACCTGTGGTGGGCGCCGGCGTAGTCTGGGCTCGGGTCAGAATGCCCGAGGAAGGTGCTGAGAAGAGCTGCCCTCTTGGTGGAAGACCCATGGGGAGAGCCGGCTTAACTGGAGCTCGGGACCGGGGTCCCGAGTGCACAACCGGGGAGCCGTAAATTTGGGGCTGTGAGCACGTGTTCAGTGTCGGCCTTGTCGGGATTCGGGGTGGGAGACCCGATGCAGATGCTGGGAAGCCGTAAACCCGGGGAAGGGAGCCCGTGTTGGGTGCCGGCTTTGTTGGGGCTCGGGGTTGAGGACCCAAGGAAGATGCTGGGAAGCCGTGAACCAGGGGCAGGGAGCCCATGTTGGGTGTCGACTTTGCTGAGGCTCGGGGTTGAGGACCCGAGGAAGATGCTGGGAAGCCGTGAACCCGGGGTAGGGAGCCCGTGTTGGGTGCCGGCTTTGATGGGGATCGGGATTGAGGACCCGAGGAAGATGCTGAGATAGTGACCGAAGTCCGGGGCACGGGGCCCGTGTTGGAGATCAGACGGGGCTCGCGTCAGGAGCTGATGTTCACTCGAGCTGACATTCATATGGGGGCCTTGTAAAGGCCTGCAGTGACAGTCCGGCGCCCGACACTTGGGCGGGACACTGGAGCTGGAGACGCGCATGGCGCGTTGGCCGCAGGGGCCACTGGAGAGATTGGAGCTGGCTGAGAAGCAGCCACAGGGATCACACCCAGAAAATAGGGTGATCTGATAACCGGGGCGAAGCTGCCGAAAGTGATCGACGTCACCAAGTAGCCCACCCGGGCGTGGGTGGCGATGACGTTGGGACCGTAGGTGACGGCCGCCATGGTTACCGGAATGTTGAGAGCTGCAGAGGCGACGGTCGCTGACAGTTGCCGAGAACGGCCCGACGATCAGAACGCAAACCGGGAGCCACTGGAGAATGCGCCCGAGTGCCCTCCTCTGCCTCTCCTGCAAGGACAGGGAAAGGGCACCGGGCTTCAGGGCTGGCATAGACTTTCTTCAGCAAAAAAAAGGAAGGGGGAGACGTCCCACCGGGTGTGCCATCCTCTCTATTGGGTGGGTTTTTATGCTGGTTAACCGGGGTGAAGGATGGAATACAGCGGGGAAGGAAAATACGGGAGTTTGATGTATCTCAGGTATCTTCCTTACGGTTGCATGCCTCTCACGGTGGTACCGGGCACTCTCCTTCTACGGAAAGTCGAAAGGGGTGGAATGGCACCGGAATGTCGAGCTAAGGGTTAACCGGACAGGGTGCGGGCGTGTCAGTTGATCTCTCGACAATCACTCATGGAACCAAGGTTTGACCGGGGAAGTGCCACCAGGGCGCGGCACGTGGGCTTAGGTGATCGGGTGACACGTGGAGAGAAGGGGTTCCATGGGTGCGAGTGCGTAGGCGATTGCAGGAATCGTGTACAGGACGTCTTTCCCCACCGGCCGCAAGCAATCGGTGTTGATTTACATCGGATTGAATCCGAATACCTTCGTTCCATGCTGAAGAAAAGTTTGTATATGTGTCTGAAGCCATGGGTGTAGGGCCGGGCGCATTTAGCAGCTAGGGGTATGTGTTAGACTGAGGGGCGTTCACTGGAGTTGGGGTATCGGGAACGGATGCCGAGTGGTGTGGGTAGGAAGCTGGGGGCCCGAATACGGGCGTATGTATTTCACTGGTTTTACGATGAGCCACATGGGCTTTACAAATGGGACGAGGAGGCCGAAGTACAACGGGCGCAAGCCGCGGGACATTTCCGACACGTGAGTCGGCCCCCGGGTCATTGCGTGACAAAGCGGGTGCCCGCGTCCTTTACTGGAACTCTTTACAGAGGAGTTGGTGTAGGTCCGACTGCCCTGGGTGGTCAGAACGGACATGGCTGGCGCCTGGCGGTGGTCGGACGCGGCTCAAGGCGAGCGGTCCTGTCCGGGTCTCGGACGGTGAGTGTTGTCGTGCTGGCGAGTCAAGGTCGGCCGCGGGACTGTAATTCCCGGGCCAGAGGTCCGACTAGACTTGATTTGTCAATTTGAGGGGCCGACGGATGACTGGAAGATGAACAGTGGGCACACGGATCTGTGTCGAGGGCCGACGCGGTCGTTACGCGGTACCCTTCGTCACCGCGGTAGGTGTCGTAAGTCGACGTACCGGGTGGACCCGGGGCGCGGGCGTATTCACCGTTGGTACGGTCATCTTACACGAGGCGGGGATGGACTTGGCATGAGACGGCTAGACACCGCGTGAGGGGAGTACGTGAGACATACCCTCGGCGTGTGTGAGCCGACCAGCAAGTCAATCGCGCGCGCACTTGTCTTCTCGCGTTCCCGACCCTTGCCGAAAGCCTCGGGAGTCCGAGGGTGCGACAATTAGGCCGGGGAAGTTAGCTCGTTCGTGCGTTGCTTCCTTCCTTCACGCGTTGTATGCATGCATTGTTGTCTCTTTCATCTGTTGGTAAGGGGGGCAATTTATAAAGTTGAATGGGTGAGGGGTAGGGTTTAGGTGGACCAAGTTGAGGGTCCAACTTGGTCTGGGTAAACCCCCCAAATAGTGTTTGTATTTTTATTTTATTTGAATTTTTTATGTATTTTTTCGTGTGTGTGTGTGTATGAGTGGAAGAGATGGGGTTTAGGCGGACCAGCTTGGAGGTCCAAACTGGTCCGCCTAAACCCCCTCCCAAGGTGGTTTGGGCAGACCATGTTGGTCCTCTTTTTTTGTTTAAAAATCATTTTTTTTATACAAGGGTTTAGGCGGACCAGCTTGGAGGCCCAAGATGGTCTGCCTAAACCCCTCCCCAAGGGGGGTTTGTGCAGACCAGGTAGAGGGAGAGAGAGGGAGTGGTCCCCCCTTCTATAAAACCCGATTTTTGGTTAATTTAGCCCCACTTTGACTCATTTGGATGCTAGAAGACAAAGGATACGGGCTTGGACTGGCTGACTGGCTGCTTGTTCGCGTAGACCGAGGGATTGACGTGTGCAACTCCACGAATTCTTCCGTGTACGAGTACGATGAACGAGCTTTACACGAACCTCGGACCGCATCTGCACGAACAGGGACTGGGGAGGTCTTTCGGACCTCCGGGCTGAGGAGAGGGCGCGGCCCCCCGGGGAGTTCGCTTTCCCCGGGGGCGCGGCCACGCCCGGGCAAAGCCGTAACCCCAAGGGATGGCCCCCGGGGATCTTCCTTCGTCGTCAGGGGATATCCCTTGGGGGATATGAAGTTTCGGGGTATTGAAATGGCCCATGGGAGCCATTGTTCTTCGAGTTGTAGTGGCCGCTCGTAAGGTGTTCGGGCGAATGCCTGATACACCCCGGGTTGCCGAACGAGCCACGTAGGTGGCCAACGGGCCTCAGATTTTGCCAAGGGCCAAGGGTAGGAGTCCGTAAGGGTTGGGAGGAGGCACCTTGGGCCGATGGGCCCTACCTCGTGCTACGTGCCACATTGTATGGCGGGTTGGCAGGGTAGCCTCAGGTTGGCCCGAGAGCTAAAGTCGAGTGGCATGTTGCCATGTGTCTGAGGGTCTGGGGTGGCCCTGGCTTGCTGGGGGGGTCGTTGTAGGACCCAATTGGTGTACTGGGACCATGGGGTGGCCCATGGGCTGGTGTAGAAGGGTTGAAACATGTGCGCCCACAAGGTGTTCGGCAGAAGGCCGAACGCACGTGTGTGAGCCGTACACGCGTACTACGGTCCTCCTGAGCCTGTGGTTGACCTATCTGGGTCTCCCTTTGACCTTGGAGGGTTGAGGGAAGGCGTTCCAGGGTAGGCCCCTAGCCTTTTCACTGAGTGCCACGTGGCGTGGCTTGTACTAGGAGTGTCCCTGGGGCGGCCTGGGTGACCGTGTAGAGTGCAGAGGAAGTCCATGACTTATGAGTCGGGAGTGGTCTCGATCGATCGTTAGAGCCATCGTGCACCTCGGCTAACATGCCAGGGCCGTTGGTCGGGCCCACTGGATTGTCGGATGGGCCGTGTAGCCCATGCCTTGAAGGTGTTCGAGGAAATTCCCGAACCCCTATTTCTGGGTATTTTGCTAGGGAAATAGTCCGGGTACAACAGGCACATACATGTTCTGCCTCGGTGCAAGTCTTTGTTGTGAGAATAGAGAGTCAGTGCATATTAGGTTGTGCATATAAAGCTCACTAAGTGTGTGCATTCCACTGTTCAGTGATAAGTGCATGTCTATAGCACATTGGTCGGTGCATGCTTGAGTTAACGGTTAAACGTGAGTACTAGCATGTTTGATCTAATGCAATTGAAGTCGATGCACATTTGATGGGAAGCGTGGCAAAGTCAGTGCAATGATCTGTTAAGGCATACGGTCGGTGCAACCTTTATTCTGTCAGCAAACAAAATCGATGCAAGCTTCATACGCGCAAGATCTGTGTGAGGTCCAAGTCAGTGCATATAGCAGCTCGTGTGAAACAAGGTCTGAGCATACAGGACAAAGTCTGTGCAACATTGCAAGGTGGATGCAAATGGGAATCCAAGGTTCGTGAAGGCGAATAACCTTTGGCAACGATGTCCGTGCAATTGAAGATGCTACGTACTCAAACAATCGTCTGGCAAAGAAGTCCAAATGGTCAAAGCTTTTCAAGCCAGCTGGGGCTACATGAAGTCATTAGCAGCAACAGCAGAGGCCGATCTGAGCATCAGGCGTTTCAACAAACTCCCTAATGTCAGTTGCAACTCTCTAGGCACGTGAGCTCGAATTAAAGCAGGGACATGATTCAAGAAGAATGGCACGTGGAATCCGCTAGCACAGTGTTGGACACGTGATCTGAGGAGTCCTTGTCAGAGATATTCTTTTTCCCTCTGCCACATGGACAAATAAGAGAAAAGGATACATAAGCCCTTTATCCAAGCTTCTTCTGGAGGTTCTGCTCAGCATATAAAAGAAGAGGTTCTTCCTTCAAAGAAAAATAGCAGATAGAGAATTCACAAGGTGAGTACGGCAGAATTAGAGTGAGAGCAGCAGAGAAGGGAAGTGTGAGACGAACAGAAAAGAGAAGAGTAGAATGCAGTAGTGTGAGAGTGTTGAAAAAGAGAGAGTTCGAGAAAGAAAAGAGATAGTGAAGCTGCTGAAGCAAATTGAAGATCTGCTATCTGTTGGCTTCTGGATCAGATCCAGACCAATTTGCTCCTGCGAGAGCTACATTCTTATGCTTTATTTCCAGATTTCCGTAGCTGAATTTTCTCATACTTGTTTTTCCTTTTGAACTATGTTTTCCGATTCTCTGGTTTCAGGTCGGGGTTCCTCTTGTGGACTCAGGAGAAGAGAGACTTGGGTCTTAGGTTGCTAGTGACTGGGTGTCGCTAGGTTCCCTCCGGATTAGAGGAAGGGAGGATTGGTCCTCCGATTAGCAAGTGACTGGGTGTCGCTTGTGGCTTCCCTCTGGTTTGGAGGAAGAGAGACTTGGGTCTCTAGTTGCTAGTGACTGGGTGTCACTAGTGGTTCCTTTCGGGTTGGAAGAAGAGAGGAGTATGTTCCTCTGGTTCAAGATGTTAGGCAGCGTTTGTAGGCAAGCTGTGATGCCCAGCGGTTTCAAGCTGTTTGGCAGTGGTAAGTCACACTCTGGTTAGAGTGTGGGGTGGACGTAGGTCTGTGGACCGAACCACCTAAAAATCCTAGTGCATTGTGTTTTGCTGTGAGTACATATTCCATATCTTCTTTCCCCACTTCTCAGGTTGCTTGGGCACTCCATATCTGTATATGTGATTTCTACTTGGATTCATTTTAACTGATAAGTGTATGACAGAACGTTTAGCAGAAGCATTTGCTTCTTAGTGTTTATCGTGGTAAGTTCTTTTGAGAGCTAAGCTGTCGGATTTCTGAGTGAGAAAGCTTAGTAGTCCCATGAGATTACATTGAATAGTGGCAAAAGTTTTATTTCACAATAGTTTTTGAACGGGGATTCATTCACCCCCCCTCTGAATACGTGCCTTGTACCCCAACAGAATGGTGATTTCAAATTCCCCGGGCTTGCGACATGTTCCTTCTTGTCCCTTCCTTGAATCTTGTTAGCCAGTTCAGTGGCGCTCTCGAGCAATTGGGTACGCCTAACTATCTTTGAATAGACTTGAATGTCCATTGGTGCGAGGTGTGTAATATAGTGGGGCCGAAGCCCATTGACGAACCTTTTAGCCTTCATCCTTTCGGTACACACCAAGTGAAGTGCATACATGGGTAATCTTGCGAACTGGGCCTCTTACTCGGCCATAGTCAGGGTCCGCTACTTTAGTGCGGCAAATTCTACGTCCTCCTTTTCCTGAATGCGGTTGGAAATGTATTTGCTGTTAAAATGTTCAACAAAGTCATCCCATAAGGCATGGTTATCTGGCAATGTTGCTTTTACGGATTCCCACCAATCTCGGGCGTCTCGCTCCAGTTGGAAAGTGGCCAATAAGACCTTTTCTTTATCCGTACACTACATTGCACGAAAAATTCCCTCAATTTCCTTTAGCCAGTTCTCGGCATCCTCGGGGTTAGTCGAACCCGTGAACCTTGGTGGGTTCACATAACAAAAATCCTTATGAAGGTCACCGGCTCCAAGGTGAGCTATGCCTTGCGCTACTTGCTGTAGCACCTGTGTAGGACCTTGCACGGTGTGCTGCATCTCCGCAATTGTGCTTTCTCAGCAGCCATGATCCTACAAAAGGGTTTAAGTGCAATAATTATCAGATTTTATTATGAGGTCAAAAGTCATTATAGAACTTAACCCATGGCTCTATCCATCTCACCGGGTAAGGTACAAGTATCCTTGGACTCGGGTTTTACCTAGGAAACTAAAATCCTAGGTTTCGATCATGACTTCTAAATCTCCTGACTTCTTATTCCCTAGGAAAATGAAATCCTAGGCTCTGATACCACGAAGATTGTCACATCCCGAGCGCGAAAGATACTCGGATACGTGACGCGTCTATATAGATCGTGTCATTAGAGCGATAAAATTTTTGACATACATAATTACGGAGTGCGCACAAGACTAATACAATCTAAATGATCCCAATAATCCAAAGGGATAATTATTTGATTAACCAAGGGAGATAAAACTAGTCCGTGACAATTTCAAATTAAAGATCCAAACATTAGGCTACATGCCTTAACAAGGTCTAGACATTAAACTAACATAACTGGAGTACAAGGTAAAAACTCAAGTAAATTCAAAAGACGCGACTAGTTGATGATTCAACTAGCGGTGATTCTAGCACTCTTCACTCGGTCCCATTCCCATTTATGTGGATGTCGCCATCTGAATTACCTGAAAATGTTAGGAAGTAACTAAATGAGCGAATCGCTCAGTAGGAATTACATCTCAAGTTCGAGCAATCTTTAAGTGATTTACAGTTTACAATTACCAGTATGGCTATGCATGATGTGCAAGTAATAAAAAAAATCAGGTATATCAGTAATCTATGCATGATGAACAATGAGAGATCAAGAACTGTATAAAGAAGGTATCGCGTGAATGCAAGTATTTGACAAGCAGAATATCAAGGACTTTGTAAATGTAGATGCCACTTTCGGGCAAGCAAGAATTATATAAGTAAGAGTCATGTTCAAGCAAGTAAAAGTTCATGTTCAAGCAAGCAATATCAAGTACGTGTCAATAGAATTGGCTATTTCATTCAAGCGAGTAATTGCCCTTTTCGGGCTATGCGAGTCAAGTCAAGCAAGTAGAGAGAGAGTAAGCGTGGAATGTCTCAAGTCAAGCAAGTAAGTACTCTCACCCTTCTGCGGGCCTCGAGTCAAGTATTGCCCATTCTAGGCCACGCAAGTCATGTATTGCCCATTCTGGGCCAAGCAAGTCAAGTCAAGCAAGTAGTCGGTGCAATGCCAAACACCGTGGTCAATAAACTCCCATGGGCACAAGTACCTCCGGGTGCTCCTCCCAAGACCAGACCGGGCCCTATATGCACAGCATTCATGTATTACTTTTGACATCCACTCTTATTTTATAGCCAATATAGAGTTTCAAGGGTTGCCTTAGTAGGATATACAAGGTAGATTTTTTATGGAATGGAATTCAAGGACTCATAATATGCAGGAAAATGACTTAGGGTTGCGTCGGTACAAACCACGATAACAATGAGGAAAAAATATTAATATATATATATATACTTTTTCCTAAATAACAAAAACTCTAGATAACTCTATAGTAAGGTTAAACAAAAGTTAGAACATCCTATAAGCACCATTATACAAATATGCCACCCTTTACGTAATAGAGTTTACTATTTAAAAATATGATTCAATTACTATTCAGATTACTATTCATTACTATTCACTTACTATTCATTTACTATTCAAGAATACTATTCACCCCAATTAGTGCCCTTTACTAAGGTGCCATTTACGTGAAGCACGACTGAATAAACAGTCGTGTTGTAAGTTAGTATATAACAACTAAGTTATTATATAAATCATCCATGCTAAGAATTTAATAAATGTGAATCATGATATCTAATCTAATGCATGAGCATACTGCTAGATTCCTTATATTTTTCTCTACCTATCTACGTGTCTATCTCAAAAAAATTATTTTATTTAGAAAAGTGACACTATTTATTGAAATAGTGACTCTTTAAATAGCGACTCTTTACATAGTCTTCAATTAAATCACGACACACTGACGTGTCGCTATTCATATAATTGACGCCCTGGCTTGGGGCGCCATTTATATTTGGGTGATTTTCACCGGGCAGGTACATTCTATGACTCAAAATACTATTCATACACTATTCCTACCATAAAAATTTCTCAGAAATAGAAAGTAAGGATATGAACAGGTAGAGGAAATTCTCGGGAGTTCAGAATCATGCTTATGCAAAATTGTTGGGTTTCACTATTCAATAAATTGGGGTGATTTACACCGAACAAGTACATTCCGTGACTCAAAACATTATTCAAACACTATTCATTTTTAATACTTTCAGTAAATCAGGAATTAAGTACATAGTTAAATAGAGAAAAATATGAGGGTTCCAGAACCATGTTCATGCAAGAGTTTCGTGATTGGGTTAAAAAGTTATAATTATGTGAACATGGTGGCTGGGCAATATGAGTCACGGTTTACTATTCAAACACTATTCATTTTTAATTCTTTCAGTAAATCAGGAATCGAGGACATGGATAGGTAGAGAAAAATCTCAAGATCACAGAAATATATCCAGGTAAAATATTCATGGTTCAGTTTATTAGTTATAGATTTTTGAATGCGTTGATTTACTGATTATTGGAAATTCCAGAAAATGGAATTGACGACATTGCACATGTCTTCAATTAATTGACGACCATGCGCGACGTCTTCAATTTTGAAATTGGTGCCCTGGTCATGGGCACCATTTATAGGTGACTGTTCACTATTCATCAATATCAAAATGTTCTAAATCAGGAAGTAATGATACGAGCATGTTGAGATAAATGTCAGAATTCCAGAAACATGTTCATGTAAAAATTTCATGCTTTAGTTCGATAGTTATAGATTTTTGAATGTGTTGAATTATCAATTACAGGAAATTGCAGAAATGGAAATGACGACACTGTGAAGTGTCTTGATTTAATTGACGACCACTCAAGTGGTCTTCAATTTTCAAATTGGCGCCTTGGTCAGGGTCTTCAATTTTCAAATTGGTGCCGTGTCAGGGGTCTTCAATTTGAAAATTGGCGCCCTATTTAGGGGTCTTCAATTTGGTAATTGGCGCCCTGTTCAGGGGTCTTCAATTTGGTAATTGGCGCCCTGGTCAGGGGCGCCATTTACCTGAGAGCTGGGGCTTTCAGATTTTTTAAACATGTGAGTATTTTATGTACGAAGGTTCTATATTAAGATTTAAAACATGGTTATTAAGATAGTAAAACTAGTGTAATAAAATATGTTCAAAAACTCATGAAATCATACTAACAGAGTATGTTCAAACTCATAAAGATCATGGTAATAGTATGTACAAAATCATATGCGACAGGTGTAACAGGCTATTTAAATATGTATAACATGGTATATACATGGTTATTTCTTGATCACGGTAAAGCCAGGTAATATATAGCATGGATGATGAGTTGATCTAACTCTAAGCATGCATAAGTTAACCTATTTAGCTACTAGTTAGGAAAGGACTTGAGAACACCTACCTTTTGACGTGTGATTATGAGGTAAAGATAATAGGATGAAGCCACATGTTCCCCGCCGCCGTAAAGCTTCAGCAGCAGGACGTAGACTTCACATTTTTCGAGGAATAAAGGGCAATATTCCATTGTGCAAGCAGCACTGAAAGATGGCAGTAGCCTCTAACAGTGCTACGGAGGGGATTAGTTATAGGGAATCGCAAAGCATTGTTTTATTGTTTTGCGGGTCTGACTGAGTAGGCATGGTGCTTTGCCAGCTAAATGGGGTTGATCGTGTCTTCAACCTTCTAGAAACATAGATTTAAATGACGCCTCTATAAGTGGTCGTCCATTAATCTAGGTGGTACTATTCATATAAATGACGTCTCTGCATGAGGCGTCAACTGTTAGATAAAACTGCCACTCTCACGTGTTGGCCTTCATGGTGTTCACATATATATTAATATCATAATGGGATGGGGCCCTAAGGGAAATGGCACCTCCTTACATGATCTTCAATTTGGCAATTGGCACCCTGGTCAGGGGCACCAATTCTCTTGGTGGTGGACAAGGACACCCACTTCCGTACTACCCATGTGCCTAAAGTTGGATTGCACATTTATATGCTAGTCCTCTATGGTTTGGTTCTTTCTATAATACCTTTCATGTAAGATTCTTTAGGAAAGAGTTCATTACGTACTATGCATAAAGTGGGTTGTACATTTACATACTAGCCCTCATAAGGTTTTAGTTCTTTTTCATAAGGCCTTCATGATTCTTATTGTCATAAAGTAAAGTTAGCTTGTATATTTACATTATAATCCTCATGAGGTTGGATTTTTTATGTAAGGCTTTCATGTATAATTTATTTTAGGAAGAAGTTTTAAATTTACTCGATGATTTCTATCGGGGGTGCTGCATCTTCTGCTCTCACTCTTTTCTCTTCAGCTCTCTGTTTTCAGCTTTTAGCAGCTCTCTCTCTCTTGCAACACTTCTCTTCTTCGCAGCTCTCCCACCTTTTCTTTTCTCACTTGCAACCGCTTCACACGGAGAAGAACACCTCTTTGATATAGAACTGGAGCTCCATAAATCTTTTGAAGAAAATAATCTGATTTCATCTTTTTCTCCATTTGTCCACGTGATAGGGGAGAGGATATTCTCTGACAGGTATTCTTGGATCACGTGCCAATACACTGGCCATCGAGCTTGGGCGTGTGGCAGGCACACTTCTTCTACAATTTAGCCTCTTAGGCTATTTGTCAGCCTTACCGTGCATGTTACACCCTTAAAGCATATTTGTCAGCCATACTAGCCATTTGTCACCCTTGTTCACATAAGCCGTTGCCTTAGCCAATTCACCTTTGAGCTTTAGCTGTCACTTTTAGTTATTTGTCACCACTAAAGGTTCATTTGTCACCCTTATGTGCTCATTTGTCATCGTTACTGCCCCATTTGTTACCCTTGTCAAAAGGTCAGTTCTTCGACATGCTTCAAGGTGCCTACGTCGACGTGAAGACCTTATACATCAACATAGCTTCATCATATTTCATGAAATACCCTGGATTATTCGGATCGGAATAGGAGAGCTTTCAGACCGCTTTCGTGGGTCCCTGATTGTGTTTTAAGATCCACTCGGGTTTTTCCCTTGTATAACTTGCGGAACCCCGTGGAGAGTGAACTGTTGAGTTTTGAGACTCCGAGAAACTACAGGTGCATTGTGCTCTTTCCGAGGATCGCGGAGACTATTTTTCCATATTTTCCTGAGTTTACAGAATTTAAGGCCAAAAATCAAATTTCAATAATATTTCTATTTTCTTTTCCTTTTAACCCTCACCCTCTCTCCTCTCTCTTCTCACGTTCTCTCACTCTCTCCCTCCGTTCTCTCTCCTCTCTTCTCCTCTCCCCCGGGCGCACAACCATGGCGGAGCTAGACGAGGTGGTGACGGTGTGGAGATGTCGTGGAGTGTGATGGCGCGAGTATCGGAGCGTGGCGTTAACGCGATCTCATTCATAGATTCGAAGTAGGCGTGGGTTGTTCGTGTGGTTGTTTTCGGCGTGGTTTGGCCGTTTCGGTGCGCAAGATCTTCTTTGGAGGTAGGGGGTGGATACCCTACTGATTTCTTGCTTCCTCTCATGATTTGGAGCGGAACGGTGTGAGTTTGAGCTGGATTCCCTGCTTTAAAGGTGAAAGCATGTTTCGGGGGTGTGAGCCGAGATCGGCATTCCAGGCGACGGTTTTAAGTTTAAATGATATCATTTGAACCCCTGGCATGTTGAGATTCGGTTCCCGCTAGTTTAACTCCATTTGAGCGTGATTTAGGGCCGGTACGAGGTTGTTTGCCCTCGTGGCTCATTCTGGGTTGATTCCTGGGAATCGCCCATTTTAAGCCGTTTTGTGGTTGGTTTGATCCCTTCCGGCTTGTGGAAGGTTGAAATTGTGGTTATGGGTGTTTCCCCGTCATTCTGGGATGATTGGGACGTGGAAAGACTGGGTTTTGTGAGGTTCTACAGTCTTCGCACCGAAGTGAGGTAGCGGTCAAACCAGAGACCGCTACTTGATAAGGCGACCCTAGACGGACTGCCACTTGATGAAATGGTCCCATAAGGACCGCTATCTAGTTTTAACTATTTTAAGTCGGTTCGGGGTAGTGGTCGTGCTCCCGACCGCAACATGGTAGTGGCGGCCCTAGGAGGACCGCTACTTCCTAGAAACGGTCCCAGGGAAACTGTTATTTGATAAGTCAGTTCCCAGTAACGGCCTTGCGACTGACCACCGTCTGAAGTGACGGTCTGGCCAAGGACCGCCACCAGGATGTCTTATCATGCTTTTCGAGAAGCTTTCCAGGTGGTTTGGAGATGGCAATCGTGACGGGACCGCTACCTTCAAGAGACGGCCATAGAAGGACCGTCACTTCCAAGAGACGGCCCTGGGCAAACCGTTTCCTGCCTATTCAGTTCTTCGAGTAGCGGCCAGGCTATGACCGCCATTTCCTGTTTGCAGCCTTAGAGGTGACCGCCACCTGATTTGCCCGTTATGTAGCAGCTAGGCTATGACCGCCACTTCCTATTTTTGCCCATAGGGGTGACTGTCACTTGTTCTGGGTGTTTCTTTCGTCGATTTGGCTTTCCAGTTGGTTTGACTTCACCCCCTTCGTTAACCAATTGTTCTGTGGATGTCTTGCACGTCCTATGAGGGCTGTGACCATGTTATAGGGTGTCTGGGAGTGCCATTATACCGAGCAGTGTTTCGTGTTGTTTCGAGAGTCATTATGGTTTCTGGTCAACCTGATTGTGACCCAGTGGTTGACACGTTATCTCGAGAGTGTCTCGTCTATCCTCTAAGGATCGACACCAGGTTTGGACGCTTGGAGGTATTATCGTACCTCGGTTTATGTGTCTATGTGGTATGAGGGCTTCGGTGATCACTCATGTTTCGTGTTTCGTGTTATGCGAAATTGTGAGTCTGTTAAGTGGCCTAGGGACCATGGACTTCCATTTAATGTGTGGATCCGGCTATTTTGTGCCGTCTTCCATGTTGTTTTACCGTGATTTGATTTAGGGACTAGGCTGATTAACGGCGTGTTACCGTAATGTGCGGCGATCTTGACCCGAGTCTTGTGACTCAAGGATCGTTGTGTTAGTAGGTCTAGTTGGTTATCTTGAGTCTGATAGTAGTGTGCTGCCTTATGCTCTGTAGTACGTGCAATAGGTGCGTACTTAACCTGTCCGTACTTTGGTGTTTCTTTTGGAGAGTCTCTCTGTCTAGTAAGCCTCCACTAGTCGTAGCCTGACCACACTTTTGTATGTCGGCCCACCTGGGAGTGGTGGCGGGGCGAGTTCCCGATAGAGACACTTTGTAGGCTGGTTGCCGTGGGCCCATTTGTCTAACCGTGAGAGTCCTACGGGAGGGGAAAACTAGCTAGAGACCCGGCTTAAGACATTGAGCTTGTGTGTGCACACGTGTCCAAGGGAGTTTGGACTAGTGCCGATGGGCGTGACCCTGACTAGTCACTCATTACTATTGTTCCTTGGTTCTTGTTCAGTGTCTCAGTTACTGCGTTCAAGGCGAGTGGGCGTGACCCTGACTGACATGACACATGACTTGTGGCTTTCGTGATCGATTTCCATCATGGTTGACGTGACTTGCCTGGTAGTCTGTGTTTGGCTTTACCCAAGGTCAGTGTAGCATACACGACGGTGAGATTGTGTATGTATTGGTGCTTTTAGGCTGTGTGGTCTTGAGTTGGGCTTTTGTCTCTGTAGACGAGCCTGTATGATTGAGATGTCGTAATGTTGTCCTAACTGTGTAGCCAGAGTTTCTTGCATCAGTTTAGTGATGCCCGATTATGTATCTGGGAATTCGTGTCCTTGTCGATTAGGAGTAGTTTAGAGGGCCGGGGTTCGATCGGCTGCCGTGTTTCTGTTCAGTACAGTTTTCCTCTTTACTTTTGCGGTTCCTACTCATGTTCCTACTTTCGTAGTTGCTTTTGTTACACTGCTATTACTGCGCTCATTTTGTGTTGGGGAACTGCGGGACCCCTACTGAGCCAGTGACATGAGAACCACCACTGACTTTTCAGGTGTAGTTGTTCTTCCTCGTGCTTTGGAGGTGCAGTGTGGTCGTTCTTAGTTGCCAGCTTTGCCATTGTCGGGCTTCCCCCGACTTGAGCGTATGTTCTCTTTCCTGTTGTACTGTACTTTAGTTGGACTGGACTCTGCTAGCTCTATAGTTTAATTTGTTTAATAGAAAATGTAATTTTATTTCTACTATTTTAGCAATCCTGATCATAGTAATTAATTGTTTACTACTTTATCTAGAAGTTCAATGTACTTACACACACCTTTTTATCCCTTCGGAGCTTTCCCATTCTTGGGAGGCCTCTCAGGATCCAAGTGGTATCTGGTGTACCCGGTATCCGGAGTCTGGGACATCACAGTTGGTATCAGAGCATGTGTTTGTGAAAGTACATGGGAATTTGAGATATTGTAGTGCTCAGAGTCCATAAGGTCCAGCACAATCGGCAGCTGGCATAGGTTTTGTGTTTCTTATCGCTTTGCTTCTCACGTGAGAGCTTGCGTGTGCTATGTTGCACTACGAGATGGATTTTATTTTCGTCAGAATGTTGGCGTGTGACCTGAGGATTGTGATGGAGCGTTATCTCTCTTCATGGTTGTGATTTCGATTATGCTGTGCTGGGCAGAGTTTGTCGACATGCGTGAGTCTTTGATGCAATGTTCAAGTTTTTCCATGGCTTGTTCAGGTGGCTGGTGGGAATTTATCGTTGCTAATGGTTGTGCATGTTCTCCATAAGAGATTAATGTTGTTTTGGCCTTCCCATCTTGAGGTTTGGTCAGCCCCAGAGGTGTTAAGGTTGTGTTGAGGTGGTTGTTTGGATGCCCTATTTGAGAGAGTGCTCGAGTGAACCTAAGATTTCTTTCCTGGTGAGCTACTGTTAGTCGAGCTTGATCTTTCTCGTCCTGTCTTGTGGCGTCTTTTCGAGGTGAGCTTTGGAAGTGCTATCTCCGTGAAGCCTTAGTCATGTGTCTGCTTATGCGTGGATTGTGTTAGTTCTGAACCTGAATTGCTCTTGTTTCAGTGGTGGCTTGGTTTTGGACCTAGATTAAGGATTTAGGGGCCATTGTGCACCGTGTTCGATGTGTCATGTTTGGTGACTTTTGAGATGTGAAGGTTCAATTATTATTTCGGGACTAGAGGATAAGCTGAGGCAGGCATCCTTTGCGGCTTGTGCTGTGGCTCTTGGCATGATGGTTTGCACTATGGCGACTTGTGATCGACAGTTGGCAGGATCGGTACTCGAGGCATGGTAATTACAGTTTCATGAATTACGATGGCGCCGAGTGTTGTGCTGAGATGCGGATGCCGGGTTGTTTGTAATGCATGTGCGCGTTGTGTTGAGTGCGCAGCGGAAGCGTGTTGACTCATAACCCACAGTTTGAGGATCGTTTGTTTGGAAGATTTTGACTAGCCAAGAGGATTGTTTCCTCGGTGTGATATAGTCTTGGCTATGTGTGCCTTGATGCTGTTGGTTATCGTGCCGTTGCTTGAGGCATTGTGGTTGGTGGCACTGGCAGGTTCGAGAATTGGGGAAATCTATCGGCGAATATGCTGGTTGAGTACCCTTTTCTTCTTCTGTAATTCTTGGAAGTTGTGCTCTCGGGACGGATCGTGGTCCTCGCGATGCACTTTTCGAGATTATTTGTGGGTCCTTGTTGGTAAGCTGTGAGTAGCTAGTAAATTTTAGCCATGTGTTCTGTTGTAATTTTGCCTTGATGTGACCCAACTTGCGGTGTTGTCCTGTGGTTCTGTGTTGAGAACGGAGCCGAGATCTGCAGGTGTTGTTTGAGGTTAAGTTGTGGTTTGTGTTTGTGGTCAGCTTGGGAGGAGTTCCCTGTGAGTCTGATTTTAGATTTATGTGGACCGATGATGGGGACATGAAAGCAAAGCCACTAACATTTTATTTGCATTTTTATCCTTGGGTTACAATTGTAAGGCAATTATAAGCCAATGTGTTAGTCCTTAGGAATTAGTGGGTTTTTTTGTAAAAAAGACTACGTAGGCCTAGCGGGACCCCCACCCTCTCTCCGATTGGGCCACCTAGATCCTCTAGGGCCCATAGGGGTGGTCCATGGTCCAAGGTGGACCAAGCCACCCTTGTTGACCACCAAGAGGGGGGCGCCCCCCTCTCTTGTCCACATGTGGGAGATTAAATAATCTCCCCCCATTTTACCCATTTTTTATGTTTGTATTAATTTGACCTTTTGGGGGAAGAATCTCCTATCCCCTAATTGCCCCTCCCTAACCCTAGATCTGGGGTTAATTAGGTCTTTTAGTTAGAGTTATATAACCTTTGTAGTTTGTGATTTCCATAGAATTAATGAAAGAAATGTTAGAATTTCTCCAAGAGAGCCCAAGGACGCCCCTCTCTCCTCTCACCCCCTTCTTGCAACTGTGAGAGTTGCATCCAATCTGGGTGTGAAGCCCATTCTTTGGGAGTGATTCCCACCTCTATCACCTCTGTTGGATGCGACTTCAAGACACCGCTGCCGCCGCCTTCGTTCGTGCCGCCATCGAGACGCCACAACCCGGTCTTCAACCAGCGGTCCAGGATTTCGTTATCCAAGACACAAGCTTAAAGATTAGGTTGGTTCTCCAAATCCAGCCGTCTGATCAACGTCAAATTTTGAGTGTTTGTTCCCCCCGTCGTCCCCCATCTTCAATTTAATTTCCATGTCAATCAGCCACCATTTGAGTCCCTTCCCAGTAATTTCTTTCCACCCCTGACTGTCTACCAATCACTAGATCTGCGGGATAGTATCCTGTTATTTTATTTTTCCCACCCTTTAAAACATCTCAGAAAAATCCCAAAAATATTTGTGTGTGATCCTCACTTCCCCCCTTTCACCCATAAAATTTTGAAAGTCCAGATCCACCAAATTCCTTTTGGTCAAAATTCATTTTCAAGCAGATCCTAATCTATCCTGACTGTTCTGAAATCTGAGTTAGAAATAACTTCGGAGCACATAGTTTTGTATTTTAAATCAGACCGTTGGATGGACGTGAAATTCACCTATGTCGTAGATCTTTTAGTCTACTTTCCAACGGAGATGATCTCGCCTCGATCCGACATCGGATCTGGGCGTGGTGATCATTCTCGTGCAGTCGTACAGATCTGTCCCGAGACAGGACTACAGAACAGAGTTGGGAGTTAATTCTCCCGTAAATCCCTGGCTCCGATCCAGCGACCGTCGCTCTCGGGGATTAACCAGGGACCCCCCAGCATCGTCCCAGCTAGCCGCCATAGCAAGGAGACGCCCGGACGCTACCGTCCTAGCAGCCAGACCCACTTGCTATCATGTGGGCCCGAGTAGAACCGAACCTAACCGGCAATCCGCTACCGTCCCGAGTGTTTCACGGACGTGCCGCCCGTTAACCCAAGTTTGATACTCCTGGGTCTCACGTGTAGCCCTTTACCTCCCTACGTGGAGTGGACAGTAAAATTATTTATGTAATTATTAATAATTATTTGTACCGGGAGTACGGGTCTTGGCCGAGATCATCTTCCCCATGCCCGGAGCGTGGAGGTATCATTTCTGCTTCTCTATTTGTCTCATTTGCTTATTTTGTATTTGTTTTTTTGTTGCTGCTTGAGTGATAGGATATCTAGCTCATTCAATTTTTATCACCGCTGCGAGAGAGAGCGAGACTAGTCTCATGACTCGATCCGAGCACGAGACTGAGTAGACCACCCTGACTCATTACCGGTTTCTCAACCACGCACATCCGCACGCTTCCCTCGCTAGGTACAAGTCGTGAGTTTGCCTAGAGTCTCGTGATAGCTTTTAGTTTGGCATCGAGTCGCATCTCGTCCCGCATCAAACTGGTATCACAACGGGTTGAGTCTAGGGTAGTCCGTCCAAAGCGTCGCATTGTCTTCCCATAACCGGTATATTAAAAGGTGCCTCCGGAACGATAGGTTACGCCTATTGGGAAGGTAAAACACTTACGTGAGCGCGATCTTCGGATCAAACCTCCGCCACGTACCGGATGTTGGTTGAGTCTAGGTTTGTAGTTGAGTCTATATTCCAACTTTGCATTGTTATTTTAGGGTCGTGCCTAGTCCATTAGAGAGTCAGTTTTTTTTGTCTTCGAGTGTCTGCATGTCCAACCCATAAGTTCTCCCAATTTCCCATGGATCCAGATTCGCCTAGTTTATATGAATGGTGGCCCGACACCCAAGGATGGGGAATCTAACCCTTCCTCCGCTGTAGGCCCGAGGCCTCGGACTTTTATGGCTCCAAAGTCCTGAGCGACTACCTAAAGTGGGAAGCCGCTATGGACGAATACTTTGAGTGTTACCCTGTGTCCGATGCCATGCAAGTCGTGTTTGCCCAAAGGCGGCTTTTTCACGAAGCCGCATGGAAATGGGAGAGCGTTGAACGCATGAGGGAGATTAAGAGGCGATGGCCCATCGAGTCATGACGTGAGATGAAGGGCGAGCTTTGAAGGGTCTACCTACCCGACCTGGTCACCTCCAACCAGCCCCACCCAGTCACCACCAACTGACCCCACCTAATCACCTCAAACCAAGTGGGTCATAGTCAGAGGCAAAGAGCCCCACACATGGATCAGCCTTGACCCAAGACTAAGCCGAGAGACTAGGAGTGAATCTGCCACGATGCCCCTACTCAGATCGGGTGGATAGGATGTGCACTCAAATTGATAGACTCATGCCTGAGCCTAAGGAGGTCAAAACCGGTAGTCTTAACTCGGCGCCATCTACTGGTGCGGACACCCGAGCAGTTGAGCGGCGCGACACGCCGAGCCACCGGTACCGCACACGGAGTACGACGCGAGCCACCTCAGCATCCATCTGGCTCGGAGACAGTGTGGAGACGCCCCCTTGAGTCCCGGCATTTATCATATTTAGTTAGACTTTATTTGTGTGATGTGTGTTTATTTCATTTTATTCGGTATGTAATTTTGATTGTAAGAGGGGTTTATTTGTAAAATGGGACCCCCGGGCCCCACGGGCCCACAGACCCCCTCCCATTGGTCCACCTCTGCTCATGGGCCCCATGTGGGGTTGGTCAATATCCTATATGGACATCTAGAAGCCTTGGACTAGTCAATTGTGCACATGGGGGACAAGGGACCAAAATGGTCAACAATTCCACCAACCTTCCACCTACCATGTCCCCCTTGCCATTCTAGTCAATAGGCCGCCCCCTTCCTTGTATTTTTTTATTTTAATTTGTGTGGATGGTCACATGCTATCCCAGCCCTCCATCTCACACCCCTAGATCCAACGGTTGAGGGTTGATTAGACATATGACCTATATATGCTTGTAATTTTCAATTTTGATGAATTAATGCATTTGAATTGGAAGAAAATCCCTTGAGCAAGGCTTAGGCCGCCCCTCCCTCTCCCCTTGAAGCTGTGAAGGCTTCCTTCTGGTGGTGAGACTCCACCCTATCAGTTCCGGTCGCCGCCGCCGTCGCCACGAGCCGCCACCGCATCGCCATCGTCTTCATCGGAGTTCTGCCCGTGCAGTACCACAGCAGCTTCCACGAAATTCCGCCATCAACCACGAGCTCAGATAGACCTGGGAATTTTACTGGATGTTCCAGAGGTATCAAGAACCATCCACAAATTTTGGTTTGTCATTCCAATCCCATTTCATAATTTTAGATTTTCGTCCACTCTTCCACTTCAGTTCTGCCAAAGTTCTGTCCAGGTTCCCATCCGCCATAAGTTTCAAGTCTTAGGTCCACTTTTTGATTTTCTTTGCTTCGCCCAATTTTACTGGGTGTTCCTTGCATCCACCCCTTCATCCACAATGTTTATCAATTTTTGGTTCGCCCATTTCATATTTTCTAAAAATCATTCTCAGTCCCAGCTACAGTTCTATCCCCCTATTCCCAGATCCAACCACCAGTCACCCAAAAACTCATAGTAAATCACCACCATCTCCAAATCAAATTTCAAAATCAGTTCCAGTTCCGTGGTTTGATCCCCTACAACTTTGAAGAAGAGATCAAGAGCGGAATCGGAGGTTTACTAGGCGGTCAATGGTGGTTCTCAGACAAGTACCCTATAAATATGAGGTTTCGGTTACTGTACAACAGGGACTTGTAAATTCATTAAAGTTCTGATCCGACCAGATCCAGCAGATCTCCTTAGATCTAAATTGAAGCATTTGAAGAGAGCTTTCCAACGATAGCTTATGCATCTCGATCCGACGTCGGGATTGATCACAGCGGCCGTTTTCGCCGGAGCGCGCGCCGGAAAACAGAAATCAAAATCCGTGGGCAGCTAGTTCAAAGCTTGGATATCGGGACCGATCGACCCCCGATCGGTGTTACCGGCCGACCGCCGTCCGTGGAGGCGCGCCACCAGGGGCCCCCATCATAGTGGGTCCCACCCCCGCAGATCCGGAGGACCGCGCCATCCGTGGGCCCCGCGGGCCCGCAGAACCCGCCGTTCGGAAAGCACGAAAACGCGGAGTTCGGCACCGCCGGGTGACATCAAGATGCTGCCCGTCAACCCGAGTTGCGTGATTCCCGGGCTACACATGTGACCTTTTACCTCCCTGCGTGGAGTGGGTCAAATCTTTGTATTGCTGTGATATTGTTTAACCGGGAGTCCGTGATTCGGCCGGGGTTGTCTTCGCCACGCCGGGTGCGTGGAGGTAATGGTCCGAACGTCTTGGCATTCATTTGCTTAGCTAGTATACGGTCTTTTGCCGCTGCCGAGAGCGTAGGTACTAGCCCGTGTGTCCATGTCACTGCTGTGAGAGTGAGAGTGACCCGTCCCGTGACTCGATCCGAGTCCAGAAGTTGAGTCGGACTACCCTTGACCTCCGTCGGTTCCTTAACCGCGCACGGTCCGCGCTTTGCCTCGCTTGGGACGACGAGTGAGCTTCCACTTCTGTTAGCGACGTTTTGCCACTAGGAGCTCGTAGTGTCGGGCTTAGTGTCTCCCTGGTGTGTGCTGCTGGTCGCGTCTTCATCTAGAGTCCGAGGGTGGCACCTAATAGCGTCGTCTCCCGTGTCCGTCCCGCATCAGTTTGGTATCAGAGCAGGTCGAGTCTAGGGTAGTCCTTGCATATGTCTTGCATAGTATAAGTCGAGTCTAGGATCATCATTTCAAAACAACAAAAAAAAATATTTTCAAATTGCATTTCATCCCGATAATTCGGTATCTTAAAAGGTGTTGTCCGAACGTTAGGCTACGCCTATCGGGAAGACCGCACACTTGCGCGAGTGATCTTCGGATCGATTAACTCCGCCATGTACCGGATATTGGTTTAGGTCTAGGTGCATTAGTCGATGTTTGCATTAGTTAGTGCATTCCAATCTTGCATAGCCGGTCTAGTGTAGTGTCCAAGTGTCTGCATGTCCAACATATAGTCCCCCCCCCCAATTTCACATGGAATCCCCATCACCCGGGCAATATGGCCGTTGGTCCACCCATGGGCTTGGCAACCACCCACTCCACTTCCGTAGGCCCGAAGCCTCAGATTTTTATGGCTCCAATGGCCCGGGTGACTATCTCAAGTGGGAGGCCGCCATGGACACCTACTTTGATTGTTATACTATGTCCGAGGCAATGCAATTCTCTTTCGCCAAAGAGCGACTTCTTCATGAGGCTGCCGAAAAGTGGGATTACATTGAAAGAATGAGAGCGGTTAGGGGGCAATGGCCCATCGAGTCATGGTGAGACATCAAGAGAGAGCTTAGGAAGGTCTACGTGCCCCAACCGGTCACGTCCCACCGGCCCCACCCAATCACTTCCAACAAAGTGGGTTCTAGTCGGAGGCAAAGAGTCCCACACGTAGATGAGCCAAGACCCAATCCTAGGACGGTTGACTACGGGCGAGTCCACCATGATATCCCTATTCCAACCCACTCCGTTGCCGAACTTATGCAAATTATTTTGGACCGGTTGGATGGGGTGGATAGGACACGTACTCCTAGTGATGTACTCCTACCCGAGCCTAAGGAGGTCATCGCCGGTAGTCTTAACCCGGCCCCATCAATGGAGTCCCCAAGCCCTCTCCCCATCATAGTGGATCCTCTTCTCCCACCCACGAGAGCCCCATTGCCTACATCCCCTGTCCGTCAGGAGGATAAGGGTAGGGACCCACTTATCAGGGAGCGTAGTGGGTCACGACAGCAGTGTTATCGCTGCCAGGGGTTCGGCCACTACGCCGGGCACTGTCCCACTCAGACATCTCTAGCCATAAGGGACAAAAGGGTTGGAGAAGCCCCACTCTCCGATCTTTATTCTAAGCCACCTCAACCCGAGCCACCCGTGTTTCTAACGGGTACACTTTTCATAGCCGAACCACTTCTTAGTTGGCTCAAGAATGGCTTGGCCCCATCTCTCCTCCCATCCATGGACCCTACCCTACCATTAGTGCCAGTCAACTCATTCCATACCACCTTCCGGTCTAGTCACCATGTGGATACATTAGATGATCTTCTTAAAGGATTAGACCGGCAGTTGACATTTACGCACTTGTTGGCCCCACGCTTCGACCGACCTACAGGTCGTAGCTTCACACATCCATCCTTAGGGTCCATCACCTCCGTGTACACCGTGGGCCATGTTACCACGGAGGTTCTTCTACTCCTCCCTATGCCGGCCGAGCCCGACTTCATTCCCATTTGCCCAAGGGAGGAATCTTACTTTCTACCTATGACTGCCGTTCCATCTCTCATAATGAATGAAGGTGATCATTTGCACCTCCAAGATTTCCAAATGTGGGACAGTGATTTGTGGAAGCCTAGTCCGAGGGGTCATACCTTCTTTGATCCCTTCGACCCATTCTCTTGTGGACCCCGTGACCCACCATATTTACTCCACCTTTTTGAGAGGGTCCACCATCATACCCCCACCGTCTCATCTCCCTTCATGAATGAAGGAGATCAACAGCACCTTCTAGACTTCCACACATGGGATCTTGAGATGAGGGAATCCATATCGAGGGGTCACACATTCTTTGATCCCTTCGATCCCTTTCTTCATGGGCCCTTTAGCCCACAACCTCCACTCCACCTCTTTAAGGAAGTCCACTATCACACCCCTCCTACTCGGGCCTGGCAACCTTCACATGGCAATAGGTCCGAACCGTCATTTGGGGGTAATGAAGACTTTGGTTCCCCCGGCCCACCTCAACCACCCAAACCACCCGGATTTCCCACATCCAAACCCCATGTCCATGGTTGGTGCATCGTAGGATGTCTAGGAGTCCACCATGACATTAACCTCCGGTTATGTCAAATGCATGCATGGCACACATTCGGATGTCCTGGACCACCTTGCATATGATTGGGTTTTACTAACATTAGGTTTGTTTAGGGTCGTGTGTGCATCCGTGTGTTTCTTTTCTTTTGCTAAGCATGTTAGGTCATGTGTGCATCCTGTGTTTCTTTTCTTTTGCTAATCATGTTAGGAGTCTGCATGACGATGTCCGTCGTCACAGTTGAGGCCAACAATGCACGGTACAAGGAGTTCGCCGATGCCCACCGGCACCACCGAGAGTTCCACGAGGGCGAATACGTCATGATCAGGGTAAGACCTAAACGGTTTCCCTCTGGAACCGTTAAGAAGTTGCAAGCTCGCGGAGCCGGTCCCTTTAGAGTGTTGAAACGTGTTGGATCCAATGCGTACGTTGTGGACTTGGCCGAGGAATATGGTATAAGCTCTACCTTCAATGTATCGGATCTTGTTGCATATAGGGACCCAGCGGTGATCCCTAGTGAGCCTTTTGAGCCATCTCCTCCCCTTGAGAGTGATCCTACACCTGAGTGTCCACTTCCACCTCCAGCCCCTTTTTCACGGCAGTGTGAGCATATAGATCGTATATTGGACGAGCAAGTGACAGTTACCAGGAGTGGATCTTACCCGCGCTACCTAGTGCGATGGAGAGGACGGCCCGCTACTGAGGACACATGGATCACACATGGCGAGTTGCAGCAGATCGATCCGGACCTTCTGGAGAGATACAGGAGCGATGCAGACCCTTAGTCGACAGGGTCGAGTTTCTCCCACCCGGGGAGAATTGGTGCGGACACCCGAGCAGTTGAGCGGCGCGACACGCCGAGCCACCGGTACCACACACGGAGTACGACGCGAGCCACCTCAGCATCCATCTGGGTCGGAGACAGCGTGGAGATGCCCCCTTGAGTCCCGGCATTTATCATATTTAGTTAGACTTTATTTGTGTGATGTGTGTTTATTTCATTTTATTCGGTATGTAATTTTGATTGTAAGAGGGGTTTATTTGTAAAATGGGACCCCCGGGCCCCACGGGCCCACAGACCCCCTCCCATTGGTCCACCTCTGCTCATGGGCCCCATGTGGGGTTGGTCAATATCCTATATGGACATCTAGAAGCCTTGGACTAGTCAATTGTTCACATGGGGGACAAGGGACCAAAATGGTCAACAATTCCACCAACCTTCAACCTACCATGTCCCCCTTGCCATTCTAGTCAATAGGCCGCCCCCTTCCTTGTATTTTTTTATTTTAATTTGTGTGGATGGTCACATGCTATCCCAGCCCTCCATCTCACACCCCTAGATCCAACGGTTGAGGGTTGATTAGACATATGACCTATATATGCTTGTAATTTTCAATTTTGATGAATTAATGCATTTGAATTGGAAGAAAATCCCTTGAGCAAGGCTTAGGCCGCCCCTCCCTCTCCCCTTGAAGCTGTGAAGGCTTCCTTCTGGTGGTGAGACTCCACCCTATCAGTTCCGGTCGCCGCCACCGCCGCCACGAGCCGCCACCGCATCGCCATCGTCTTCATCGGAGTTCTGCCCGTGCAGTACCACAGCAGCTTCCACGAAATTCCGCCATCAACCACGAGCTCAGATAGACCTGGGAATTTTACTGGATGTTCCAGAGATATCAAGAACCATCCACAAATTTTGGTTTGTCATTCCGATCCCGTTTCGTAATTTTAGATTTTCGTCCACTCTTCCACTTCAGTTCTACCAAAGTTCTATCCAGGTTCCCATCCGCCATAAGTTTCAAGTCTTAGGTCCACTTTTTGATTTTCGTTGCTTCGCCCAATTTTACTGGGTGTTCCTTGCATCCACCCCTTCATCCACAATTTTTATCAATTTTTGTTTCGTCCATTTCATATTTTCTAAAAATCATTCTCAGTCCCAGCTACAGTTCTGTCCCCCTATTCCCAGATCCGACCACCAGTCACCCAAAAACTCATAGTAAATCACCACCATCTCCAAATCAAATTCCAAAAATAGTCCCAGTTCCTTGGTTTGATGTCCTACAACTTTGAAGAAGAGATCAAGAGCTGAATCGGAGGTTTACTAGGCGGTCAACGGTGGTTCTCAGACAAGTACCCTATAAATCTGAGGTTTCGGTTACTGTACAACAGGGACTTGTAAATTCATTAAAGTTCTGATCCGACCAGATCCAGCAGATCTCCTTGGGTCTACATTGAAGCATTTGAAGAGGGCTTTCCAACGATAGCTTATGCGTCCCGATCCGACGTTGGGATTGATCACAGCGGCCGTTTTCGCCGGAGCGCGCGCCGGAAAATAGAATTCAAAATTCGTGGGCAGCTAGTTCAAAGCTTGGAGATCGGGACCGATCGACCCCCGATCGGTGTTCCCGGCTGACCGCCGTCCGTGGAGGCGCGCCACCAGGGGCCCCCATCATAGTGGGTCCCACCCCCGCAGATCCGGACGACCGCGCCAGAACCCGCCGTTCGGAAAGCATGAAAACGCGGAGTTCGACACCGCCGGGTGACATCAAGATGATGCCCGTCAACCCGAGTTGCGTGATTCACGGGCTACACATGTGACCTTTTACCTCCCTGCGTGGAGTGGGTCAAATCTTTGTATTGCTGTGATATTGTTTAACCGGGAGTCCGTGATTCGGCCGGGGTTGTCTTCGCCACGCCGGGTGCGTGGAGGTAATGATCCGAACCTCTTGGCATTCATTTGCTTAGCTAGTATACGGTCTTTTTCCGCTGCCGAGAGTGTAGGTACTAGCCCGTGTGTCCATGTCACCGCTGTGAGAGTGAGAGTGACCCGTCCCGTGACTCGATCTGAGTCCGGAAGTTGAGTCGGACTACCCTTGACCTCCGCCGGTTCCTTAACCGCGCACGGTCCGCGCTTTCCCTCGCTTGGGACGACGAGTGAGCTTCCACTTCTGTTAGCGACGTTTTGCCACTAGGAGCTCGTAGTGTCGGGCTTAGTGTCTCCCTGGTGTGTGCTGCTGGTCGCGTCTTCATCTAGAGTCCGAGGGTGGCACCTAATAGTGTCGTCTCCCGTGTCCGTCCCGCATCATCTACGGAGTCCCCAAGTCCTCTCCCCATCATAGAGGATGTCCCTGCCCCACCCGAGGGAGATGCTTCACCCTTCGACCCTCATCTAGAGCCATTCTTGCCTCCCGAGGGTGAACTTATCATTGGAGAGCCTTTAGCTGGCTGGTTAAGGAAGGGCCTACATCTAGATGCTCCGATCCCTTGCTACCCATCCATGGATCCAGCGCTCTAAGTAGTACGCCTTAACTCCTTTCACACCACTTTCCATTCCTTCAGCTTCGTAGAAAGTGTAAAGGACTTTATTAGGAGTTTAGATGGTCAAAGGGAGTTAACGTGTATGTTGGCCTTAGGGTATGACCAACCCTATAGTCATAGCTTCACACACCCTGCTTTAGGGTCCATTACCTTGGTGTGCACCATAGAACATATCATCTCCGAGGTCCTTTTGCTCCTTCCCATACCCGATGAGCTTGACTCTGTCCTATCTTATGGTGTTACTGTCCCGAGGGGGGAACCTTGCCTATCTTGCCTTCCACGTGAGCCCCTTGCCCCATCTATCATCATGCCGGAAGGTGACCCTCCGCATCTGGCCGAAGGCCAAACATGGGACCGTATCATAAGGGAACCCATCCCGAGAGGTCACACATTCTTTGATCCCTTCGACCTCTTCTCTAGTGAGCCTTTTGACCCACAACCTCCATTCCACCTCCTCAGGGAACTCCCCTATCACACCCCTCCCATACGGGCCAATCATTTTACACGTGGTAAGGAGCCTGTTCATTGGGGAAATGAAGAAGGTGAATCCAGTTCTCCTGGCTCACCCAAACCACCCAAGCCACCCAAACCTCCCAAATCCAAAAGGTCGTCAGTGCATGAGTGTTGCATAGTGGGATGTCTAGGATTCCATGATGCCACCAACCTTTGGTTGCATCGTGTGTATGCAAATCACACATTCGGATGTCCTGGACCACCATTGCATAAGCATGGGTCTGTATAACAGTAGGCTTGTCTAGGGTCATGTATGAGTTTCTGTTTTTCTTTCTTTATTTGTCCAGGGTCTATACATACTTTTGTTGAGTGCATAGTGAGTCTGCATACCTCGAGTCGAGTCGGTGTAATGCAAGCTTGCAGGTGTCAGTCCCTTTCGAGTGTGAGGCAAGTCAGTTCTAATGCGTATGTTGTAGACTTGCTCCAAGAATATGGGAACAGCTCTACCTTCAAAGTCTCAGATCTTGTCACCTACAGGGACCTAGCGGTGATTCCCAGTGAGTCTTTTGAGCCATCTCCTCCTTTGAGAGTGACCCCACCCCGGAGTGCCCACCACTAGCGTCATTCTCACAGTAGCGTGAGCATATAGAACATATACGGGATGAGCAGGTGATGATTACTATGAGTGGAGCGTGCCCGTGCTACCTGGTACGGTGGAGAGCACGGTCCGTATCCGACGACACGTGGATCACCCGAGCAGTGATATAGATTTGCAGGAGCGACACATGACCAGCCGCACCCCTTACTCGACGGGGTTGAGTTTCTCCCACCCAGGGAGAATTGATGGGGACATGAAAGCAAGGCCACTAACATTTTATTTGCACTTTTATCCTTGGGTTACAATTGTAAGGCAATTATAAGCTAATGTGTTAGTCCTAAAGAATTAGTGGGTTTCTTTGCAAAAAGACTATGTAGGCCTAGTAGGACCCCCACCCTCTCTCCCATTGGGCCACCTAGATTCTCTAGGGCCCATTGGGGTGCTCCATGGTCCACGGTGGACCAAGCCACCCTTGTTGACCACCAACAGGGGGGCGCGCCCCTCTCTTGTCCCCATGTGGGAGATTAAATAATCTCCCCCCATTTTACCCATTTTTTTTATTTGTTTTAATTTTACCATTTGGGGGAAGAATCTCCTATCCCCTAATTGCCTCTCCCTAACCCTAGATCTGGGGTTAATTAGGTCTTTTAGTTAGCGTTATATAACCCTTGTATTTTGTGATTTCCATAGAATTAATGAAAGAAAAGTTGGAATTTCTCCAAGGGAGCCCGAGGGCGCCCCTCTCTCCTCTCTCCACCTTCTTGCAGCTGTGAGAGTTGCATCAAATCTGGGTGTGAAGCCCATTCTTTGGGAGTGATTCCCACCTCTATCATCTCTGCTGGATGCGACTTCCTGCCACCGCCTCCGCCACCTTCGTTCTTGCCGCCATCGAGACGCCACAACCCGATCTTCAACCTACTCTCCAAGATTTCGAGATCCAAGATAGAACCTTAAATATTAGGTTGTTTCTCCCAATCTAGTAGTCTGATCGACATCAAATCTTGAGGGTTTGTTCTCCCCGTCGTCCCCCATCTCCAGTTTAATTTTCATGTCAATCAGCAACCATTTGAGTCCCTTCCCAGTAATTTCTTTCCACCCTTGACATTCTGCCCATCAGCTGATCTGCGGGATAGTATCCTGTTATTTTAATTTTTCCACCCTTTAAACCATCTCAGAAAAATCTCAAACTATTTGTGCGTGATCGTCACTTCCCCCCCCCCCTTTCAACCATAAAATTTCCAAAGTCCAGATCTACCAAATTCCCCTCGGTCAAAAGTCATTTTCAGGCAGATCCCAATATGTCTTGACTGTTCCGAAATCTAAGATAGAAATAACTTCGAGGCACAAAGTTTTGTACTTTAAATCAGACCGTTGGATGGACGTGAAATTCATCTATGTCGTAGAACTTTAAGTCTACTTTCCAACGGAGCCCATCTCGCCTCGATCCGACATTGGATCTTGGCGTGGTGAACATTCTCGTGGAGTCGCGCAGATCTGTCCCGAGGTGGGACTGTAGAACAGAGTTGGGAGTTAATTTTCCCATAAATCCCCGGCTCTGATACAGGGACCGCCGCTCCCGAGGATCGACTAGGGACCCCCCAGCATCGTCCCAGCCAGCCGCCACAGCAAGGAGACGCACGGACGCCGCCGTCCCAACAGCCGGACCAGCTTGCTGTCCTGTGGCCCCGAGTAGAACCGAACCGAACCGGAAATCCGCAGCCGTCCGAAGTGCTTCACGGACGTGCCGCCCTTCAACCCAAGTTTGATACTCCCGGGTCCCACGTGTAGCCCTTTACGTCCCTGTGTGGAGTGGGCAGTAAAATCATTTCTGTAATTATTAATAATTATTTGTACCAGGAGTACGGGTCTTGGCCGGGATCGTCTTCCCCACGCCCGGAGCGTGGATGTATCATTTCTACTTCCCTATTTGTCTCATTTGCTGATTTCATATTTGTTTATTTACCACTGCTTGAGTGATAGGATATCTAGCTCGTTCAATTTTTATCACCATTGCGAGAAAGAGCGAGACCCTTCCTGTGACTCGATCCGAGCACGAGAGTGAGTAGACCACCCTGACTCATTGTCAGTTTCTAAACCGCGCACATCCGCACGCTTCCCTCACTAGGGACAAGTCGCGAGTTTGCCTAGAGTCTCAGGACCGCTTCCAATTTGGCATCGAGTCGCATCTCATCCCGCATCAACTAAGGTCTTGTCAGTTGGTTTTTCTGTACTCTTTTGCCCTGGTAGAGTTGGCATGCAACTCGAATCAGATGTAATGTCTGAGTGAGGACCGACTTGATTATGTTTATGGTCTAGTGCTGTCATTGGTGTTCTGCGTGCCAGTTTCGATCATTGTTCATGAAGCGAAAGCCGATGGGTGGAGTAGTCAGCTAAGATATTTATCCTTCTCGTGAGAGCTGATGCTTGTTTCATCTGTCGAGTGTGTTTCTATCAGTGGTTGTTTTGTGGCAAGGGTCGAGTCTCCTTGTTTTGTGAGATGATAACGATGATGCCGTGTTTCGAAGGTGCCAGACTTGTGTTCCTTTGTATGCCATGCTCGTTATGTAGATCGATGTACCTTGGGATCAGGAGCGTGTGTTGGTGATTGTAGTCTGGCAGTCTCCCTCCAAATTATGTTTTTCCAGAATTGTGTTATCGTGCTTTGCCTGTTCGAGGTTTGGCTGGTGCTGGGAGAGCATAGCCAACTGTTTGGGTTGTTCTTCCCTTTTCCCTTGTTAGCTTCTTAAATTTCGAGGATGAAATTTCTCAAAGGAGGGGCGACTGTAATACCCTGGATTCTTCGGATCAGAATCGGAGAGCTTTCGGAGTGCTTTCGTGGGTCCCTGATTGTCTTTTACGATCCACTTGGGTTTTTCCCTTGTATAACTTGCGGAATCCCGTAGAGAGTGAACCGTTGAGTTTTGAGACTCCGAGTTGCTACAGTGTATAACCGACACTAGCAAACCCTGGCAACTAAGAACCACGCACTGTACCTCCAAGCACGAGAAAGAACAGCTACACCTGAAAAGTCAGGGGTGAGCCTCGTCTCACTGGCTCAGTAGGGATCCTGCAGAACCCTACCACGAAACAACGCAGTAACAACAGTGCCAAACTAAAGAAAAGCACTAACAGCAAAAGCAGGAACAACAAAAGTAAAGAGGAAAGTCATAACACGGAAACACGACAGCTGACCGAACCTCGGCCCTCTAAGCTACTCTAAAAAGTAACAGAAAGGTGAACCCCGATCTCACAATGTCGGGCGTTACCGATCCATTGACAAATCTTGAAACTCTTATCGCAAAAGCCTACTGACATAGGCAAGGCCCTGCAAAAGACCTACACGGTCAAAGGCACTAGACATACACGATCCCACTATCGTATTCGCTACAGTAACAACAAGCTCGAGTGAAGCCAAACTGATGGGTACATCCCTTGCCCCTCCACATTTTCTGAAGCTCGGATTGATCATCGGTGTACGCCATTATGTTCCTCATGTGTTAGTGAGTCAAGTCATGTAATTTCCTTATTTTTATTTGAGTCTTAATCATGTAATTTTCCCTTTATTTGAGTCATGTACCTAGGTTAGAAAGTCATTTTCCTAAGTTGTGTGTCATTATGTTGGTTCATTAGGCTATTGGGCCCAAATAGTGGGCTAGGCCCAAGGGCGCCCCTCCCTTGGAGTATTTGGTCATTATGTCAGTTGTCAGGGTCAGTATGGTCATGTGAAATGTCTTGTGCCTATAAATAGGCCACCCCACTCCTCATATGTAACAACTAATGCATGAATATTGAATTCCAGAAAAACTCCAAATCCCTCTAGCTTCCTCTCTCAATATCTCTCTCTCTCTTTATCCCTCTCTCTCTCTAAGGGGTCCCCCCCTCTCTCTCTCTCTCCCTCCACCCCAATTTTCGGAATTTTCTCTCTCCTCCCCATTCACCCCTCATTAAGACCTCTCCCCTTCCCCATACACTCATTTAACTCCCCCCCCCAACCCAAGGTGGCATCCTCCAATCCACACCCCACCTCCCAACCCCCAACTACCCAACACCACTTCCTAAGCACCCCTTCCTCTCCCCAAGGTTGAAGGGGCTCTTCCCTAAGCCCAAATTCGAATTTCCCTCCCCTTGGGCTGTGCCCTTTCATCTCCCCCCACACCAAGCTCCCAAATTCGCCCCCCACCTCCCCCTTGGTCAAACCAAGTTCACCCCCCCCCCTCCCCCTTGCTCTCCCCTTGCACATCTCCTCATTCTATCTCTATTTCAGGCAGTAGAGTTGCAGCGACTTGCAGAAGTAGCCACGACCGTCCCTCACAGATTCAGGTGACAAGGCCTACATTGCTGGAATCGTCTGCGAGTTAGGTTTCCAACAAAGGTGGTCTCGCCAGCTTCTGAGGTCGGAACTGTCCGTAGGAGCCGATCTCCCTTGACTGCGCAGAAGACCCCAGGCAGAGAGCCAGAGCGAGAGTGGAAGCTCGGCCACGGTGAACCTTTTGGGATTCAGAACAAGTGTTCTTCAGCAAAATTCTTCCCTCTCAAGTCCTCTTTCATCCTCAAGAAGCAGAGCTGCATTTGGACATCAGCATCTCAAGTTACAAATTTTCTACTCCAAGTGTGTCAGGTCAGTTTACAGGAGCCAGAACCGACACCCCTCTACTCATCTGATCTTCCCGGTCTTCTCCGACATCTGCCGACCTCGCCGTTGGTGCCGACAGAAAGAAGACTCGACCACGGTTCAGGTCTTGCCTCAATCAGAGCTTGGTAGTGATCGTGGCACCCTCTGCAACCAGCCACATTGTTCTGCACCAGACAGAGGCAGAACCAATCAGTCCGGTTCCAGACTCTGCCCCGGCCAGCAACTACTGTACCAGGCTCAGCAAAAATTCAGAGATCATCCTTGGTCCGTTAGCAAGCTTTTGGCACAAGTCTCATCAGGTTCTGAGCTCGGTGGAATTTTTGGCAGCGTCAATATCGACCCCCTGTGCAGAAATACAGAAGAAAGGCAGAACCGGCGGAGCTCGGAAAGTCGGTCCTCTTTGCATAATTCCCCACCCCGCTTGGTCGGCTGAAGGCCCCTCCCTGCGTGGAGGTAGTTTTGGCTGTAATTCACTTAATCCCCACCCCGAGATCCCCCCCTTGCATGGGGTGTAGTTCATGTCATTATTAAGTCGCAGGTTTGAAGCTTCAATCGACGCGGCGTGCGGGTGCATACCCTCGCCTCCCCGCTCGCCCCCGTCTCCGGCCGGAGTCGGCGTCTTCACGCCGGCTAGGTGAGCTCCTGAACATCCCTCATTACTGTAATGGACTTGCTTAGCTTAGTATTGCTTTAGTTACTCCGTCGACGGAATGAGAGTGTCCGATTTAAATTGCCACCAAATTGAGTGACCACCGCGGGCGAGTTGTGAGAGCATCCACTTAACCCACACCCTTGGTGTGTTGGCCGCCCATGATTTGGGCATCCTAGGCCCATTTGGGGTTCTTCCCAAGCTAGCCAACCATTGGAGCCTAAAGGTCCCGCCTCGGACCCTCTCCAACATCGCCTAGTCGCCATCGGGTACTAGTGTGCGCCATACGGGTGAGCTCGCTAGTGTGAGTCCGCTGCTCAAACTTGAATGCTTACAAATAGGTCTAAGGTTGGTTTTACATCAAGTGGTATCAGAGCCAGGTTCACAACTTGTCTCTATCAAGTTGGTCCTAGGGCGTGTCTATGCATTTAGAGTCTTCGGTTGCATCTCTTTTGTCCACTAGCATGGCTACTTCATGTAAGTCACATCTATCTCACTCGGCCCTCCGTAAAGGTCCGATTGACACCCCTTTGGGCATAGTCCTATTTGAGGACCTTATCTTTAATGGATACCACCCTAGTGCATATTTAGAGTGGGAGGAAAATATGGACAAATACTTTAAGAGGAATCCAATGACTGAACCCATGAGAATCTACCTTGCCAAGAGTCGACTTGTGTACCATGCCGAGGATAGGTGGAAGTTCATTGAACAATTTAGGAGGGTTATGAGGCTAGAGCCTATTAACACATGGGAGAACATGAAAGCCGAACTTAGGAAAGTCTACACTCCCCGACCTCCTCCCTCCTACCCGGGTTACCAAAACTCGAGGGGCACTCCCACTCCTCCAACCCCACCCGTTCAAACCCTTACCACTAGAACCCAAGTGTCCAAGGCCTCCACCTCCCCACCTAACCCCATGAGGGCCCCCACACCCCAACCAAAACCCCCTTCCCTAACCTACACTAGTCAAACCCCCTTAGCCCCCACTTCCACCCCAAACGATCCCAAGGGCAAGAGACCCCTAACCGACCCAATTCCCTCCATGATGACCACCACTCATCCAACCCTCACCATTCAAAACCAAGTGGACACCGTGTCCACCCCTCCACCTAGGCCCATAATGGCCACCACCCCCAAACCCAAAACCCCTCACCAAACCCGTACCCCACAAGCCCCCTTGACCACCACCCCAAACCCACCATCGTCCCCAAAAAGGGACACATCTCCCAAAACAAATCAACCCAAAACCCCTCACCCAACCCACCTCCCACTTCCTACACCAATCTTTCCCCAACCTAGGCTTCCACTACTTCCCCTCCGTATCCAAAACCAAGTTTTCCATTACCCACCACCCCGGGTACACCATGCACCAACCATCATCACCCCACCCTCAATAGACCTTCCCATTCCCTTGAGAAAGGAGACCACAACCATCCACATGGGAGTAGATACCATTCCGGAACCCATCCCCATCCTTGAGAAAACCCAAGTTCATACCTATGGTGAGGAAGAATCACAAATGTCCCCTCCACATAGCTTGGACCCCCAAGAGCCACAAGCCTTCACAAATAGCACCGTAATCATAAATGGGCCCCTAGCTAGATGGCTGAAGGAGAGACCAATTCACCCTATCATGTCCTATGTTTACCCACCCATGGAGCAAAACTTTTCCATTGTACCCTTCCACTCCTATCACACCACAATCCAATCCTACTATGAGGTAGAATGTTGGGATGATCTCCTCCAAGGTCTAGAGTGGCAATTAGACTTGACTTCTTTGTTGACCCTAGGGGCGGACCGACCCAAGAGCCTTGACCTCATCCATCCATGTATTGGGTCTATCACCTCGATTTGCACTATTGGTTGCTACACTAGTGACCTCCTTTTCATTCTCCCCATAGTGAAAGAGCCCATCCCGGTCCACTCCCCTACCATTGTGATTCCTAGAACCTTTACCAAGCAACCCACCCCATACACCGGCCCAACCATTTCATTAGAGGAAGGCGACTCCCCACCATATGAGGACCTTGAGGACATGGAGTACCCCTATCTAGGTGACCTTTACCATGATCCCTTTGACCATTTCCTATGGGAGCCTAGATCTCTATGTAACCCACTCACCTTATTCACCACCCACCTTACCCTATCCTTACCGCCCATATTAACCCAAACCCCTCCCTTCCTAGAATCGGGTTACACCAAGGGAGCATTGACCTTAGGCAACATAAACCTTGGAATTGATGAATTGTCCCACCCCATGATGCCTCCCTTCTTAGATCCCTTTGATCCATACGAGTGGAAGCTCAAGGGCCACCCCACACCCATGCACATGGAAGTCATCTCTAGGATAGGAGTGCATGAGTCTTGGCACAACACACCACTTGGCATGATTAGAAAGTCGGGTCCATTCATTCACAACACCCACATGTCAAGTAGGAAGTATGAGTGGTCCATATTTGGGTGTAACGGTCCTCCCCAATTCACCATTGGTCTTATGAATGTTAGGAGCATACATGGATGTCCCGGGCCCCCTAAGTCTATCACAGTCCTCATGGCATCAAAGCATGATCGAACTACATTTGGCTGCCCCGGACCACCTTTACATACCATACATTGTCCACTTCCACCGCATCATAAAGCATGGCATATGCATCCAAGCAAATATCAAGTAGCAAGCGGTGAGATTTACAATAAGCAAGCAAAAACTCGTGAGCGCCACTTGAAACTCCAAGTTGGTAACTTGACGATGATGATTTTGGAGTGGCTCTACCCTGGGGTCACCTCCAAATTGAGGGCACGAGGACTTGGACCTTGCCAAGTTCCGAGTGGCTTTGGCAACCCGGCTTATGGGTTGAACTTTCAAAAGGGTTTTTGGGATTCTCCCCATCTCTCATGTGGCGGATCCAGCACCCTCTAGGGGCACCGCGGTGGATCCTAGTGAGTACCTTGAGCTTACACCTATCCTTGCGAGAGACACCTTCGGAGTGCCACCACAAATTAGCCCAAGAGCCCGACGTGAGCATACGGCAGCAATACTAGGCAAGCAAGACATCATAGCCAGCATGAGGGTATGACCGAGCCACTTTGTCGAGCTGAAGCGTCGTTCCCCGACTATGGTCGCGGGTTGAGTATGGAGATCATGGATCGCCCAGAGCCGCAGTTCGGTGTGCTACTTCCCCCGTGGACCCATACTCGACAGGGTCGAGTTTTCCCCACCCCGGGGGTATGATGGGGACATCCCTTGCCCCTCCACATTTTCTGAAGCTCGGATTGATCATCGGTGTACGCCATTATGTTCCTCATGTGTTAGTGAGTCAAGTCATGTAATTTCCTTATTTTTATTTGAGTCTTAATCATGTAATTTTCCCTTTATTTGAGTCATGTACCTAGGTTAGAAAGTCATTTTCCTAAGTCGTGTGTCATTATGTTGGTTCATTAGGCTATTGGGCCCAAATAGTGGGCTAGGCCCAAGGGCACCCCTCCCTTGGAGTATTTGGTCATTATGTCAGTTGTCAGGGTCAGTATGGTCATGTGAAATGTCTTGTGCCTATAAATAGGCCACCCCACTCCTCATATGTAACAACTAATGCATGAATATTGAATTTCATAAAAACTCCAAATCCCTCTAGCTTCCTCTCTCAATATCTCTCTCTCTCTTTATCCCTCTCTCTCTCTCTAAGGGGTCCCCCTCTCTCTCTCTCTCCCTCCACCCCAATTTTCGGAATTTTCTCTCTCCTCCCCATTCACCCCTCATTAAGACCTCTCCCCTTCCCCATACACTCATTTAACTCCCCCCCCAACCCAAGGTGGCATCCTCCAATCCACACCCCACCTCCCAACCCCCAACTACCCAACACCACTTCCTAAGCACCCCTTCCTCTCCCCAAGGTTGAAGGGGCTCTTCCCTAAGCCCAAATTCGAATTTCCCTCCCCTTGGGCTGTGCCCTTTCATCTCCCCCCACCCCAAGCTCCCAAATTCGCCCCCCACCTCCCCCTTGGTCAAACCAAGTTCACCCCCCCTCCCCCTTGCTCTCCCCTTGCACATCTCCTCATTCTATCTCTGTTTCAGGTAGCAGAGTTACAGTGACTTGCATAAGCAGCCACGACTGTCCCTCACAGATTCAGGTGACAAGGCCTACATTGGTGGAATCTTCTACGAGTTAGCTTTCCAACAAAGGTGGTCTCGCCAGCTTCCGAGGTCGGAGCTGTCCGTAGGAGCCGATCTCCCTCGACTGCGCAGAAGACCCCAGGCAGAGAGCCAGAGCGAGAGTGGAAGCTCGGCCACGGCGAACCTTTTGGCATTCAGAACAAGTGTTCTTCAGAACAATTCTTCCCTCTCAAGTCCTCTTTCATCCTCAAGAAGCAGAGCTGCATTTGGACATCGGCATCTCAAGTTACAAATTTTCAACTCCAAGTGTGTCAGGTCAGTTTACAGGAGCCAGAACCGACACCCCTTAACTCATCTGATCATCCCGGTCTTCTCCGACATCTGCCGACCTCGCCGTTAGTGCCGACAGAAAGAAGACTCAACCACGGTTCCAACGGTTCAGGTCTCGCCTCAATCAGAGCTTGGTAGTGATCGTGGCACCCTCTGCAACCAGCCACATTGTTCTGCACTAGACAGAGGAAGAACCAATCAGTCCGGTTCCAGACTCTGCCCGGGCCAGCAACTATTGTACCAGGCTCAGAAAAAATTCAGAGATCATCATTGGTCCGTTAGAAAGCTTTTGGCACAAGTCTCATCAGGTTCTGAGCTCGGTGGAATTTTTGGCAGCGTCAATATCGACCCCCTGTCCAGAAATACAGAAGAAAGGTAGAACCGGCGGAGCTCGGAAAGTCGGTCCTCTTTGCATAATTCCCCACCCCGCTTGGCCGGCTGAAGGCCCCTCCCTGCGTGGAGGTAGTTTTGGCTGTAATTCACTTAATCCCCATCCCGAGATCCCCCCCTTGCATGGGGTGTAGTTCATGTCATTATTAAGTCGCAGGTTTGAAGCTTCAATCGACGCGGCGTGCGGGTGCATACCCTCGCCTCCCCGCTCGCCCCCATCTCTGGCCGGAGTCGGCATCTTCACGTCGGCTAGGTGAGCTCCTGAACATCCCTCATTGCTGTAATGGACTTGCTTAGCTTAGTATTGCTTTAGTTACTCCGTCGGCGGAATGAGAGTGTCTGATTTAAATTGCCACCAAATTGAGTGACCACCGCGGGCGAGTTGTGAGAGCATCCACTTAACCCACACCCTTGGTGTGTTGGCCGCCCATGATTTGGGCATCCTAGGCCCATTTGGGGTTCTTCCCAAGCTAGCCAACCACTGGAGCCTAAAGGTCCCGCCTCGGACCCTCTCCAACATCGCCTAGTCGCCATCGGGTACTAGTGTGCGCCATACAGGTGAGCTCGCTAGTGTGAGTCCGCTGCTCAAACTTGAATGCTTGCAAATAGGTCTAAGGTTGGTTTTACATCACAAACACAGGCTACCTAGACAAGTCACGAAAGCACAAGTCATGCGTCAAGTGACAGAAGCACCTCCTCACTAGAAGAACAGCCAGATGCATCCACTGACGTCTTACACTGCGTCACCAGTATCTCCCACTTTCTTGGAATGGCGGTAACTAAGACACTCACAAGGACCAAGTACCAAGTAACGAGTGACTAGTCAGGGTCACGCCCGTCGGTGCTCGTCCAAACACCCCTGACCACGTGTGCACACACAAGCTCAATGTCTTGAGCCAGGCCTCTAGCTGCTCTTCACCTCCTGTAGGACTCTCATGACAAGACAAAGGGGCCCATGGCAACCAGCCTACAAACCATATCAACCGGGAACACGTCCCGCCACCACTCCCAGGTGGGCTGACACATAGGAAAGTGTCGTTAGGCTACGGCTAGTGGAGGCTCACTAGACACAGACACTCAAAACGGAAAACACCGAAGTACAAACAGGGTAAGCACACACCTGTCGCACGTACTATGCAGCACATGGCAGCACACCAGACTGTCGCCAGACTCAGGACAGTCAACTAGACCTGCTCACACAACAATCCTTGAGTCATAAGACTAAGGTCAAGATCGTCGCATATCACGACAACACACCGTTAATCAGCCTAGTCCTTAAGCCAAAATCACAAAAAACACATTATAGAAGACGGCACAGAATAGTCGGATCCATAATAGTAATAATGAAAGTCCAAAGCCCTTAGGCCGCTCATCGGACTCACAATTCTGTGTAACATGAAGCACGGAACACGAGGGACCATCGAAGCCCTCAAACCATATGGACATGCAAACCAAGGTACGATGATACCTCCAAGCCTCCAAAGCCATGTCTCAATCCTCACGGGATAGACGAGACACTCATGAGGTCACGTGTCAACCCCTGGGTCACAACCGGGTTAACCAGGAACCATAATGATCCTCGAAATAACACGAAACATTGCTCGGTACAATGGCACTCCTAGAAAACCTATAACACGGTCACAGCCCTCATAGGACGTCCAAGACATCCACGGAGTAATGGGCTAACCAAGGGGTCGAAGCCACTACAACCGGAAACCAAACAGGCTGAGAAAACACCCATAAGGCAGTCGCGGTTGCGAGCTAGCCGCACCAACACCAGACGCGGTTCTCAACAAGCTACGCTAACACAGATGCGGTTAACGACTAGCCGCGTTAGCACATACGCGGTTCCAGGCAAACTGCCTCAGGCCTATGAATGGAAAACACATAAAAAGAGGAGAAGAAGATAGAGTCGATGCTTCACCAAGCAGAGTCAACTCGGAGACTGACGCGGTTCCAATATGACCGCGATAGTCCAGACATGGTTATGCGTTGACCGCGTGTAGCACCCCCAATAAAATCATTGAGTAAATTTAAAACTTCTTCCTAAAAGAAATCACACATGAAGGCCTTACATAAAGAATCCAACCTCACAAGGACTATAATGAAAATATACAAGCCAACCCTACTTTATAACATAAAGAATCTTAAGGGTTCTATGTAAAGAACCAAACCTTAGGGGGGCTAGTATACAAAATTACCACCCAACACTTTATGCATACGTGATCCACTCTTCTAAAAAGAGCCTTAGGCTTTATTTAAAGAATTAAACTATAAGAGGACTAGAACATAAATGTACAAGACAAAATTTAGCACATGGGCCATGGGTAGTACGTAGTGGGATTCCTTTCTACCACCAAATGAATTGACGCCCCTCACTAGGGCATCAATTTTCAAATTGAAGACCACTTACATGGGCGTCATTTACAGAATTGAAGACATGCATGAAGGCACCAATTTGCATAGGACCCCATTCCAATAAAATATTTTATTTATATATATATATATATATGTGTGTGTGTGTGTGTGTGTGTGTGTGTGTGTGTGTATGTGTGGATTGTTAACACGTGAGTGGGGCAGTTGTCTAACAAATGACGCCCTCTTGCAAGGCGTCATTTTCATTAATAATCTTGCAAATGACCACCTAAACAAATGATGCCCGCATGTAAGGCGTCATTTTAAATTAATGACCCCTTACAAGGCGTCATTTAACCCTATGATTCTAACTACACGAACAACCCATTGTAGCTGGCAAACACTATGCTAACTCGTCAGGACCCACAAGGCATTAACCAATGTCTTATGATTTCCCTATAACTAATCCCATCCGTAGCACTGTCAGAGGCTACTGCTGTACTGCAGAAGCGTCTTTATCCCGAGTCTACTTCCTGCTGCGATCCTGCTGCAGCTTCTGAACCTAGTATCACATGTCAAAAAGTAGGTGTTCTCAAATCCTTGCCTAACCAGTAGCTAAATAGGTTAATTGATGCATGCTTAGAGTTTGATTAACTAGTCAACCATGCTATGATCAAGAATAATACCTACTTCTATACATGCTATTACCATGATCTTTATGAGTTTGAACTTAGTTTGTTTGCATGATTTTTATGAGTTTTTGAAAATTTTTATCACACTAGTTTCTGCAGTGTTAATAACCATGTTTTAAACCTTAATATATAGCCTCTGTTAACATAATACGTTCATGGTTTAAAGACCTAGAGGGTCCCAGCCGTCTGGTAAATGGCGCCCTTAACAAGGGTGCCAATTCCAAAATTGAAGACTGCGCAAGCAGTCGTCATGTAAATGAAGACACCCCTAGTGTCGTCATTTCATTTTCTGCAAATTTTAAATTCAACACATTCAAAAATCCATAACTATCGAACTAAAGCACTAAATTTTTACATGAACATGTTTCTCGAATCCTGACATTTTTCTCAACATATTTGTATCATTACTTCCTGATTCAGAACATTTTCACACTGATGAATAGTACATGAATAGTGTACCACCCTCAGTAAGAGGCGCCCCTGACCAGGGTGCCAATTACAGAATTTAAAACTGCCCGCGAGGGCGTCAATGAATTGAAGACATGAGCCATGTCGTCAATTCATATTTTTGGAATTTCAGGAAATCAGTAAATCAAAGTCTTCAAAAATCTATAACTAATAAACTAAACCATGAAAATTTTGATGGAATATATTTATGTGACCCATAGATTTTTCTCCATCTAACCACGTCTTCGGATTATGATTCAGAGAAACTTTAGAGAAATGAATAGCGTCTTGTATCACAGAACTTATAGTTCTGATGCGAAGCACAACTCATGAGGGGTTGAAACATAAATTGACGACACTATGAGAGTCTTCAATTAAATGAAGACTGCTCACAGGTCATCAATTCCTTGAGAAAATTAAAGATATAACATTTGAAAATTAATATCTATGAAACCAAAACTCAGTAATTTTAACTTAACACGTTTCTAGACTCCCGAGGATTTATACTACACATTCATGTCCTTACTTTCAGATTTCAAGAAACTTTTTCGAAATGAACTGTACTTTGAGTAACAAAACGTACCTACTGGGTGAAAATCACCCACTGTAAATGGCGCCCCAAGCTACGGCTCCAATTACTTAAATAGCGGCAACCCTCAAGTCTTGAATTAATTGCAGACTACTTGAGGGGGCGCCAATTTCTAAATTGAATACCCCGGAGGAGTCGTCAATTAAATGAAGACTTGTGCAATGAGGTCAATTTCATTCTCAGGAATTTCCAGCAATCAGTAAATCAACACAATCAAAAATCTATAACTATTAAACTAAACCATGAAAGTTTTGCATGAATATAGTTTTGTGATCTTGAGATTTTTCTCTACCTATCCATGTCCTCGATTCCTAATTTACTGAAAGAATTAAAAATAAATAGTGTTTAAATAGTAAACTGTGACTCATAATGCCGAGCCACCATGTTAAGACAATTATAATTTTTTAACCAAATCACGAAACTCCTGCATTAACATGGTTCTGGAACCCTCATATTTTTCTCTATTTAACCATGTACTTAATTCCTGATTTACTGAAAGTATTACAAATGAATAGTGTTTAAATACTGTTTTGAGTCACGGAATGTACCTTCTCGGCGTAAATCACCTCAATTTATTGAATAGTAAAACCTAACAATTTCACATGAGCATGATTCCGAACTCCCGAGAATTTTCTCTACCTGTTCATATCCTTACTTTCTATTTTTGAGAAATTTTTACGGTATGAATAGTGTATAAAAGTCACTATTTCAATGAATAGTATCACTTTTCCAAATAAAAGAATTTTTTTGATATAGACACGTAGATAGGTAGAGAAAAATATAAGGAATCTAACGGTATGCTCATGGATTAGATTAGGTATCATGATTCACATCTATTAAATTTTTAACATGGATGATTAATATACTAAATGATTAATATACTAACTAATTTATATACAAACTTAGAAGTAACGACTGTTTAAGCAGTAGTGATTCACGAAAATGACGACTTAGTGAAGGGCATTATTTGGGATGAATAGTATCTTCGAACAGTAAATGAATAGTAGTGAATAGTAATGAATAGTAATTGAATAGTATTCTTAAATAGTAAACTGGCATATTTGTATAATGGCCCTTATAGGATGTTCTAACTTTTGTTTAACCTTACTATAGAATTATCTAGAGTTTTTGTTTAGGAAAAAATACATATATTAATACATTTTCCCCTCATTTTTATCGTGGTTTGTACCGACGCAACCATAAGTCATTTTCTTGCATATTATGAGTCCTTAAATTCCATTCCATAAAAATCTACCTTGTATATCCTACTAAGGCAACCCTTAAAACTCTATATTGGCTACAAAATGAGAGTGGATGTCAAAAGTAATACATAAAATGCTGTGCATATAGGGCCCGGTCTGGTCCTAGGAGGAGCACCCGAAGGTACTTGTGCCCAGGGGAGTTTATTGACCACGGTGTTTGGCATTGCACCGGAATATTTGCTTGACTTGAGACACTCCACCCCTACTCTCTCTTTACTCTCTTGACTTGACTTGCGTGACCCGGAACGGGCAATACTTGACTTGTGGCCCGAGAAAGGGCGAAATACATGTTTGATTGAAATAGCCAATTCTACTCATACGTACTTAACTTTACTTGTTTGAATTAAATTTTTACTTGCTCGTACCTGAGATATACTTATACATGAGTTCATTCTCGCACTTAAATTCGTAATCGTACATGAATCCCTGCTTGCCTCGGAGTGGCATTTACATCTATAAATTCTTGAAATAGTGCTTGTCAACTACTTGAAATCTTGATATACTCTCTTTATACAGTTCTTGATCTCTTATTATTCATCATGTCTAGATTTACTTATATACCTGATTCTTTTGTACGTACGTCATGCATAGCCATACTGATAATACATGCAAATTATAATTCACGTAAAGATTACTCGAATTTGAGATGTAATTCCTATTGAGCGATTCGCTCATCTAGTTGCTTCCTAACATTTTCAGGTGAATCGGATAGCGACAAGAATGGGATTGAGGCCGAGTAAAGAGTGCTAGAGCGCCAACCATCTATCATTATCTAGTTGTGTCTTTGAATTTATTTGAGTCTACCTTGTATTCCCAGTTATGTCAGTTAGTGGTATAAACTTTGTGTTAAGTCCTGTAGCCTAACGTTTGGCTTTCTAAATCTGGAAATTTTCATGAACTAACTTTAATTCCTTTGAGTAATCAAATAATCATCACTTGGACTATTGGAATTTATTAGATTTATTAGTCATTTATGCACTCCGTAATTATGTATGTAAAAAATTCTTATCACTCTAATGACACGATCTATATAGACGCGTCACGCATCTGAGTATCTTCGGTGCTCGGGACGTGAGAGTCTTCGTGGTATCAGAGCCTAGGTTTTCAAACCTAGGAAACTAGAAGAAATAAAAAGTTAGGAAAAATTTACGGTCATGATTGAAATATAGGTAAAACTTGAGTCCAAGGATAGTTGTACCTTATCTGGTGAGATGGTTAGAGCAATGGGTTAAGTGCTATGATGACTTTTAACCTTATAAGTAAACCCGATCTTTATCATAATTAACTCTTTTTAGGATCATGACTGTGGAAAGAGCACAATGGCGCGAGATGCAGCGCACCGTGCAAGGCCTCACGCAGGCACTACAGCAAGTGGTCCAAGACGGAGCAAACCGTGGAGTGGGAGATCTCCACCGATGTTTCCGTAACATGAACCCACCGAGGTTCACGGGTTCGTCCGACCCCGAGGATGCCGAGAATTGGCTAAAGAAGATGGAACGAATGTTCCGTGTAATGGAATGCACGGACGAGGATAAGGTTTTACTGGCCGTATTCCAACTGGAGCGGGATGCTCGATGCTGGTGGGAATCCATAGAAGCAACACTGCAAGAAGACCATGTCACATGGGTTGAATTCACGGAGTATTTCAACAACAAGTACTTCTCCGACCATATCCAGGAGAAGAAGGCTGCGGAATTCACCGTTCTAAAACAATGGGGCTTGAAAGTGACCGAGTATGAGGCCCAGTTTTCCAGATTATCTAGGTACGCACCCCACTTGGTGTGTACAGAAAAGATAAAGGCGAGAAGGTTCCTCAACGGGCTTCGGCCCCACTATATTACACAACTTGCACCGATGGACATCCAAGTCTATTTGGAGATGGTTCGACGTGCTCAACTGCTATAAGACGCCACCGAATTATCCGAGAGAATCTGAGGAAGAGACAAGAAGGAACCCATCACAAGCCCGGGAAAATTCAAACAATCATTCAACAAGAAAAGGTTCTTCATGGGAGGGGAGACCTACAAGGCAAAGAAATTCCAGAAGAATGATGGGCCATTCTCCACCGCCACACCCACAAAGGAGATTTGCAAGTATTGTGATAAAGTTGGTCATAAGACCGAGGAATGCTGGAGGAAGTTAGGAGCTTGTCTTCGATGCGGGAGCCGAGAACATCGAATCCTAAACTGCCCACTGATGAAGGAACAAGACATCAAAGACAAGAAGCGTCCGGTAAAGAAACAAGGCCGTCTGCAAGCTCTCCAAGAGAAGGAACCCACTGAAGGTGGAATTGTGGAAGGTACTCTCACTATTTGTTCTAAAACTGCTCGAGTTTTATTTGATACCGGAGCAACACATTCATTCGTTTCCAAGCAATTTGCTGCTTCATTTTCTAAGAAACATGAACTGTTATATTTGGTCATATCTACACCTCTTGGAAACGAGTCTGATATCACTTACCACTATCCAAATTGTGAAGTTATGATTAAGGGAAGTAATTTGCCTGTTGATCTGATATGCCTAGATATGAAAGGTTATGATGTCATACTAGGTGCTGATTGGTTATCCACATACCAAGCAACTGTAGATTGCCGGCATGGCAAGGTAACTTTCGTGGATTTCCCCGAGCTAGTTCACAATAGCCCTCGGAGTAAATCACTTCTTATATCAGCACTCCGAGCTAGTAAACTTATGAATAAGAGATGCATGGCTTTTATAGCATTCGTGACTGCCACGAAAGCCAAGGAGATTAAACTTGAAGACATCCGTGTAATTCAGGATTTTCCCGACGTCTTTCCAGAAGAATTGCCCGGCTTACCCCCGGAAAGGGAAGTGTCGTTTACAATCGACCTTGTCCCTGGTGCTGGTCCTATTTCCAAGGCACCATATAGAATGTCCCCTGCTAAGTTGAAAGAGCTAAAAGAGCAGCTAATGGAGTTACTGAAAAAGGGTTTCATCAGGCCAAGTACTTCCCCGTGGGGAGCACCCGTGCTATTCGTCAAAAAGAAGGACGGATCGATGAGACTATGCGTAGATTATCGGTAGCTAAATCATCTTACAATTAAGAACAAGTACCCGCTACCGAGGATTGATGAGCTGTTCGATCAATTATCTGGAGCTTTATATTTCTCCAAGATTGATCTTCATTCTGGTTACCACCAATTGAAGATCAAAGAAGAGGACATTCATAAAACTACATTCCGAAGCAGGTATAGGCATTACGAATTTACTGTTATGCCTTTCGGACTAACAAATACCCTCGCAGCTTTTATGCAGTTAATGAACAACATATTCAGGCCCTATTTAGACTAATTTATTTTTGTCTTTATTGATGATATCCTGATCTATTCAAAGACCAAAGAGGATCATGAAGAACATCTCAGGAAGGCACTACAGATTTTGAGAGAAAACAAGCTATATGCCAAATTCAGCAAATGCGAGTTCTGGCTCGAGGAAGTATCATTCCTAGGCCATATCATTTCAAAGAACGGAATTACTGTTGACCCATCAAAGGTAGAAGCCGTGAAGAATTGGGAAGGACCCACAAATGCAACGGAGATTCGGAGCTTCTTGGGTCTAGCTGGTTACTACCGACGTTTTATCAAGGACTTCTCCAAAAATGATGTTCCTCTGACCAAGTTAACCCGCAAGGAAGTTGATGTGACACACCTTTGGACTTAAGCAAGCAAGCACAATTACAATCAAAACGGACCGATATTGGCGACTACTCACCCGACGCTCACCCAAATCCCGGGGTAACTTGGCGATGCCAAGTGGAGGATGTGAGGGCTGGGCCCTTGCTAGTAGAGGGCAGCAAGGCCAAGGTTATTCCCCAACGGTAAGGCAGCCCAACTCAATGGAGATGACGTCGTGCCGAGGGCTCGGGATGCACACTCTCTCCCACGATGGCCACTCGAAGCAATGGGGCTTGTGGATCGGGCGCTCACTCTCACGGACCAGCGGAGTTTATAAGCTAATATTGAAAGAACAAGTACTAAAGAGAGCTAAGGCTGGAGCACTTACTCGACCGGTTTGAAGAAACCGGTCCCGCTCGGAGACGTGGGTGAGCGGGGAAGCATGGGTTCCCCACACGCCGCACCGGAGTAGCTTGACTTGTGGTGCGGACACCCGAGCAGTTGAGCGGCGCGACACGTCGAGCCACCGGTACCGCACACGGAGCACGACTCGAGCCACCTCAGCGTCCATCTGGCTCGGAGACAGCCTGGAGACTCCGCCTTGAGCCTCCCCATTTATCATATTTAGTTAGCCTTTATGTGTGTGTAATTTGTGTTTATTTCATTGTATTCGGTATGTAATTATGAGTGTACGAGGGGCTTATTTGCAAAATGGGACCCCTGGGCCCCACGGGACCCCCAGGCCCCATCCCATTGAGCCACCTCAGCCATGGGCCCCATGTGGGGTCAGTCAACATGTCAAATGGAGGCATCTAGAAGTTTGAATGGTAAAAGGCACATGGGAGACAAGTGGACTTCAAAGTCCAAGGTGGCTACCAACTTGTCCCCCCCTTGCCACCAAAGTCAATAGGGCGCCCCCTTCCCCTTATTTTTTATTTTAATTTTTGTGGAATGGTCACATACCATCCCAGCCCTCCATCTCACACCCCTAGATCCAACGGTGGAGGATGGATTAGATGGGTGACCTATATATGCTTGTATTTTCCCATTTTCATGAATTAATGCCATAAGAATTGTGAAATTTGTTGGAGCATGGCCTAGGCCGCCCCCTTCTCCTCTCCCTCTTCCCCTTGAAGATGTGAAGGCTTCCTTCAGGTGGTGAGAGTCCACCCTATCAGTTCCGGTCGCCGCCGCCGCCGCCACGAGCCGCCACCGCACCGCCATCGCCATCAACGGAGTTCTACCTGCGCAGTACCACAGCATCTTGATCGAAAGTCACAGGTCTTCCCCGAGCTCATTTGGCCACCAAATTTGGAGAAGTTGTTCCTGGGATGTTCCTCTCCACCCACAAAAATCAGGCCAGCATTCAGATCACGTTTGCTAATTTTTGATTTTCGTCCACTCTTTTATTTTGGTTCTGCCAGAATTCTGTCCAGGTTCACCTCCATCCTGAGTTTCATGTCTTAGATCCACTTTTTGATTTCTGTTAGTTCGCCCAATTTTATTGGGGGTTCCACCCATCCACCCCTTCATCCACCATTTTTTTCAATTTTTGATTCGCCCATCTCATATTTTCTAAAAATCGTTCTCAGACCCATCTATAGTTCTGTCCATCTGTTCCCAGATCCGACCACAAGTCACCCCAAAAATCCTAACAAATCGCATCCACCTCCAAATCAAATTATAAAAATAGTTCCAGTTCCTTGGTTTGATTCCCTACAACTCCTAAGAAGAGCTCAAGAGCTGAATCGGAGGTTTACTAGGCAGTCAATGGTGGTTCTCAGACAAGTGCCCTGCAGATCTGAGATTTCGGTTACTGTACAACAGGGATTTGTAAATTTATTAAAGTTCTGATCCGACTAGATCCAGCAGATCTCTCTAAGTTTAGATTGAAGTATTTGAAGAGAGCTTTCCAACGATAGCTCATGCGTCCCGATCCGACGTCGGGATTGATCGCAGCGGCCGTTTTCGCCGGAGCGCGCGCCGGAAAACAGAAATCAAAATCCGTGGGCAGCTAGTTCATCAATTGGGAATCGGGGCCGATCGACCCCCGATCGGTGTTCCCGGCCGACCGCCGTCCGTGGAGGCGCGCCACCAGGGGTCCCCATCACAGTGGGTCCCACCCCCGCAGATCCGGAGGACAGCGCCGTCAGTGGGCCCCACGGGCCCGCAGAACCCGCCGTTCGGAAAGCACGAAAACGCGGAGTTCGGCATCGCCGGGCGACATCAAGATGCTGCCCGTCAACCCGAGCACATGTGACCTTTTACCTCCCTGCGTGGAGTGGGTCGACTTAGTGTATTGCTGTAATCATTGTTAACCGGGAGTCCGTAATTCGGCCGGGGTTGTCTTCGCCACGCCGGGTGCGTGGAGGTAATGGTCCGAACCTCTTGGCGTTCATTTGCTTAGCTAGTATATGGTCTTTGCCGCTGCCGAGAGTGTAGGTACTAGCCCGTGTGTCCATGTCACCGCTGTGAGAGCGAGAGTGACCCGTCCCGCGACTCGATCCGAGTCCGGAAGTTGAGTCGGACTACCCTTGACCTCCGCCGGTTCCTTAACCGCGCACGGTCCGCGCTTTCCCTCGCTTGGGACGACGAGTGAGCGTCCACTTCTGTTAGCGACGTTTCACCACTAGGAGCTCGTAGTGTCGGGCTTAGTGTCTCCCTGGTGTGTGTTGCTGGTCGTGTCTTCATCTAGAGTCCGAGGGTGGCACCATATAGTGTCGTCTCCCGTGTCCGTCCCGCATCAGTTTGGTATCAGAGCCAAGTCGAGTCTAGGGTAGTCGTTGCATAAGTCATGCATCATGGTCTAAGTCGAGTCTAGGATCATCCTTATTTCCAAAACAACAAAAAAAAGGTGTTTTCAAATTACATTTCACCCAATAGCTCGGTATATTAAAAGGTGTTGTCCGAACGTTAGGCTACGCCTATCGGGAGGTCGCACACTTGCGGGAGTGATCTTCGGATCGATTAACTCCGCCCCGTACCGGATATTGGTTTAGGTCTAAGTGCATCATTTAGTGTGTGTTTGCATTAGTCGGTGTCTTCTAGGTCGTGTGTCAGTTGCATGCCCACCCGTCGAGGTACCCAATACTCGCCACTACCACCTATGGCGGATTCCCGGGCCCGTAGCTCCGATGAGTCCTCAACGGCAGAGATGCTCCGAGCCATTATGGAACGTCTTGACACGCGTATGGATGGCATAGGAACGCGTCTAGAGGGGCGGATGAAAGCCCTCGAGGATCTGGCCGAAAGTTCGGATCAGTCCATTCAGGGCCTAGTTGGGAGAATTGCCGTCCTAGAGAGGGGCCCAGTAGCGGCGCAACCCGCGCCGACGAACGGCCCACAAGAGCCGGTGCAGCAACCTACTGCACCAAGGGCTCAGGCGGTAGATGTTGGGAGGCCACAGGTGCAAGTAGTGGATGACTATGCATCTGACAATGATCAAGGGGGTTACGGTCGTCGGAATCATCGACGGAATCGTGATGACGATGATGACGACCGCATTCTGAGGGGCGTGCGTGCGGACCCTCCCACTTTTAGCGGGTCCTTGGACCCAAGGGTGTATCTAGATTGGGAGGCCGGCATGGACCGGTACTTCGAGTGGTTTGAGATGACGGACCACCGAAGAGTCCGATATGCAAAGATGAAGCTGCAAGGGCAGGCCCAAACCTATTGGACCAATGTGGAGAGCCTGCTCAACCAGCGACGTCAACCCCAAATCGGTACTTGGGATGACATGAAGTCCAAATTGAGGGAGAAATACCTTCCTGCCTCATATCGCCAACGTCTCATAGACAAGTGGCAAAGCATTTCCCAAGGGAACCGATCCGTGACCGAGTACACCGCCGAGTTCGATGAGTATTACTTGCGGTGCGGGGTCACGGAAGAGAGCACCATGACGATATCCCGCTTTCGGAGAGGTTTGCGGCCAAATTATCAATATGAACTCTTTCGCCGCAATGCCACCACTCTGGAGCAGGCATATCAAATAGCTCTCGAATTGGAGCAATTCGAGGCCGAGTTTGAGTCTCCCCATCGGTTGGGCTCTTTCCCCCTTCGTAGTGTCGAGCCCCGTGGCTCATCTGGCACGTATCCGAGGGCCCCCATGGCTCGACCTCAGGAGCCCGCTCGCCCCGAGCCCTTTGCTCCTAGGCCTCGTCCTCCGCCCCCAAGGGACCTTCCTCGTCCCCAGCATCTTACGGCCCCACCCACAGCCCGTCCACCGGCACCCGCACCTCCTGCACGTCCTTTGCTACCTACACCTCCTATCCGTCGGGAGGATAAGGGGAAAGGACCCATGATTGGGGAGCCCAGTGGATCACGGCAGCAGTGCTATCGCTGCAATGGGTTTGGCCATTTTGCCAACCAGTGTCCCACCCGTCCATCTCTCATCATTGGGGACACACAGGCCGAGGATACCACCCCCGCGGGCCTCGAGTTAGTCACCTATGTGGCCGATCAGGAGCTAGCTGATGAATACTATGAGATCGAAGGTGACGATCAGGAGGCCCCGCATCCCGATGATACCCATGTGGGGGTCGTCAGGTGTATTCTCACCCAGCCACAGGCCAGTGATGACTGGCGTCGGACCACTATTTTTCATACCTTCTGTAGGCTGGGTAAACATGTGTGCAAGGTAATCATCGATAGCGGGAGTTGCATCAATGCAATCTCCACGGGTGCTGTCTCCCATCTTGGTCTTACACCCGTGGATCACCCTAGCCCCTATCGTGTATCATGGGTGGATTCCACTTTAATTCCGATCAGGCTGCGGTGCTTGGTCCCACTGCAGTTCTATGCCTACCGTGATGAGGTTTGGTGTGATGTTCTACCCATGGAGGTGGGCAACATTATTCTGGGTAGGCCATGGTTATTTGATCGGGATGCCACACTCCATGGCCGGTCGAACGCCTGTACCTTCGACCATGAGGGCCAACGGATTACTCTCGAACCCCATCGGCCCAAGAGCCCATCAGTCAGGGGTCGTACTGGCCCTAGTGCTCCGGAGCCTTCCGTTCCCGGGCCTAGTACCCCATCCCCAGCTCGGGCTATGACCGTTACCTCTGGCCCAGGAGAGCCCTCGACGAGGAGATTGATGATGATTAGCTCCCGGGAGATGGAGCAGGAGCTTAGTCAGGGCTGTCCGGTGTTTGCCATTACGGTTCGAGAGGTGGAGCGGGACTCCGAGGGTGAGCTCCCACCCGAGGTTGTTCCTATTCTGCAGGAGTTTGCTGATATTTTTCCCGATGAGCTTCCCGAGGGACTCCTACCTATGCGGGATATTCAGCATGCCATCGACCTTGTTCCGGGCTCTTCCTTGCCCAACCTTCCACATTATCGCATGAGTCCCACGGAGCATGCCGAGCTTAAACGGCAGGTCGATGAGTTGGTGCAGAGAGGGTCTGTTCGGGACAGCATGAGTCCATGTGCTGTACCCGCATTACTTGTCCCGAAGAAGGATGGCACGTGGAGAATGTGCATTGATAGTCGTGCCATCAACAAAATCACCGTGAAGTACAGGTTCCCTATTCCCCGCCTTGATGACATGCTGGACATGATGGCAGGTGCCACTATCTTTTCGAAGATCGATCTTATGAGTGGCTACCATCAGGTGAGGATTAGGCCAGGTGATGAGTGGAAGACCGCATTTAAGACCAAGGACGGTCTATATGAGTGGTTGGTCATGCCTTTTGGGTTGACCAATGCCCCTAGCACTTTCATGCGGCTCATGACTCAGGTCCTTCGACCTTTCATTGGAGTCTTTGTAGTGGTGTATTTTGATGATATCCTTATCTATAGCCGCACCACAGGGGACCACTTAGACCACCTTCGACAGGTCTGTCTACTTCTTCGGCGAGAGCAGCTGTTTGCGAACCCACAGAAGTGTGCCTTCATGACACCTCAGCTTACCTTCTTGGGTTTTATCGTGTCTAGTACTGGGGTCTCCGCCGATCCGGAGAAGGTCCGGGCCATTGTTGAGTGGCCGGAACCCCGTACGGTTCATGATGTCCGCAGCTTTCATGGCCTTGCGACGTTCTACCGTCGCTTCATCCGCGGATTTAGCTCCGTCACCGCCCCGATCACGGATTGCATCCGGAAGGGCACATTTGTATGGACGAAGGCCGCATCTGCCGCCTTCAAGGACATCAAGGAGCGCATGACCCAGACACCTATCCTTCGATTGCCTGATTTCTCGAAGGTGTTTGAGGTCTCTTGTGATGCGTCGGGTGTTGGGATTGGAGGAGTTTTGAGTCAGGAGTCCCACCCGATCGCATATTTCAGCGAGAAGCTGAATGACGCGAAACTGCGATATTCCACGTATGATAAAGAATTCTACGCAGTTGTTCAGGCTCTTAGGCATTGGAGGCACTATCTTTTACATCAGGAGTTTGTCCTATACTCCGACCACGAGGCATTGAGGTACCTCCATTCGCAAAAGAAGCTTAACTCGCGTCATAGTCGTTGGGTCGAGTATCTCCAGCAGTTCACCTTTGTGCTGAAACATAAGGCTGGAGTGGAGAACAAGGTGGCTGATGCCTTGAGCCAGCGAGCATGTTTGCTTACCACCATGAGTGCCGAGGTCATAGGGTTAGAGAAGATGAAGGAGGCCTATGTTGATTGTCCTGACTTTGGTCAGATTTTTACCACCCTCCAGGCCGGACCCTCGAGAGACCTTGATGAGTATGTGCTTCAGGAGGGTTACCTCTTTCGAGGTAGCAGGCTGTGTGTTCCCCGAACTTCGGTTCGAGATTTCTTAGTGTGGGAACTACATGCGGGAGGTCTAGCCGGCCACTTTGGTCGGAACAAGACTATTGAGGCAGTGGAGCATCGATTTTATTGGCCGAGCTTGAAGCGCGATGTTGCTAACATCGTGGCTCAGTGCCGTACATGTGCTACGGCCAAGATGAAGAAGCAAAGCTCGGGCCTTTATACGCCTCTACCCGTGCCTGATGCCCCGTGGCAGGATGTTAGTATGGACTTTGTTTTGGGATTGCCACGTACCTCCAGGAAGCATGATTCGGTCTATGTGGTGGTTGACCGTTTCTCGAAGATGGCCCTCTTTATCCCTTGCTCGAAGACTTCGGATGCTTCTAGGGTAGCCTGCCTATTCCTTACTCATGTGGTGTGCAAGTTCGGGTTGCCTCGCACTATAGTGTCTGACCGTGATGTTAGATTCACTTCCTATTTTTGGAAGACACTATGGCATATGATGGGTACTCACCTCAAATTTTCTACTGCATATCATCCCCAGACAGATGGTCAGACCGAGGTAGTCAATAGGAGTCTGGGAGATCTTTTGAGGTGTCTAGTCAGGGACCGCATTGGGGATTGGGATCTCATTTTACCCATGGCTGAGTTTGCATACAATGATTCGGTGAATAGGTCTACCGGCATGAGTCCATTTGAGATTGTCACAGGTCGTAGGCCTAGGAAACCCATTGACCTTGTCCCCATGCCTATCCATGCTAGAGTGTCGGAGTCGGCCGAGTCGTTTGCTAGGCATGTTAGGAGTTTGCATGACGACATCCGTCGTCACATTGAGGCCAGCAATGCACGGTACAAGGAGTTAGCCGATGCCCACCGACACCACCGAGAGTTCCACGAGGGCGAATACGTCATGATCAGGGTAAGACCTGAACGGTTTCCCTCTGGAACCGTTAAGAAGTTGCAAGCTCGCGGAGCCGGTCCCTTTAGAGTGTTGAAACGCGTTGGATCCAATGCGTATGTTGTGGACCTGCCCGAGGAATATGGTATAAGCTCTACCTTCAATGTATCGGATCTTGTTGCATATAGGGACCCAGCGGTGATCCCTAGTGAGCCTTTTGAGCCATCTCCTCCCCTTGAGAGTGATCCCACACCTGAGTGTCCACTTCCACCTCCAGCCCCTTTTTCACGGCAGCGTGAGCATATAGATTGTATACTGGATGAGCAAGTGACAGTTACCAGGAGTGGATCTTACCCGCGCTACCTAGTGCGATGGAGAGGACGGCCCGCTACTGAGGACACATGGATCACACATGGCGAGTTGCAGCGGATCGATCCGGACCTTCTGGAGCGATACAGGAGCGATGCAGACCCTTACTCGACAGGGTCGAGTTTCTCCCACCCGGGGAGAATTGGTGCGGACACCCGAGCAGTTGAGCGGCGCGACACGTCGAGCCACCGGTACCGCACACGGAGCACGACTCGAGCCACCTCAGCGTCCATCTGGCTCGGAGACAGCCTGGAGACTCCGCCTTGAGCCTCCCCATTTATCATATTTAGTTAGCCTTTATGTGTGTGTAATTTGTGTTTATTTCATTGTATTCGGTATGTAATTATGAGTGTACGAGGGGCTTATTTGCAAAATGGGACCCCTGGGCCCCACGGGACCCCCAGGCCCCATCCCATTGAGCCACCTCAGCCATGGGCCCCATGTGGGGTCAGTCAACATGTCAAATGGAGGCATCTAGAAGTTTGAATGGTAAAAGGCACATGGGAGACAAGTGGACTTCAAAGTCCAAGGTGGCTACCAACTTGTCCCCCCCTTGCCACCAAAGTCAATAGGGCGCCCCCTTCCCCTTATTTTTTATTTTAATTTTTGTGGAATGGTCACATACCATCCCAGCCCTCCATCTCACACCCCTAGATCCAACGGTGGAGGATGGATTAGATGGGTGACCTATATATGCTTGTATTTTCCCATTTTCATGAATTAATGCCATAAGAATTGTGAAATTTGTTGGAGCATGGCCTAGGCCGCCCCCTTCTCCTCTCCCTCTTCCCCTTGAAGCTGTGAAGGCTTCCTTCAGGTGGTGAGAGTCCACCCTATCAGTTCCGGTCGCCGCCGCCGCCGCCACGAGCCGCCACCGCACCGCCATCGCCATCAACGGAGTTCTGCCTGCGCAGTACCACAGCAGCTTGATCGAAATTCACAGGTCTTCCCGAGCTCATTTGGCCACCAAATTTGGAGGAGTTGTTCCTGGGATGTTCCTCTCCACCCACAAAAATCAGGCCAGCATTCAGATCACGTTTGCTAATTTTTGATTTTCATCCACTCTTTCATTTTGGTTCTGCCAGAATTCTATCCAGGTTCACCTCCATCCTGAGTTTCATGTCTTAGATCCACTTTTTGATTTCTGTCAGTTCGCCCAATTTTATTGGGGGTTCCACCCATCCACCCCTTCATCCACCATTTTTTTCAATTTTTGATTCGCCTATCTCATATTTTCTAAAAATCGTTCTCAGACCCATCTACAGTTCTGTCCACCTGTTCCCAGATCCGACCACCAGTCACCCCAAAAATCCTAACAAATCGCATCCACCTCCAAATCAAATTCTAAAAATAGTCCCAATTCTGTGGTTTTATTCCCTACAACTCCTAAAAAGATCTCAAGAGCTGAATCGGAGGTTTACTAGGCGGTCAATGGTGGTTCTCAGACAAGTGCCCTGTAGATCTGAGATTTCGGTTACTGTACAACAGGGATTTGTAAATTCATTAAAGTTCTGATCCGACCAGATCCATCAGATCTCTCTAAGTCTAGATTGAGGTATTTGAAGAGATCTTTCCAACGATAGCTCATACGTCCCGATCCGACGTCGGGATTGATCGCAGCGGCCATTTTTGCCGGAGCGCGCGCCGGAAAACAGAAATCAAAATCCGTGGGCAGCTAGTTCATCAATTGGGAATCGGGGCCGATCGACCCCCGATCGGTGTTCCCGGCCGACCGCCGTCCGTGGAGGCACGCCACCAGGGGTCCCCATCACAGTGGGTCCCACCCCCGCAGATCCGGAGGACAGCGCCGTCCGTGGGCCCCACGGGCCCGCAGAACCCGCCGTTCGGAAAGCACGAAAACGCGGAGTTCGGCATCGCCGGGCGACATCAAGATGCTGCCCGTCAACCCGAGTTGCGTGATTCCCAGACCCCACATGTGACCTTTTACCTCCCTGCGTGGAGTGGGTCGACTTAGTGTATAGTTGTAATCATTGTTAACCGGGAGTCCGTAATTCGGCCGGGGTTGTCTTCGCCACGCCGGGTGCGTGGAGGTAATGGTCCGAACCTCTTGGCGTTCATTTGCTTAGCTAGTATATGGTCTTTGCCGCTGCCGAGAGTGTAGGTACTATCCCGTGTGTCCATGTCACCGCTGTGAGAGCGAGAGTGACCCGTCCCATGACTCGATCCGAGTCCGGAAGTTGAGTCGGACTACCCTTGACCTCTGCCGGTTCCTTAACCGCGCACGGTCCGTGCTTTCCCTCGCTTGGGACGACGAGTGAGCGTCCACTTCTGTTAGCGACGTTTCGCCACTAGGAGCTCGTAGTGTCGGGCTTAGTGTCTCCCTGGTGTGTGTTGCTGGTCGTGTCTTCATCTAGAGTCCGAGGGTGGCACCATATAGTGTCGTCTCCCGTGTCCGTCCCGCATCAACTTGTTTATGATCTAACAACACTACACCCCATGCAAGGGGAGGACCTTGGGGAAGGGAAGTCATCGAATACAACCAAACACTACCTCCCACAGGGAGGGGCTGTAAGCCGGCCAGGCGGTGGGGGGGGGGGAAACAAGTTAGAAGCTAGAAAGGAAGCCGATGCCAGTTATGTCTGCTACCTGAGCTTCAGGACAGACAGTTGGATATCTTGATGCTGCGACCACTCCATATTTTTGTTGATGACGAAACCAGTTGGAAGTTTTTCAGAGCTGGGTCAGGATGACGCCTGAATTTTTTTGATTTCTTTGGTCACCGGTGCTGGTCGGGGCAGGACTGTAAACAGAGCCTTTGAGCTCTGTCTCCGGTAGCAAGAGCACCACAGTAACAGGAAGAAGAGAACACCACGGACGTTCCCGAACTCCAATTTGAGCGTGGCTGATACCGATGGATTCGTTGTCGAGTCCTCTTAAAAATGGGTCACGGGGATGCTAGCCAATGTCAGAGTAGACCGGTAGATCTCTACAGACTGATAGGAAGCAGAGCCGCGCACTAGGGGGAAGAAAATGAGAACTCTTAACTTCGGGTGCCAAACAGAGCTCCGCTTCTTGACTCAGGAGGTAGACTTGTCGAAGAAGCTCCCGGCCAAGCCTTGCCTCCAGATATTCAAGAGAGTTGTTGTGACAGCTTCTGAAATCAGCTTCAGGTTGTGACTCAGGAAGAAGATGCGCAGTCGAGGAAGATTGGCTGCTCAGGACGGCCACGAGCTCATAATGCAATGAGACCACCACCGTTGCGAAGAAGACTGAGAGACGCTTCCAACGGTACCTCTTGGGCCTTCAGAGTCGCTGGGATATGGTCGAGGTCATCTCTGCAAGCTTCTTCTCCACCTGCACTTCAGGGCTGCGAGCTGCTCCTTTGGTGTAGCTTCCAATGACCAAGAAAGAGGAGAGAAGGGTGGTGAAAGGTGAAGGGGATTGGTTGAGTGAAGGGAGGGGAATATGGGGAAGGTATGGAGGGCTCCTAGGGCTGAGATGAAGGTGGATAAAGAGGGGGAGGGTGCAGGGATCTTCTGGTTCTTTCACAAGGTGGGTGGAGAGGGAAGGATGGAGGAGGATGGAGGATGCTCTAGATGGAATGGGAGTGGAGGGAAGGGGAGGGGCGGCCTATTCCAATGGAGAGGGCTGGGGGTGACCTAAGGCTGGAGGATGGAAGGAATTTCAGATTCAAATGGGTCTTGGGGGCTGGGAGATTGTGTGGGGAAGAGAGGAGATTGTGTTGGAATGGGGAAGATTGTGTTGGAATTGCCAAGGATCTTCTAGGGAGAAGCGAGATTTGGTGGGGATTTGGTGGAGAGGGTTTCCAATACACCTAGGGAAGGGAATGGGGGGTGAGGTGGCAAGTGAGGTGGAGGAGGGAGAGGGTAGGTCGCAGCCCCCATTGTAGAGAGAGAGGGAGAGAGAAAGAGAGAGAGAAAGAGAGTGGCAATTCTGTCCCCTAGGGCTTCTCACCCCTATTGGATTCACTCCACTAGAACTATATAATTTGAACTCTCAAATGAGAATTTGGCATTCATTCATTAATTGAAAATGGAGGGAATGGGGTTTTATATATAGGCAACCCACATTTTACAAAAAGTCCCTGACTCATGCAACAATGACAAATAACCAAGGGGTAGGGGGCGCCCTTGGGCCTAGCCCAATGAATTGGGCCCAATAACAAACTAATCAACCTAATGACACTCAAACTTAGGGAAATAAACAAAAGACCTAGGGACATGACTCAAATAAAAGGGAAAATACAATGATATGACTTGAAAAAAAAATTACATAGGACTCAAAATAAATAACTAGACCATGCCGGATGCAACCGGGGCGAGGAGACGAGCCGTGAATGTGGGCATGGGAGGTGATGTCCCCATCATACTCCCGGGGTGTGGAGAACTCGACTCCGTCGAGTAAGAGTCCTTCCCTCCTCAGACGGTATAGAAATGATACCGCCCGCAAGTCTTCCAAAGGAGACCGATCCATCCACCCGATGAGATAGTGCTCAGTCACCTTGCTCCTGGTGGTAGTGACATGTTCATCCAATATTTGCTCAATTTGCTCACGCTGGGCTCTCCTGGCTAGTGGACTCTTCTCACGGGTGGGTGCTCTCTCAATGAGGGGTGTGGGCTCAATATCCTCACTAGGTACCACCGTGGGACCCTTATATGGCACTATGTCGGCCACGTTGAATGTGGGGCTCACTTCGTACTCCTTGGAAAGATCTAACTCATAGGCACTAGTGCCAATGCACTTTAAAACCTGGAAGGGGCCAGCCCTACGAGGCCTCAATTTGGAGATGACTCTCGGGGAGAGCCCCTCCATCATCATCATCACAAAGTTACCCGCGTGGAATTCTTGGTGACATCAATGGGAGTCAACCTGTCTTTTATAAATCTCATTTTCCTTGCTGATGTGCTTGCGAAGGTCTTCATGCAATTTTGTGAATGTAGACACTCTAGGGGTGATGGGTGGACCTGGGCAACCAAAAGTAGACCAATCATACTTTGACGCCAAGAAGACTTTGATGGAATGGGGAGGATCGGGGCATCCATAGGTGATCCGGTCATGCATGGGGGTGACAAATGCCGGGGGACACGGACATTCATGAATACTCCTATCATGCCTACGACCCATGATGAGTGAAGGAGGACCATTACACCTGAATATGGACCAATCATGCATCCTACTTGACATGTGGGTGATATGAACGAGTGGACCCGACTTGTGAATCATGCCAAGTGATGTTGTACGCCAAGACTTATACACTCTTGCGCCAAAGATTTCCCCTATGTGTGGGCTTTTGGACTTCCATTGGGATGGGTCAAAGGGGTCTAGGAAGATGGATATCATGAAGTGGGGCACTTCCTTGATCCCTAGGTGTATATTGCCCAAAGTCATGGCATAGTGTAACCCGGGTCTAGGATGGGGTGGATTAGGTCAATCACGGTGGGTTGAGGTAGGGAAAAGTGGGTGGTGGATAAGGCGGTTGGGTCACTCATGGTGGATTGGGTAGAAAAAGGTGGGCGGTGAGTAAGGGTGGTAGATCACATAGGGATCTAGGCTCCCATAGGAAGGGGTCAAAGGGGTCATGGAAAGGGTTACCAAGGTAGAGGAGTTCTATGTCCTCAAGGTCCTCAAATGGTGGTGGATCATCCACCTTTAGTGAAATAAGTGGGCCGAAGTCTTTGGTGAGTGGGTCGGCCATAAGGGAATGATTTGGCTTTCTTTTCGATATAAGGAACTCCAATTTAGGAATGGAGTCGGGCTCATCGGGTGTGGGAAGGACTATAAGAAGGTCGCTAGTGTAGCAACTAATGGTGCAAATCGAGGTGATGGACCCAACACATAGGTGACGGAAGTCAAGGCTTTTAGGTTGATCGATTGTCGGGGCCAACACGCTAGTCAGCTCAAGTTGCCACTCTAAGCCATTAAGAAGATCTTCCCAAGTCTCTACCTCTAAGTAGGATTAGAATGTGGTGCGATAGGAGTTAATGGGTACTAATATGAAAGGGTGCTCCATGGTTGAGGTTTGTAAGTACAAGGCATGAGGGATGGGTTTTTGCTTGAGCCATTTGATGATGAGTTCTCCCATGGTCACCACCTTTTGGGTGAGATTGAGAGGCTTGGGGGGGTATGGGTTTATTTGGATGGGGATGAGTTGATGTCCTTCCTCCTTATTGATATGAGTATGGATTTCTTTAAAGGTGGGGAAAGGCTTTGGGTTGGTGTTCAATCCTGAGGATTCGGTCTTGTGGGCCGTGGTCACCTCATGTTCACTCATGACCTCGTTCATTCTTTGAAGTTGGTTGAGAGGGCATGGTAGCCAGGTACGGGGCTCCGGTGGGCGAGGGAACACAAGGTTGTTGAAACTATAGGCTCCCGGGAGATGTGTGGGATGAACTAGGCAAGTCCGACGCAATGGGTCGAAGGTGGCATTCCGTTCAGCAAGCCATAGTTTCCCTAGGATTAGGCAAGGGCCGTCTAAAGTACCAATTTGACACCATGCTCCATCAAAGTATTTGGTCTTCCTGAACCATTTATGGAATTCAACGAAGACTTGGTCTCCGTTGTGCACAATTTGTCCAGTCGTGGAGAGGGTGGCTACGATATCGGGGGATACCCAATTATCCTCTACAATGTCAATGAAGTCAATTTCTGTGGGGCTCCCATTAGGTAGGTGTTAGAATCTATCAGGGACTAGATAATAATGAGTGATCAGAAAACGCAGCGAAATTTAAAATTTTTCTCCTCTCAGATCTTTTCTGTAAACCTAAACGATAGAAGATCAGATCTTCACCTTGCGCGGAGTCAGATCCGCGATTGAGGGTTGATTCCTTCCGAGCGACGCCGCTAGCCGCGCTGGTGCCCGGCCTCCAGCGGTATCCACGCGGTTCTCAGGTTGAGGGATCGTCCTCGTCTCGTCTCTCACCGGCTGATCTCTCGCTCGACTCCTCGTCAAGGGCACTCGGGGAGGCATGCGACCTTGTGCTCCTGTAGGAGAGAGAAAGGGCGACCAGAGAGAAGAGATGGAGGAGGGGCGGCTGCCACAACGTGGGAATACCCTCGAGCTTGGCTAGGGTTTCTCTTTGGCACATATATATATATATATCAATCCATTCCACTTTTCATAAAAGTCCCTGGATTGATATGAACACCCACTTAATATCCCCTAACTAAAGAACCTATATGCGTGTGACCCTCTAGGCCCAAGTGCCAGTCCAATTTTCAGCCCAAAAGCCCAATAACCCCTTTATTGGTAAAATGAGTCTATTTAATATCTCATATTAAATAAACACTTCATCTAATTATCATCTCATGATAATTGATTGGGCTTCTGATCATGTTGGGTGCCAAGCAACACCGCATGACCCTAGAAGGCAATGGGGTTCAGCAACCCGCTCAAGGAACCCTTCCGTCAACAGTTACCACGTGACTATAGTCCTTCACTCATACAATGCTCTCGAGTATGCTTGTGGGTATGGTTAACTGTCAAACCCAAGAACACATACTTACTTGGATTAGATGCCATAAAAGCATTACCAGAAAACTCCTTTTCTGATATGTTGTCTTGCCCTGGCCAGGGACTCCTAGGCATCACTCCCTAGAGCATTCTCTCTCAATTACCGAGAGCGAATGATCCCATATTGATCATACAATCACCTTCGAAGGTATTCCACTGGATCCGATCACATAACTGATTGAGACCTCATGTGCAGAGATCTATAAGCTAAGGTCAAAACCCAGAAGTCTACCGACAAGATGTCCTTGGTGTCTCAGGTCAAAGAACCAATCACGCCACTGTGACGATGAATCTAACTGGTTGATAGTCAGGTAATATTACCATCCAGTGATTCATGTCGGATCAATTCAGTGAACTCATTCATCAATGAGCACCTACAGGTTCACCTTAGTGTCTCCACACAAGTGTCTATGAGACCATCCACCCTCATCATATGAGCAGGTGCAACCTGTACTAGTTTCACTGGATATCTGATGTCCTTCTCAGATATCCCCAACTAGGAACAATTAAGAATATGCGATTAAAGGATACTAATCTCATTGTTATGATCTCATCATAATTAATATCCATTGCGCATATTCATGGACTTCATTATGAAACGATAAATGAATCATACATAATGAATGTTAAAAGCCTTTATCATTATTAATGAACAAGATTGTATATGTTATGATTGGCTTGAGGACATACATAACCAACAGTAGGTATGCTTGGGATATGATGGGAAGTGGGGCCTTTTGGTCCGTAGACTCAATGTCAAGGGGAGGTGGACAATACATGAGACGGTCCGTCGAGGACTCTAATGCAAGCGTGCCCATGGACTAGACTCGTAGAGACAAGTCTAAAACTTGCTCTGATACCAATTGATGTGACACACCTTTGGACTTAAGCAAGCAAGCATAATTCACAATCAAAACGGACCGATATTGGCGACTACTCACCCGACGCTCACCCAAGTCCCGGGGTAACTTGGCGATGCCAAGTGGAGGATGTGAGGGCTGGGCCCTTACTGGTAGAGGGTCAGCAAGGCCAAGGTTATTCCCCAAGAGTAAGGCAGCCCAACTCAATGGAGCCGACGTCGTGCCGAGGGCACGGGTTGCACACTCTCTCCCACGATGGTCACTCGAAGCAATGGGGCTTGAGGATCGGGCGCTCACTCTCACGGACCAGCGGAGTTTATAAGCTAATATTGAAAGAACAAGTACTAAAGAGAGCTAAGGCTGGAGCACTTACTCGACCGGTTTGAAGAAACTGGTCCTGCTCGGAGACGTGGGCGAGCGGGGAAGCATGGGTTCCCCACACGCCGCGTCGGAGTAGCTTGACCTGTTTATGATCTTACAACACTACACCCCATGCAAGGGGGGACCTTGGGGAAGGGAAGTCAATGAATACAACTAAACACTACCTCCCATAGGGAGGGGCTGTAAGCCGTCCAGGCGGGGAGGGGGGGAAAACGAGTTAGAAGCTAGAAAGGAAGCCGATGCCGGTTCTGTCCGCTTCCTGAGCTTCAGGACAGACAGTTGGATATCTTGACGCTGCGGCCACTCCAGATTTTTGTTGATGACAAAACCAGTTGGAAGATCTTCTTAGCTGGGTCAGGATGACGCCTGAATTTTGTTGATTTCTTTGGTCGTCGATGCTGGTCGGGGCAAGACTGCAAACATGGCCTTTGAGCTCAGTCTCCGGCAGCAAGAGCACCACAGCAGCAGAAAGAAGAGAACACCACGGACATTCCCGAACTCTAATTTGAGCGTGGCTGGTACCTATGGATTTGTTGTTGAGTCCTCTTAAAAATGTGGGTCACGGGGATGCCAGCCGATGTTGGAGTAGACCGGTAGATCTCTAACAGTGAGGGGGGGTCGAGCAGACTGATAGGAAGCAGAGCCGCGCACCAGAAGGAAGAAAATGAGGACTCTTAACTCCGGGTGCCAAACAGAGCTTCGCTTCTTGATTCAAGAAGTAGACTTGTCGAAGAAGCTCCCGGCCAAGCCTCGCCTCCAAATATTCAAGAGAGTTGTCGTGACAACTTCTGAGATCAGCTTCAGGTTGTGGCTCAAGAAGAAGATGCGCAGTCGGGGAAGATCGGCTGCTCAAGATGGCCACAAGCTTATAATGCAATGACACCACCACCGTTGCGAAGACGACTGGGAGACGCTTCCAACGGTACCTCTTGGGTCTTCAGAGTCACTGGGATGTGGTCGGGGTCGTCTCTGCAAGCTGCTGTTCCACCTGCACTTTAGGGCTGCGAGCTGCTCCTTTGGTGTAGCTTCCAATGACCAAGAAAGAGGAGAAAGGGTGGTGAAAGGTGAAGGGGATTGGTTGAGTGAAGGGAGGGGAATGTGGGGAAGGTATGGAGGGCTGCTAGGGCTGAGATGGAGGTGGATAAAGAGGGGGAGGGCGCAGGGATCTGCTGGTTCTTCACAAGGTGGGTGGAGAGGGAAGGATGGAGGATGCTCTAGATGGAATGGGAGTGGAGGGAAGGGGAGGGGCGGCCTATTCCAATGGAGAGGGCTGGGGGCGACCTAAGGCTGGGGGATGGAGGGAATTTCAGATTCAAATGGGTCTTGGGGGCTGGGAGATTGTGTGGGGAAAAGAGAAGATTGTGTTGGAATGGGGAAGATTGTGTTGGAATTACCAAGGATCTTCTAGGGAGAAGCAAGATTTGGTGGGGATTTGGTGGAGGGGGTTTCCAATACACCTAGGGAAGGGAATGGGGGGTGAGGTGGCAGGTGAGGTAGAGGAGAGAGAGGGTAGGTCGCAGCCCCCCTTGTAGAGAGAGAGGGAGAGAGAAAGAGAGTGGGGATTCTCTCCCCTAGGGCTTCTCACCCCTATTGGATTCACTCCACTAGAAATATATAATTTGAACTCTCAAATGAAAATTTGGCATTCATTCATTAATTCAAAATGGGGGAAATGGGGTCCTATATATAGGCAACCCACATTTTACGAAAAGTCCCTGACTCATGCAACAATGACAAATAACCAAGGGGTAGGGGGCGCCCTTGGGCCTAGCCCAATGAATTGGGCCCAATAACAAACTAATCAACCTAATGACACTCAAACTTAGGGAAATAAACAAAAGTCCTAGGGACATGACTCAAATAAAAGGGAAAATACAAGGATATGACTTGAAAAAAAAAATTACATAGGACTCAAAATAAATAACTAGACCATGCCGGATGCAACCGGGGCGAGGAGACGAGCCGTGAATGTGGGCATGGGAGGTGATGTTCCAATCAGAAGTGCCTTATGAGTGGAAGAAAGACTGTGAAAAGAGTTTCCAAACATTGAAGGATCTCTTGGCCACTGCTCCAGTCTTATCATTACCAATGGAAGGAGAAAAATACGAGGTATATACCGATGCTTCTGGTATTGGCCTCAGATGTATATTGATGCAGAATGGGAGAGTCATTGCATACTCTTCCCGACAATTGAAGAAACATGAGGAGAACTACCCGGTTCACGATTTAGAACTGGCCGTGGTAGTATTTGCTTTGAAGATCTAGAGGCACTATCTCTACGGAGAACAATTCACTGTATACTCCGATCATAAAAGTCTCAAGTACTTATTCTCCCAAAAGGAGCTGAACATGCGGCAAAGACGTTGGCTCGAATGTCTCAAAGATTTCGACTTCATGATACAATACCATCCCGGTAAGGGTAATTCCGTGGCTAATGCCCTTAGTCGAAAGCCAAGAGCAATTCTGGCCAATTGCATGATACAAGAATGGAAGCTGCTGGAGAAATTCTCTGAGCTTGATATCAGCACAGATGAGAATACCAAGTGTATTATTCTATCTCATATGAGTCTACATCCAGATTTGCTACCTGAAATCACGAAGCTTCAAGAAGAAGATCCCGCACTAGTAGAGATAAAGAGCAAGCTGGACGAGAGACTTGATTTCAAGCGGGCACCTGATGACATATTGCTATTTCATGAGCGGGCATGTGTGCCTGACTGTCCCGAATTGAAGAAGATGATTCTTGAAGAAGCTCATAGATCGAGGTACACGATCCACCCTGGAGCCACTAAGATGTACCAAGACTTGAAACGAACTTTCTGGTGGCCTAATATGAAAAGGGAGGTAGCAGACTTTGTATCTCGTTGCCTCACATGCCAGTGATGTGACACAACCTCGGACCTAATGCAAGCAAGCACAATCGCATTCAAATGGGCCGAATTGGGCCACCGCTCTATCGACACTCACTCAAGCCCGGGGTAACTTGGCAATGCCAAGGTGAGGTTGAGGGGTTGGGCCCTTGCTGGTAGAGGGCCAGCAAGGCCAAGATGGGATTCCCAATGGGTATGGATGCCCAATTCAAGGGGGGCCGACAAAGTGCCAAAGGCACCGGTTGCACTACTCCCACGGTGATCACTCAAGACAACGGGGCTTGAGGATCGGGCTCTCACTCGCATAACCAGCGGAATTTAAGAACTAATATTGAAAGACAAGCACTAAATGGAGTGAAGGTTTGAGCACTTACTCGACCGGTTTGAAGAAACCGGTCCCGGTCGGAGACGAGGGCGAGCGGGGAGGCGAGTGGATCCCCACACGCCGCGTCGGGGTAGCTTGACCTACCCAAATAAGTTACAACACTACACCTCTCGCAGGAGGGGGATCTTGGGGTGGGGGTTAAGGGATATTACAACCAAAATTACCTCCGCACAGGGAGGGGCCTTCAGCCGGCCAAGCGGGGAGGGGAAACTAGGGTTAAAAACATTGAACGATGAAGTCACCGGTTCTGCCTGCTCTCTCCGAACAGGGACAGGTAGTCGGTGTTGCTACTGTAGAACTCGCTCAGGAATTTCGCTGATGATGAGACTGGTGAGGAAATCTTCGTAGCTGGGAACGGAATGCCTTAGAATTTCTTTAATTTCTTCTGGAGCCGCTGCTGACTGGGATGGAGGTTTGAACAGAGCTTCAGATTCTCGGACCTGCAGTTGCAGACTTCTAACAGCAAATTGCAGAGAACGCCCCGGCAGCTCCCGACCTCAGAATCAAGTGCCGTTGGAGTCGTTGGAATCGTGGACGAGTCCTTTTCGTAGCACAACTGACGGGGAAGCCAACAGATGTCGAAAAAGACTAGGGGATGCAGAACAATGGCGACTGGTCGATGCAGACTGTGGGTAGCAGAACGACGGAGCTGAGGGAGAAAAATGATAACTTCTGCTACTGAATGCCGAACGGGATTCCGCTTCTTGATTCTGAAAGTAGACAGGAAGGAGAAGATCTTTGTAGAAGAGCTTTCGAACTGATTCCTCCGGGGTTAGTCGTGGCAGAGCTTCTACTCAGGTTCAGGGCTTCAGCAGAGGCAGTTCTGAGCAGTCGTGGGAGAACGGAGCTCCCGAGCAGCACACAGCTCGGATGAAGACGAAACCACTTCTGTTGCGAAGGAGACAGGGAGACGCTTCTGTGGATGCCTCTTGGGCCTTCAGATTCGCTGGGAGGAGGTCGTGGTGGCTTCTGCAAACTACTGGTTCATCAGCATCATCTGGACTGCAAGCAGCAACTTTGACAAAGCCTTCACTTGACCTAGAAAGTAGAAGAAGAAGGAAGTATATGGTGGAAGGGGAAGAATGGGGGTGATGAAGAGGGTGTCTAATGGTGGAGGGGAGGTGGAGGAAGAAGGGGAGGGTGCAGGTTTCAGCAAGGGAGTATGGGGGTGGGTTGCAAGTGAATGGTGGGCATGGAGGGGAAGGGGGCGAATATGGCCTAAGGGGAGGGGATGGGGGCGGCCCAAGCTTGGAGGGAAGGAGTTTCAAATTCAAAATGGCTTTGGAAGTTGGGGGATTGTGTGGGGAAGAGGGGTGATTGTGTTGGAATGGGGAAGGTGGTGTTGGAATGTGGAGGGTGGTGTTGGAATGGGGAGGAATCTCCTTGGAACTAGGGGGAAGTGGAGTAATGGTGGCTATGGGAAGTGGAGTGGCTTTAATGGGGTAGGTGGGGGTTGGAGGTGGTTGGAGAGGGGAGGAGAGAGGAATGGGGTGAACCCCTCTTGGGGGAAGAGAGAGAAAGAGAGAGAGAGAGAGAGAGAGAGGTGGGGTGGGGAATCACTCCCCTAGGGCTTCTCACCCAACTATAGGATTCACTCCACTAGAACTAAGTTTGAACACTCAAATGGAAATCTTTTGTATTGAATCATTTATTACCTCCAAATGAAGGAAATGGGGCCCTATATATAGGAAACCCACATTTTACAATAAGTCCCTAACAAAAGACTCAATAACAAATAACCGAAGGGGTAGGGGGGCTCATGGGCCAAGCCCGAAGAATTGGGCCCAATAGCACATTACACAATCTAATGACACTCAATACTTAGGAAAATAAATGCAAGACCTAGGGACATGACTCAAATAAACTGAAAATTACATCAAATGACTCAAGTAAATAGCATAAAAAAGGATAAGTGGGCCTTTATAGAGAGAGGCCCGAACTCAAACGATGCCGGAGTGTGAAGAAGACCCTAGCCAAAGGGAATTGTGGATGATGCCTCCATCAAATCCCCTGGGCTGTGAAGAGCTCGACTCCGTCGAGTAGGGGTCCATCCGGCTGTGGTACTGCTCGAGGAGGTCCGGATCCAACCGCTGGAGATCCTCCCGACTCACCCAAGAATCCTCCGAAGGAGGCCGATCCTTCCACCTGACGAGATAGCGCTCATATACCTTGCTCCGAGTGGTAGTGACTTGTTCATCCAATATTTGTTCAATTTGTTCACGCTGGGCTCTCTTGGCTGGTGGTCTCTCCTCACGGGTGGGTGCTCTCTCAAGGGAAGAAGTAGGCTCAATCTCCTCACTAGGTACCACCGTGGGTCTCTTATATGGCACTAGGTCGGCGACATTGAATGTGGGACTTATTCCATACTCCTCAGGGAGATCTAACTCATAGGCATTTGCACCAATGCACCTCAAGACCTGGAAGGGACCAGCCCCACGTGGCCTCAGTTTAGAATTGGCTCCCGGGGAGAGCCTCTCCGTCCTTACCATCACAAAGTCACCCACATGGAATTCTTGGCGACGCCGATGAGAGTCGGCCAGCCTTTTATAAGCCTCATTCTTTTTGCTAATGTGCTTGCGAATTTCTTCATGCAATTCTCTAATATGTTGTGCAAAAGACTCGGCTGAAATGGACACTCTAGGATGCTGAGGAAGGGGAATGAGATCGGAAGGCTTTCTTGGTTTGTATCCATGCACGGCTTCAAATGGACTCATCCCTATGGACTTATTGATGGAGTTGTTATATGCAAATTCAGCCTGGGGTAAGATGAGATCCCAATTTCCGGGGTGATTCTCAACAAGACACCTAAGAAGTTTCCCTAGACTCCGATTGACAACTTCGGTTTGGCCATCTGTTTGGGGGTGGTAGGCAGTGGAGAATTTGAGGAGGGTACCCATCATGTGCCAAAGAGTTTTCCAAAAGTAGCTAGTGAATTTGACATCCCTATCGGAGACTATGGTCTTAGGTAGCCCGTGGAGACGGACAACCTCATCAAAGAACAATCGGGCCACATGGGAGGCATCGGAGGTTTTGGAGCATGGGATGAAATGGGCCATTTTGGAGAATCTGTCAACCACCACATAGATGGAGTCATGCCTTTTTTGAGTCTTGGGTAATCCTAGCACAAAGTCCATACTCAAGTCTTGCCATGGACGGTCGGGGATGGGGAGTGGGGTATATAGGCCAGTGTTTTGTTTCACCTGTTTGGCCGAAGCACATGTTCGGCATTGACCCACTATCTTGCCTACATCTCTCTTGAGACTTGGCCAATGAAACTGTCCCTCAACTAGAATGCTCTAGTGGACTCCAAAATGACCAGCTAGCCCTCCCGCATGTAACTCCCAAATCAAGAAGTCGCGGAGTGAGGACCGTGGGATGCAAAGCTTTGGTCCCTTGAAGAGGAACCCAACCTCTATGACAAATCCCTCATGTTCCTTGCTAGAATGGGTGGTCAAGGTGGTATAGATGTGTCCAATGTCGAGGCAGCTAGGGTACTCATCCTTGATCCTATCAAATCCGCTCACTTCCACTTGGATAGTGGATAACAAGGAAACTTTCCTACTAAGGGCATCTGCCGCTCGATTCTCACTCCCGACTGAGTGTTTGATGACAAAAGTGTAGGATTGGATGAACTCAACCCATCGGGCATGTCGGGCATTTAGCTTTTGTTGGGAGTTGAGGTATTTGAGGGCCTCATGGTCGGAAAAGATGACAAACTCTTTGGGTAACAAGTAGTGCCTCCAATGTCGGAGGGACTGCACCACGGCATAGAACTCTTTGTCATAAGTGGAGTATCTAGTCCTAGCATCACATAGCTTCTCACTAAAGAAGGCTACCGGGTGTCCCTCTTGACTAAGGATCCCTCATATCCCTATCCCGGATGCATCACATGTGACTTCAAAGACTTTAGAGAAATCAGGAAGGCATAGGACCGAGGCTTGGGTCAACTTCTCCTTAAGTTCTTGGAAGGCTTTAGAGGCTGATTTGGTCCATACAAAAGTCCCCTTCTTGAGACAATCGGTGATTGGGCCAGTGATAGTGCTAAATCCACGAATAAACCTCCTATAGAATGTTGCCAATCCATGGAAACTTCGGACCTCATGAAGGGTGTGGGGTTCCGGCCAATCAAGAATAGCTTGGACCTTGTCGGGGTCCATGGAGACGCCTTTGGTGGACACCACAAATCCTAAGAAGGTGAGGGAGGTGGTCATGAAGTGGCACTTTCCTAAGTTGGCAAATAGGCTCTCTTGTCGAAGGATGGTACAAACTTGCCTAAGGTGGTCAAGGTGGGCCTCTTGGGATTGACTATAGATGAGTATATCATCAAAGTAGACCACTAGAAAGATCCCAATGAATGGCCTAAGGACCTCCGTCATAAGACGCATGAAAGTACTTGGGGCATTTGAAAGCCCAAAAGGCATGACTAACCATTCAAAGAGACCATCTTTGGTTTTGAAAGCCGTTTTCCACTCATCCCCGGGCCTTATCCTAACTTGGTGATAGCCACTCTTAAGGTCAATCTTGGAGAAGATGGTGGCTCCGGCTAACATATCAAGCATGTCATCAAGCCTAGGGATGGGAAACTTATACTTGACGGTGATTTTGTTAATGGCCCTACTATCCACACACATTCGCCATGACCCATCCTTCTTGGGAGTTAGAAGGGCCGGGACGGCACATGGGCTTTTGCTAATGCGAATGAAGCCCTTCCTAATGAGTTCCTCTATTTGCCTCCGAAGTTCGGCATGTTCCGTGGGATTGAGGCGATAATGAGGAAGGTTTGGGAGAGTGGCCCCCGGGACTAGATCAATTGCATGTTGCACATCCCGCATGGGAGGGAGTTGGTCCGGGAGCTCCGTTGGGAACACATCATGGAATTCTTCTAGGAGTTGTTGGATTTCTATGGGATGTGGATTGGTGGGAGTGGGCTCTCCTAGACAAATGATCACCGCACATAGAGGTGCTCCTTGAACTATCTCTTCTTCAAGTTCTTTCCTAGTGATGATATGAAGACCCTTGGTCAACCCCGAGGTCCCACTTTGTTTGGGAGTTTGGGTGAGGGATGGGGTTGGAGGGGTGGAGTTCCCCGAGACTTGTGTGGTGGTGGGGTGTTGTCCTTGAGGGAGAGGATCCCTCTTGGCCATGGGACGGGGTGGGGAGGGGTTAAGACGGATAGTCTTACCCTCATGTTCAAAGGTGCATATGTTGCTCCTACCCAAGATGGTGGCATCTACATCATAGAGCCAAGGTCTTCCTAGAAGGATGCTACCTACTTCCATGGGTATGATATCACACCATATTTGATCATGGTATGAAGAGAAGGTGAGGGGCACAAGACATTGGGTGTTGACCGGGATGGAGTTGTTGTTGATCCATGAGACCCGGTATGGATTTGGGTGGGGAGTGATAGTAAGCCCAAGAAGCTTAACGGTATCGGGGGATACGGCATTGACACAACTCCCACTATCCAAGATCACTTTCCTTACATGGCTCCCTATCTTGACAAAGGTGTGAAAGATTGAAGTTCGGCGCCAATCCTCTTCTTGGGGTTTGGTGAGAGTGCACCTAATCACTCCTAGATGGGAGTTGGTAGATGGAGTGGTATGATCTAGACCCGACTCAAGGTATTGGGCCTCATACTCTTCTTCCCAATTTAGGGAGGCTTCATGATCCTCAATAACACTCTCAAGTTCCTTTTGGGGTGGGGGAGCTTCTTCTCAATAAGCAAGCTAGATAATCCCTTGGATGGACATTGCCCCGCAAAGTGGCCAAACCCTTGACACCTAAAGCATTGTTGACGCCCGCTACCCGAAGTAGTTCCTACATTTGGGCCTTTGGGAATGTCTTCCCTCCGTGGGAGGGGGTGACTAGGGGTGGGTTTGTTTGGAGTGATGGTGGGAGGAGGGTTGTAAGGCCTTAATGGGGTGTTCCCACTTGGATTATGGGCTTTCATGGGAGTGGCCGGAATGGGCCGTGGTCCCATATTTTTGGGATCGACCGGTCGGGGAGTAGCAAATCGAGGGATCCTAGAGAATCTTTCTACATCCCTAGCTATTTGATAAGCTATCTCAAGGTTATCAACATCTCTCATAAAAAGCTCTCTTTTGATGTGACTTTGAAGCCCATTCCTAAAGCGGGACAAGGTAACGGCCGGGTCCTCATGAACTCCACACTTCAAAAGATAGGAGTCAAACTTCTCAATGTATTCAACCACGGTCTTCCCTTCTTGGGTGAGGCTTTGCCATTCATCTAAGAGCATTTGATGGTAGGATTGGGAAGGTATTTGTTCCTAAGTTGGTTCTTCATACCCTCCCAAGTGTCAATAGGCTCTCCCCGCCTAATCCTTCTTAGACCCTCTTGGTTTAACCAATAAGTTTTGGCTAATTTGATGAGATGCATTTTGGCCAACCTTACCCTCCTTTGGTCGGACATAGGGTACCATTCAAAGTATTGATCCATGGCGGTTTCCCACTCTAAGTAGACACTTGGTTCATGGGAACCATCAAAGTTTGGGGCCTCTACTTTAATCATCCTTAAGAGAGGGTCATCCGGGTCGTCCCGTGGACGCCTTTCATGAATTGGATGGTGTCGGGGTCTCTCATGGTCATGGTAAGGGTCATGGTCCAAGTCCTCCCTATAAATTTCAGCATGTGGATGATAGGCTCTTGGTCCATGGTTCCTAGGATGGAACTCATCCCTATGAGGCTCAATATGTGGAGGGTGGACTCTTGGGTCATTGTTCCTTGGGTGGAACTCATTCCTATGCAACTCACCATGTGGTGGATGAACTCTTGGCTCATTATTCCTTGGATGAGGGTCTTCCCTAGGAGGCTCAACATGTGGAGGGTGGACTCTAGGCTCATTGTTCCTTGGGTGGAACTCATGCTCTTCAAGCCGAGCAATTCGAGTGGTAAGGGACTCAAGTTGGGCAAGAATGTTGGTAAGGGCAGCATCTACCCTATTCATTTGACCTTGAGGTTCCTCCCTAGGAGCATCTTGATTGAGTTGAGGATGGGGATCCATGGGTGGATTTGAAGATGAAGGACCGGATCGGTAACTAGCACCACTACGGGTGGACATGCAAGACAAGGGGCCAAAGATGTTGGACACACAATGCAATGGTCCTAAGACTTAGACTTGATAGAGACAAGTCAAAGACTTGCTCTGATACCAATTGATGTGACACAACCTCGGACCTAATGCAAGCAAGCACAATCGCATTCAAATGGGCCGAATTGGGCCACCGCTCTATCGACACTCACTCAAGCCCGGGGTAACTTGGCAATGCCAAGGTGAGGTTGAGGGGTTGGGCCCTTGCTGGTAGAGGGCCAGCAAGGCCAAGATGGGATTCCCAATGGGTATGGATGCCCAATTCAAGGGGGGCCGACAAAGTGCCAAAGGCACCGGTTGCACTACTCCCACGGTGATCACTCAAGACAACGGGGCTTGAGGATCGGGCTCTCACTCGCATAACCAGCGGAATTTAAGAACTAATATTGAAAGACAAGCACTAAATGGAGTGAAGGTTTGAGCACTTACTCGACCGGTTTGAAGAAACCGATCCTGGTCGGAGACGAGGGCGAGCGGGGAGGCGAGTGGATCCCCACACGCCGCGTCGGGGTAGCTTGACCTACCCAAATAAGTTACAACACTACACCTCTCGCAGGAGGGGGATCTTGGGGTGGGGGTTAAGGGATATTACAACCAAAATTACCTCCGCACAGGGAGGGGCCTTCAGCCGGCCAAGCGGGGAGGGGAAACTAGGGTTAAAAACATTGAACGATGAAGTCACCGGTTCTGCCTGCTCTCTCCGAACAGGGACAAGTAGTCGGTGTTGCTACTGTAGAACTCGCTCAGAAATTTCTATGATGATCAGACCGGTGAGGAAATCTTTGTACCTGGGAAGGGAATGCTTCAGAATTTCTTTAATTTCTTCTGGAACCGCTGCTGACTGGGATGGAGGTTTGAACAGAGCTTCAGATTCTCGGACCTGCAGTTGCAGACTTCTAACAGTAAATTGCAGAGAACACCCCGGCAGCTCCCGACCTCAGAATCAAGCGCCGTTGGAGTCGTTGGAATCGTGGACGAGTCCTTTTCGCATCAAAACTGACGAGGAAGCCAACAGATGTCGGAGAAGACTAGGGGATGCAGAACAATGGCGACTGGTCGATGCAGACTGTGTGTAGCAGAACGATGGAGCTGAGGGAGAAAAATGTTAACTTCTGCTACCAGATGCCGAACGGGATTCCGCTTCTTGATTCTGAAAGTAGACAGGAAGGAGAAGATTTTTGTAGAAGAGCTTTCGAACTGATTCCTCCGGGGTTAGTTGTGGCAGAGATTCTACTCAGGTTCAGGGCTTCAGCAGTGGCAGTTCTGAGCAGTCGTGGGAGAACGGAGCTCCCGAGCAGCACACAGCTCGGATGAAGACGAAACCACTTCTGTTGCGAAGGAGACAGGGAGACGCTTCTGTGGATTCCTCTTGGGCCTTCAGATTCGCTGGGAGGAGGTCGTGGTGGCTTCTTCAAGCTACTGGTTCATCAGCATCATCTGGACTGCAAACAGCAACTTGGACAATGCCTTCACTTGACCTAGAAAGTAGAAGAAGAAGGAAAATTAGCAATTTTCCTAAAATCTGATTTTCTGCACGAAATTTTGTAAACTCAGAAAAATACGGAAAAATAGTCTTCGCGATCATCGGAAAGAGCACAATGCACCTGTAGCGTCCCAGAGTCGCAAAACTCAATGGTTCACTCTCCACAGGGTTCCGCAAGTTATACAAGGGAAAAACCCGAGTGGATCGTAAAATACGTATCAGGAACCACGAAAGTGCTCCGAAAGCTCTCCGATTCCGATCCAAAGAATCCAGGGTATTACAGTGAGGTTCTATGGTTTTTACACCGGTGTGAGGTAGCGGTCAAACCAGAGACCGCTACTTAATATGGCGGCCCTAGGCGGACCGCCACTTGATGCAACGGTCCCAGAAGGACCGCTATCTGGTTTTAACTGTTTTAAGTCGGTTCAGGGTAGCAGTCTGGCTCCCGACCGCAACTTGGTAGTCGTGGTCCTAGGAGGACCGCTACTTCCTAGAAATGGTCCCAGGGAGATCATTATTTGATAAGTCGGTTCCTAGTAACGGCCTTGCGACTGACCGCCTTCTAAAGTGACGGTCAAGCAAAGCACCGCCACCAGGATGGCTTATCGTGCTTTTAAAGAAGCTTTTGAGGCGGTTTGGTGATGGCGGTCACGACGGGACTACTACCTTCAAGTGACGGCCATAGGAGGACTGTCACTTCAAAGAGACGGCCCTGGGTAGACCGTTTCCTACCTATTCAGTTCCTCGAGTAGCGGCCAGGCTATGACCCCCATTTCCTATTTACGGCCTTAGAGGTGACCCCCACTTGATTTGCCGTTAAGTAGCGGCCAGGCTATGATCGCCACTTCTTGTTTGCGGCCATAGGGGTGACCGCCACTTATTCTGGGTGTTTCTTTCGCCGGTTTGGCTTTCCGGTTGGTTTGACTTAGACCACTTGGTTAGCCCATTGTTCCGTGGATGTCTTGGACGTCCTATGTGGGTTGTGACCGTGTTATAGGGTGTCTGGGAGTGCCATTGTACCGAGCAGTGTTTCGTGTTGTTTCGAGAGTCATTATGGTTTCTGGTCAACCCGGTTGTGACCCAGTGCTTGACACGTGACCTCGAGAGTGTCTCATCTATCCTGTGAGGATCAAGACCTGGTTTGGACGCTTGGAGGTATTGTCTTACCTCAGTTTGTGTGTCTATGTGGTTTGAGGGCTTCGGTGATCCCTCATGTTATGTGTCTCGTGTTATGCGGAATTGTGAGTCCGTTAAGCGGCCTAGGGGCCGTGGACTTCCATTTAATGTGTGGATCCGGCTGTTTTGTGCCATCTTCAACATTGTTTTACCGTGATTTGACTTACGGACTAGGCTGATTAACAGCGTGTTGTCGTGATGTGCGACGATCTTGACCCGAGACTTGTGACTCAAGGATCATTGTGTTAGCAGGTCTAGTTGGTTGTCTTGAGTCTAGTAGCGGCGTGCTACCTTATGCTCCGTAGTACGTGTAATAGGTGCGTACTTAACATGTCCGTACTTTGGTGTTTCTGTTTGAGAGTCTTTGTGTCTAGTGAGTCTCCACTAGTCGTAGCCTGATGACACTTTTGTGTGTCGGCCCACCTGGGTTTGGTGGCGGGGCGAGTTCCCGATAGAGACGATTTTTAGGCTGGTTGTCATGGGCCCCTTTGTCTAGCTGTGAGAGTCCTACGGGAGGGGAAAATCAGCTAGATTCCTGGCTCAAGACATTGAGCGTGTGTGTGCACACGTGGTCAGGGGCGTTTGGACCAGCGTCGACGGGCGTGACCCTGACTAGTCACTCGTTATCGTTGTTCCTTGGTTCTTGTTCAATGTCTCAGTTACCGCATTTGAGATGAGTGGGAGACGACTGAGGTGCAATGTAAGACGTCAGTTGACGCATCTGACTTTTCTTCTAGTGAGGAGGTGCTTCTGTCACATGACACATGACTTGTTTGTCCCGGGGGTAGGAAAGCGAACAAGAAGGGGGGGGTTGAATTGTCCCCTACGCGAAATGGCAAATTAAAACTTATGCAGCGGAATTAACAGGTTTAACGAGATTGATAGAAATAAACTAAGCAAAGATAAACAAGTTCTCTGAATCTCGCCGTTCACACACGATCAAGATAAACTACGTTAATACTACAATCCCACACATATACAAACCACAACGCAAACCACTGGACACAGGGATTTTTAAGGTTGTTCGGGACCACGACGGGCTCCCTACATCCACCCCTTACCAAATCGGTAAGGATTCACTCGCTGGATAAACCAGCACGGGGAAGACTCCCCAAACACGGAGCAAGGCTCCAACACACACGGGGATAAATCCTCAATACGGAGCAACACTCCAACATACACTCAGGACGACGCCTACAGACACACACGGAGACGCGCTCCAACACTCACACACACACGGAGACGGAGTCTCCAACACTATCCGACACTGGATCAGAACACACATAGACTCGCTGCAACAAACACAGCTCAATGACACACACAGACGCGCTGGATCGTGAATCCAGCAACACACACACACGCACGCTGCAACAACCGCAGCACCAAAAGCATACGATCGTACGCAAATGGTCCAACACATGAATATCTCTATGAGTTGAGGAAATAAACACAAATACTCAAGATATGCTCAGATCTAAATAAAACCCATGAGAAACATCACAAATAGATAGGAATAAGATGTAGAAGTGGTCCCCCTTTGATTTCGCAAGCCTATGGATATTGATGCTTGATTTTTGGATTCGGATGAAGACGATTCTTGTGTTGCCGTGTTCCTCTTGTCGGTCCGATCCTTTTCTTCTTCTTCCACGAACTCCAAAGATTGCTTGAAGGAGATGAAATCAGACCTTCTCTTGTAGCTCCACTTCTCTTCTTTCTTCTTCACCTGCAAGATGGAACAATAAGCTCATTAGGGTTCTCTCCTTTTCAAAATCGTAGGTCACACATATACATATATGGGAGGAACCAAAAGACAAGTATATCCCTTCTAGAATCCTCCAAAAGACCCTTAATAAGTCTACCACCAACCCAGGGACAAAAGAACAAAAGGTTAGGCACAAGTTGACTTGGTTTAGATGGGTTTTAGAACCACGTTTTGTTGGATTTCACCGGTGCCGGTCGACCTACACGGGGTGGGCGGTCGATCAAAAATTTACAGACTGAAAGCAGCCCTTTCTGGGAATTTCGGTCGACTGAAACCCCAGGGGCGGTCGATCGAAATCTGGGAAATTCCAAATTTGCAACCGTTCAGACCCTTGACCCCATTAGCAGCCCATTCAAGTTTGTGGCATCAAACTCCTTTGAACTTGAAGGGTTTATACTGAATATTTTGAGCTGCAAAACCAAGGAGAAATGATTAGAACTTTAGCTCAATAATCCATATGATAAATGCATGAGCTTCATACAAAACATTAATAATGAGTAAGAGATAAGTACGAAAACCCTTTTAGCATCCTTCAATCCATTGATCGAAGATGAATCCATTTCACACATTATATGGGCATCAAGAAACCAATCTCACCAAGATTAATGTGAATGTTTTGAGCACATCATGACCATTGACAAAACATCAAATGAAGTTATGTTCATAATAGGATGAACTCAAAAGAGACTTTCATTTATGAAAACCCAACATCCATCAAATCTTCCACTCACAGCAAACCATGAGACTCAAGCATCACACACACATGCCACCAAGATTAATATGAATGATTTGCATTGTAGCCCTTGAAAACACAAGTCTTACACCCAAACAATAAGAGCTAATGACTATGAGGTTGTTCACAATGAATGATCTCTGCCAAACTGTATGTGAAATTCTAAAGGGCATTGTGAACCTCAAAAGCCATGAATGAACTGTATTAAGGAAGGCTACGTGAAGTTCACATGGTGAGATCGATGTTATGACAAAGCAACAATCTTACCAATGGTTCTTGACAGATTAGACATGACATATACCACCTATTACAGATTGTAGAAAGCAAGGTGCTTGTCCACATATTTGTTTTACCTTCCAAGCGAGCGCCATGATATGTGATCCTACAATTCAAAATAGTCAATTCAATACATCATGAGTTGCATAAAGACTTGTTCCATCCTAAAAGGCTTTGAAGCCTCTTGACAACCCAAGTTTTCTTCAACCGGAAGCCAACTCCAAATAGTCATGTTCAAACAACATGTCTCAAAATGCATGACGGAATTGCATGTGAATCACATTAACAATTTGATTATTCTTCTCAAGGTTCAATAAGGACATGAGCTAGATTGCAAACACTTCACAATCTATCCATGCAACATGTATATGCAAGTATACACAGATTGTAGTTATCATCAAAAATATCATGAGTTGCAAGGCACACATCAATCTCCCCCTTTTTTATGATGACAAACTTTGTGACTGACTTAGACACATCATAAGTGTCACATTCTTTCTCCCCCTTTGATATCATAAAAAAAATGGGAGGAAGGCACTAAAGTTCAAATATCAGCAAAGTAGATTCATGAATCAATAAGAGCTCACTTCAAGGGTTCAAATGAGGCAATAGCAAAGTAAAGATAAGATGATCAAAACATGTTGATTTTTGTTATTCCAATTGTTGGTGATGGAGATGATAGGTGTGAGACTGAAGACTTGCAGACTAAGTAAAAACTTTAAGATAATACCACTGAAAGCCAAAGCCCATTTCAGATGCTCACAATATGCAATGGCAAGGCAAAGACAAGATTGTTCTTTGATTTCCAAATTTTCAGATTTTTCTGGTGAAATGCATAAACACTCATAAATGCATGCAAGAGATGACACACCAAATGATTTTTTTTATTTTCAAATTTTCCAAATTTTTAGTTTTCTATTAAAATGCATGAAGCTAGATGCTAATAAAAGAAGACACATGAATGCATACAATGCAACAAAATAGATATGTATATATACATGCAACATACCTCCCCCTCTTTATTTAAAGAGAAGGAATGGGTGTACGAAAAGTGCAGGTGAGTCAATACATCCAGAATGTTCAAGTAAAACACTTAGGAGATTATGCAATCACATCGAAGAGTTATGCATTAGTCAAAGTAGTCAATCAATTTTCTGAATACATATTAAATCAAATTTCCATATGTGCAAGTGAATAACATGAAAATAGACTATTACAATATGGATATTCAGATTTTCTGATCAACACAAAGAGAGATTTTACAGACTGCACTATAATTTATGAGAACAGCGTATTGGAGGCTACGCTCGGCCTCAAAGAATTTTTCAATTCAAAAATTTTCACAATTTTTCAGAATTTTTCAATTCAAGAATTTTGCAAGAGTGATCAAGTTCAAATATTCCTTTTTATGCGAGTAGACACATGGAGCTCATGCCAGACTCCTCGGTTACTCAGAATATTGACTATTTCACTTCATTTTGAGCAGAGATACTATAGTAGAACACTTTTCTAAAATGAACCACATCACATCTCAGGTGGCATGTGCCCAATTTATTAAGTGAGACTAAGCATTGCTCTACCTTCATTTCAAAATTTTTTTAAAAAATTAGGCAGGCAGCTTTTTCCTCAACTGTCTCTTTAACATTCATGCAGCAAGTTTAATATCTCTAGAGTATTGAAAAGAAATTCCTAAATCGTTATCATTAACACTCACTTTTACATCTTGTACATGAAGTGTATAAATTTGATTCATCATGTATACCAAAAATTTCATGAACACATAATAGTGCAGCTCTCCCGAAATAGATGCACTTATCAAATCTTTCACTCCCCCTGAGTGTATAGACAAGAAACACTCCAGTGACGACTCAAATGCAACATTATTTAGCAAGAATTATGAGGTCTTAGAAATTCTAAGGATTGGGGTGAATAACATATATAACATGCAAGCACACAATTGAAAGTTATGCAATGTGCAATGTAAAATGCAGAAAGCATTATGAATGCAAAATTTCAGATTTTTATTTGAATGTCCTAAATGCAATGCAAAGTGCAAGACGTAGCATGGATGGAAATTATAAGTTATCAATTTTTCATTTGGATGATTTAAATGCACCTAATGAATTTAATTCTAATGCATGCAACCTATAACTATATGAGAATGGAATGCAAGATGCAAAATCAAGATGGGAAAGCTTGATTTTCATAACATTTTTCAGATTCCACAAGAGGACATTCAGTTTTGAAAGATGAATAACAAGCATTTTCCATCATATGGGCTTTATGAACAAGGGTGCAGAAAAGATCAGAAATGAGTAATGCAACCCATTTTATTTTCAAAAACTTTTCAAAAAAAATTTTCAATAGTATTTTAGAAGTTCAGAAAATCATCCACAAGCCAAACAGATTTTTCAATGACTCTTCAGAAGAAAACCAATCTAATCACAAGTTAGCCATTTGATTTCTCCAAGTTCTGGTACAAGGCGGAGTTTGAGGTCCGAAGACCCGACTCACACATGGTGAAAGCTTCCAAGTGGACGTGATCCACTCTTCCACTAACATGATTTGATATACCAGAAACACAGTTAAGCTCGAATGTGATATCATACATGCAGTTTCAATCAAGAATTGTTCAAATAACCAATTGGACATTTCTAGCACACCAGAGTAGAGAAGTTTTTCAGAGGCGCTACCTGTTATAAAATAATACCACTTAGTGCCATAAGCTAATGCATGAAATTTCATTTCCATAGGAGGAGGTTGAATTACCTTAGTTCAGCACACAATATGGTAGGCCTTCAATCACCAAAATCACTAACCTCACGAAGGTCAGTATTTTAGATTTTTATTTTCTTACCTTGGCCTTGAGAATCCATTATTTTTCTCAATTTCTTCATGACCCTCAAGTCACTCCTGTAATCAAAGTTCTCATATTGTAGATTTTGGTACCCAAGCTTTCTTGGATCCCGGGGTTCAGTAGCACCTTTGAGAGGTGCATTCCCCAGTCTCACACATGCAAATATCAAGTTCCATCAACAATGTATATGCATGAGATTGGATATGCATTCTAATATGAGAGGCAAGTTTTAAAATATGCATGGAATGTAGTGATGCAATGATGAAAGATACAATACATTTCAATATGAGAAACAAGTTTTTCAAAATTTATGCAAGATAGTGCATGAGAGTTTATGCAGACTCACTGTATGCAATTCTTTGAATATGCATGTATTCAATGACTTAATGAACAAGTGACTCATGGTACCAGGTGGAGGCATATTATCACACATGGTGATAGATTTCAGACAGGAATGACCTGCCCTTCCTTAATTCACCATTTAATATACCATGTAGTCATGCAACTATGAATCAGAGAGATGCAATGCAAACTTATAAGAAAATTAGATTTTTTATGATTTTCAAGAATGGAGATTAAAATAAAATAAATTTTAAATTTTCAAAAACAATTCAAAATTTTATTTTCAAAACTTGTGCCTTGAGAAATCATTATTTTTAAGCCTTCCACTTGGTCTCAAGGCAACCCTTCTTGACTGAGAACATGTTTCACGCTTCATATTTCCAAGGCACACTTACAAAATTGATTTCTCATTTGGCATTCTTAGGTACCCAAATCCTTTTGGGTCCTTGATTAGTTACACCTCTAGTGGATCATCTCCACATTCTTTGGACATGCATATCATGAAAAATCATTAAGGCACAGTCATACATGGTATGCCCAAAATTGCCATAGTAGTGACAATTAACAGAAGACCTAGCATTCTTCTTGACAGAATGGGCATGAAATTTCTGTGGGTTGGCAAAATTGTAATTATTTTTAACATTGAAGTTATTTCTTTTATTTGCTTGCCAACATTGTGACACACGGTGTCCTAACTTTCCACATGAATGACAGTGGTCACAAGAATTTCTTTGTTTTCCAAACATAACTTCATTTCTGTATGCATGAGACCTTTCTTTTTTCATGATGTTACATTCATGCATCTTGTGTCCATGCTTTCCATAATTGAAACAAGAAACACTCTTTTTTTTTAAAACAGATTCATTTTTGCATGTTTTCAGATCATCAGATTTCATAACATGGCAATCATCCATCATATGACCACGTTTATCACAATAAAAACATGAGACATTGCTTGTGGATACACGTGTGTGTGCGGAATGATTTTGCTTTGTAGCATTAACATTAGCACAAGCATAATTGATTTTCAGCTTTGAGTTTTGGTTCGAGTTCTGCTTAACATCACATTTATGGATTTTCCTTTTTGCATGCTGGACTGGATGAGCATCAATTCTATTGTTCCTAGGTTGAGCTTGAGCATTAGAATCTTGTTTCTCAACATAAGAAGCATTTGAAATATTTGAGGAGCATGATGCATGGACAAAAGATGTTTGTGTTTTCAGACCGGAGGCTTTCTTTTTAGTGGGTTCATACCCAAGACCTTCCCGTTGAAAATTCACCTTGGTCCCTAAGATTTTCTCCAGATTATTTTGACCATCCACAAATCTAGATAATAAATTATGCAAGTCTTGGATTTCACTCTCTAGAGATGTGATATGCAATTCAGTATTAGCAAGTTCTTCTTCACAAGTAGAAAAGCTGACATTCAACATTGCATTAGTGGTCTTGAGACATTCTACTTCTTGCTTCAATTCATCTAGATTTTCATATTCACTTTCAACCACATATTTTCCTTTCTCTAAGGATAACAATCTTTCAGAAATGGGTGTATTCAATTCCTTCAGTTTCTCATTTTCTTTAGCAATCTTTTCATCATGAATGAGTTCATTTATCAAGGTTTGGTCATTAGCCATTGAATTTACTTTTGCTTTCATCTCTTGGTTTTCATTTCTTAAGGAGCAAATTTGATCTTTATGAAATTCAATGCCAAACATATGAGCCTCAATCAATTCCTCTAAATGTAAGTATTTTTTACAGGAGGAATCACATTTGTTTTGTTCAACCTTCTTTTTCAATTTTTTATTTTCAGCCTTAACCATCTTATACTTATTAACCAGCTCTTCATAAGCATTCAACAATTCTTCACAACTAAATTCATCTTCATCATTAGAATCAGAATTTACCTTTGAACTTACCATGCTTGATGTGCTCACCTCATCACCCATGAGGCACAAATCTTCCTGCTATATCTCTTGAGCCTTGATCAATCCATCCACGATTTGCTTCGCCGTTTCACATGAAGAAACAAATGGATATATATCAATTTTCACGGTAGATTTTAATAATCTTAAAACTGTAACATTATCATGGTTTTTCAGTTCATCTTCATAAGACCATCTAGTTTTATCTAGAGGTAATTTGTTAGGACCATAATATATTAATTTCCAAAGTTCAGGATTAACAGAATTAATTAGCCCACACATTTTGCCTAACCATGAATCAAAATCATCGCCATCAAAAATAGGTAAGCAACTCATCGAAATATGATCAACACAACAATTCATGATAGACACTACACTGGGATCTCTCTGTAGATCATTAGATCTAAGGACAACAGAGCGTTGCTCTGATACCAATTGTTTGTCCCGGGGGTAGGCAAGCGGATAAGGAGGGGGGTTGAATTGTCCCCTACGCAATATGGCAAATTAAAACTTATGCAACAGAATTAATAGGTTTAACGAGATTGATAGAAATAAACTAAGCAAGGATAAACAAGTTCTCTCAATCTCTCCGTTCACACACGATCAAGATAAACAACGTTAATATTACCATCCTACACATATACAAACCACAAAGCAAACCACTGGACACAGGGATTTTTAAGGTGGTTCGGGACCACGACAGGCTCCCTACATCCACCCCTTACTAAATCGGTAAGGATTCACTCGCTGGATAAACCAGCACGAGGATGACTCCCCAAACACGGAGCAAGGCTCCAACACACACGGGGATAAATCCCCAATATGGAGCAACACTCCAACACACACGCAGGACGATGCCTGCACACACACATGGAGACACGCTCTAACACTCACACACACACGGAGATGGAGTCTCCAACATGATCCAACACCGGACCACAACACACACAGACTCGCTGCAACAAACATAGCACAATGACACACACAGACGCGCTGGATCGTGAATCTAGCAACACACACACACGGACGCTGCAACAACCGCAGCACCGAAAGCACACGACCGTACGTAGACGGTCAGACACACACGAATATCTCTATGAGTTGAGGAAATAAACACAAATACTCAAGATATGCTCAGATCTAAATAAAACCCATGAGAAACATCACAAATAGATAGGAATAAGATGTAGAAGTTGTTCCCCCTTTGATTTTGCAAGCCTATGGATGTTGATGCTTGATTCACGGATTTGGATGAAGACGATTCTTGCGTTGCTGTGTTCCTCTCGTCGATCCGATCCTTTTCTTCTTCTTCCACGAACTCCAAAGATGGCTTGAGGGAGATGAAATCAGACCTTCTCTTGTAGCTCCACTTCTCTTCTTTCTTCTTCACCTGCAAGATGGAACAATAAGCTCATTAGGGTTCTCTCCTTTTCAAAATCATAGGTCACACATATACATATATGGGAGGAACCAAAAGACAAGTATACCCCTTCTAGAATCCTCCAAAAGACCCTTAATAAGTCTACCACCAACCCAGGGACAAAAGAACAAAAGGTTAGGCACAAGTTGACTTGGTTTAGATGGGTTTTGGAACCACGTTTTGTTGGATTTCACCGGTGCCGGTCGACCTACATTGGGTGGGCGGTCGATTGAAAATTTACAGACTGAAAGCAGCCCTTTTAGCATCAAACTCCTTTAAACTTGGAGGGTTTATAAAGAATATTTTGACCTGCAAAACCAAGGAGAAATGATTAGAACTTTAGCTCATTAATCCATATAATAAATGCATGTGCTTCATACAAAACATTAATAACGAGTAAGAGATAAGTATGAAAACCCTTTTATCATCCTTCAATCCATTGACCGAAGATGAATCCATTTCACACATTATATGGGCATCAAGAAACCAATCTCACCAAGATTAATGTGAATGTTTTGAGCACATCATGACCATTGACAAAACATCAAATGAAGTTATGTTCATAATAGGATGAACTCAAAAGATACTTTCATTTGTGAAAACCCAACATCCATCAAATCTTCCACTTACAGCAAACCATGAGACTCAAGCATCACACACACATGCCACCAAGATTAATATGAATGATTTGCATTGTAGCCCTTGAAAGCACAAGTCTTACACCCAAACAATAAAAGCTAATGACTATGAGGTTGTTCACAATGAATGGTCTCTGCCAAACTGTATGTGAAATTCTGAAGGGCATTGTGAACCTCAAAAGCCATGAATGGACTGTATTAAGTAAGGCTACGTGAAGTGCACATGGTGAGATCGATGTTATGACAAAGCAACAATCTTACCAATGGTTCTTGACAGATTAGACATGACATATACCACCTATTACAGATTGTAGAAAGCAAGGTGCTTGTTCACATGTTTGTTTTACCTTCCAAGCGACCGCCATGAGATTTGATCCTACAATTCAAAATAGTCAAGTCAATACATCATGAGTTGCATAAAGACTTGTTCAATCATAAAAGGCTTTGAAGCCTCTTGACAACCCAAGTTTTCTTCAACCAGAAGCCAACTCCAAATAGTCATGTTCAAACAACATGTCTCAAACTGCATGATAGAATTGCACGTGAATCACATTAACAATTTGATCATTCTTCTCAAGGTTCAATCAGGACATGAGCTAGATTGCAAACACTTCACAATCTATCCATGCAACATGTATATGCAAGTATACACAAAGTGTAGTTATCATCAAAAACATCATGAGTTGCAAGGCACACATCATGACTTGTGGCTTTCGTGACAGGTTTCCGTCATGGTTGACGTGACTTGTCGGGTAGTCTGTGTTTGGCTTTACCCGAGGTCAGTGTAGCGTACACGACGGTGAGATCGTGTATGTATTGGTGCTTTTAGACCGTGTGATCTTGAGTTGGGCTTTTATCTCAATAGATGAGCCTGTACGATTGAGATGTCATAATGTTGTCCTCGCTGTATAGCCAGAGTTTCTTGCATCGGTTTAGTGATTCCCGATTATCTGTCTGGCAATTCATGTCCTTGCCAATTAGGAGTAGTTTAGAGGGCCGAGGTTCGATCGGTTGCCATGTTTCTGTTCAGTACGGCTTTCCTATTGACTTTTGATGTTCCTACTCCTGTTCCTGCTTTTGTAGTTGCTTTTGTTACACTGCTGTTACTGCGTTCGTTTTGTGGTGGGGATCTGTAGGACCCCTACTAAGCTAGTGAGACGAGGCTCACCCCAGACTTTTAAGCTGTAGTTGTTCTTCCTCGTGCTTTTGAGGTGCAATGCAGTGGTTCTTAGTTGGAAGCTTTGCCAGTGTTGGGCTTCCCCCGACTTGAGAGTACGTTCTCTTTCCTATTGTACTGTACTTTTGTTGGACTGGACTCTGCTAGCTCTATAGTTTAATTTGTTTAATAGAAAATATAATTTTATTTCTGCTATTTTAGCAATCCTAATCATAGTAATTAATTATTTACAACTTTATCTAGAAGTTCAATGTACTTACACACACCTTTTTATCCCTTCGGAGCTTTCCGCTCTTGCGAGGCCTCTCAGGATCCAAGTGGTATCGGGTTTACTCGATATCCGGAGTCTAGGTCATCACATTTCACGTTATCAGTGCTGCCACCTATTATTCACCCTTAAAGAGCTATTTGTAAGCTCTATATTCCATTTGTCACCCTTAAGCAGTTATTTTTCACTCTTATTCAACATGGATGTCTTGCGTTTGCGAAAGACTTCTGGCATTGTGGCTATATCGACGCGATTGGAGCCTTACGTCAATGCCACTGTGGATTTTCTTCTTGACAGCTTCTTTTCTTACATTCCCACCTATTTGTCACCACTAGTGACTTATTTGTCACCCTTATTTCATATTTGTCACCACTGCAAATATATTTGACACCCCTATTCATCTTGAGCTGGCGGGTGTTCTGGGGTCGACTCCAAATGCAACCGAAGTCGACTCTAGTCGACTCTTCATCTTAAAATTATTTCTTCTTTCATCTGCCAGCTCTGTTTGATCTATTCTTCACAGTTCTTCATCCATTTGTTGGCCTTAGAACATATTTGTCATCCACAGACTTCTCTTTGTTACCCTTGTGCTTGTACATCTGCAAATCACTTCGGTTGACCAAAATAACCAAATCGGTCATAAAGATTTGACTTCAAACTTGAGTTTTAAATGTTGTTGCTGCAGAGCCACTTGAAAGAAACTCATGAACATTGTTAGCATAAACTTGATGCCAAAACATGCCAAATTAAGACTTATAAAGCTAGACATCATCAAAGGCATGAAGACTTATGAATGACTCATAATTTGTCATTATCAAAACCCAGGGACATAACAATCTCCCCCTTTTTGATGATAGCAACTATGAGTCATTATGAACAATGTAATCAAGAATAAAAAATAGCAATTACAGCAAATTAAAATATCATCTCCCCCTTAATTATGCAATTAACTCAACTTACTCTCTCCCCCTTTGAATGACTCATCAAACTCTTCTCTCCCTTTGACATCGTAAAAAAGAGGTTGATATGATGATGTGGAGATGAGCAATTTTAGTCAAGATAAGTTCAAAAATGAAGAAGATTCACATCAAAACACTGAATTAGATAACAAGTGAGGAGATCAAGTCATTTCCAAGAATTTGAAGACCAATGTCAATAAATAAGGAATTAATGAAAGGAACAATCAAGGAATTTCAATATGAATTGCAGCAGGCAATGAATAGCATCAGAATTCTAGGCAAATAGAATTAGTAAGGTGACATGAAGTTCAAGAAAGTTATTGGATTAGAAGAGTCACAATCTGAAATAGCATTCATTAGACAAGCATTTAATTTTTCAGATTCTTCCATTATATGAACTCTTATGATGCAGCCCTTATTTTCTGCTTGGTTTAAGTATAATAAATGTAGAGTTTATCAATTAAACTCTTTAAAATATTTTGCATTTTGACTTAATAAGCATAAACCAAGACAACTTGCTTACTTCTTGTTTAACCTCCCTTAATGTTACTCATTCAAGATCAATGACTTCCTTAGGAGTAACTAAAGATTAGTATTAGGATTAAACATATAAAACATTTTTGGTTTTGGTCCTTAGGGTTACAGCACCTTTTCTGACCTTTTGGTCATACTTTCATATTTTTCTTTTGGCTCATAATTTTTTTAAGAACAGTTAAATGTAGTGCAAACCTTTTTACATAAGAGTGCATGTTGAGTAGACGCCAGCACTCCTAGTTACTCAGTGAGACTAACTATCCTGTCTCATTTTGAATAGAGATAGCAAGGACACCTCATGACATAATTCACTTCATTTCTTTGATGAAGGATCCAGTTTCTCAGGGAAACCTTAGCCATAGCTCTATCTTGAGCTTGATTCACAATTTTTTTATCATGTGCTGCCCTTTGGAATTTTTTTAGATTATTTTGTGTTTAAGAACAATACTTAATCTAAGTTTCTCAACCAAGGTTGCGTTAACCTTAATTTTTCAAATCTTAGGAGTTTGTACAGGACACAACATGTGTGAATTGGTTGAGACCTATTAAGTTCTGAATATAATCTTTTTCATGAAAGTCAATTTTTCTAGACTCTTTAATTCATTAAGCTTAAACCAATAGTTTTATTCATGGAACATCATATGGCCTTGTAAAATAAGATTCCTTAATGTGATTTGCTCAAATTAATGAATTGGTGAATCGGAATTGAATTCCTCTAAATTTCAGATGTATTATAGAGGTGGAAGTGGCAGCCAAGTAAAATGTTCAGTAAGTAGACAATGAGTTCAAGAATTTTTAAAAACATTGGGCAGATAAATGATTTCAATAGAGCAACAAGCAATAGGTGACTTCAAGAATGATCACATCAATGAGAGCAAGACAGGGCAAGCATCACAATGATTAAGGCACATATATGGCAAGAGTGATCAACATTTTTGAGCAGGTGACAGATTTTCAAAGTTCAGGATGAAGTAATTTGAACAGTTTTTCATAGAGATGAGCTTTATGAAATTCAGAGTAGTTCAAAAAATTTCAGATGGGACTCCCCCTCAACAAATGCACCAACATCAGACTTGACATGAGAATCATACAAGGGAGTATGCTATCATGAAAATGCATCACTTATGTCAACTGCATATACTGACCTTTGGTACTTGGCAGAGGACTTGGTCAAAAGACCACCTCAATGCATAGTGTGTGCTCCCAGACAGCATTACTATCCTTCTTCACACAACCATTTGATATACCAAGAGGTCATGCATGAATATGCAAAACAAGTGCAACAAGTTTCTCAAATTAAGGCATGACAATGCAACAATCAATGCAATTCATTTCAACATGATCAACAAATTTTTCGAATGAAGCATGACAATGCAAGATAACTCATGCAACAGATGTTCATGAAAATGCAATTAATAAGAGGGAAATAACAATCAACAAATATGACAATGAAAACAGGAACTGTGGTTTTTAGCCAAACTGCATGTGCCTTGTATTTATTTAACCCCTTTTATTTCCTTACTCCAAGGCACACCTGCAAAATAATTCCCATTTGGGATACATAGGTACCCAAGATCTCTTGGGTCCTGATAAGTTAGTAGCACCTCTCACTGGTGCTCTCCATAGCTTTTGAGCTTGAAGATCATCAAATTTCAACATGAAACAATCATTCATGATATGCCCAATTTTCCCACAGTAATCACAATAGACAAATGATTTTGTGTTTATCTTATAAAAATAATCATGAAATTTCTATGGGTTGACAGGAATTTTATCATTCTTGAAATAGAAATTCTGTTTCCTTTTCATGTGCCAACAATCCTTGACTGTATAGCCGAATTTCTTACAATTAAAGCATTGAATTCTAGCTTGCTTAGCTACATTGTGTTTAGCATGAAAATTTCTCTTCTTTACTACCCTCATTAAATTTTTGAATCTATTTTCTTTGTTACATGCAATCAAATAATCAGACTTCATAGCAGGACAGTCATATATCATATGACCATTTCTTCCACAATAAAAGCATGAAGTTCTAATTTCCTTTCTACTTGCATGTGTGTGAGAGACAACATTGTGACTAGCATGCAAAGAGAGACCAGCATGATTTATGAATTTACAGTTCACATCTTTCATTTTATCAAAATCATTTGAAGCATGAACAAATGAAGTCTGCATTTTACACTCAAATGATTTTTTATTCACATGGATATAGTCGAACCCTTCCCTTTGGAACTTAACCTTAACTCTTAGAAGTTTATTCAAGTTTTCTTTCCCATCAACAAACCTTGATAGGGAATTATTCAGATCGTGGATTTCTAACTGAAGAGATGAGATTTGAAATTCATAGCTAGCTATGTCTTCTTCACAAGAAACAATTTGTTGATGCAGAACATCATTCAAACTTTTGAGATTTTTATTTTCCTGTTTCATCTTCAGTTCATTTTCAGATTCATTTCCATTCAAGGCACATTTTCCTTTTTCAAAAGCCATTAGTCTTTCAAACATAGCTGTATTCAAGGCATTAAGCTACTCATTCTCAAGTTTCAGTGAATTTTCTCTTTCATTTAAATTCTCCTCCAATTTTTCAAGTTTAAATTTCTTTTTAAGTAGATTTTTATTCCCTTCTTTCAATGAAGCAATTAAATCCTTTTGCCATTCAATGTCCGGGAGAAGACCTTCATTCAATTCTTTCATGAAAGAACAATCATTGCAGATAGAATTGGTTGAACATGGATTTTTAGCTTCTTTAATTTGATTTCTGAGTTTCTCATTTTTAGATTTTAATCCTTCTAGTTCAAAACAGACAGCATGAAAACCTTTAAATTGTTTTCTCAAATTATCATTTTTAGATTTCAGCATTTCTAAATTTGCATTTTTTGAATTAGAATCAATGACAACATTCAATTTCTTTTTCATGGCTTTGTTTTATTTTCTTATTTTTTCATGGGATTCAAACAAAACAATATAGGCATGTTCCCATTCATCTATGGAAAAGTTTTCAAATAGAGAACCTACCCCTTCATCCTCTTGATTTGTATTTGCCATAAGTCCACAAATTTCCTCTTCTTCCTCTTCACTTGGAGTGCTCTCTACCTCATCACTCCAAGTTGTAACCATAGCTTTTTGCTTCTTCTTCTTGGTCTTGAAATTCTTTTTCACCAGTTCTGGACATTCATCACGAAGATGTCCCGGCTTCCTGTAATTCTTTTTGTGCATTTAAGGTTTGTCATGTGATTCTCTATTTACATGATGACCTTTCCTATTCTTTCTATGCATACCTCTCATTCTTAAAAACCTTTTAAAATTCTTGGTGAGAAATGCTTGTTCACTTGTAGACAACTCACTTGATTCCTCACTACTTTCTCCACTGCTATTAGAACCCTTAAGAGCTACTATTTTGATTTTCTTATTATCATCTTCACTTCTCCTTAAGTTTATTTCATAGGTCATCAATGACCCAATTAATTAATCTACTTTCATAGTAGATAGATCCTTAGAATCCTCAATAACAGTGGCTTTGATATGCCAATTAAAAGAAAGTGACCTTAAAATCTTTCTGACCAGCTCACTGTTAGAATAGTTTTTACCAAGTGAATTCAAACCATTGATTAGTCTAGAAAACCTAGCATACATTTCAAAAATGGACTCACTGGGATTCATTCTAAACATCTCATATTCAGAAACAAGCAAATTAGCTTTGGTAGCCCTTACCTCAGCTGTACCCTCGTAAATTACCTCCAACCGGTCCCACATTTCTTTAGCTGATTTGCATGTAGAGACCCTTGAGAACTCTTCAGGATGGATGGCACACTGCATTGCATTGAGGGTGCTCCAATTTACTGTTGACTGGTGAATTTGCTCTCTTGTCCAGCCATCTTCATTTTTTGGGAGAGTGTATGGTCCTTTCTCAATGACTCTCCACATCTCATGGCTTTGAGCTCGCATGAAGACTTGCATCTTGTTCTTCCATTAAGGATAGTTATTGCCAGTAAAGAACAATGGTCTATTAATCGAAGACCCTTCAGCTAGAAATCTACGAGACTGCACCTCATTAGATCTCCCCTGGTCATTGGACCACATGTTGGGGAACCTTGCTCTGATACCAACTGTTAGGTGCAAGGCTGGGATCTAGAGGGGTGTGAATAGATCCCCTTTTAAAAAACTTATGCTCAAATTAAAATTTCGCTCGCAAATTAAGTTAAAACTAGAAGAAAATGAACGATAGATCACAAAGCTCTCCTACAAAACGGATACTTAAAATAGAACTGTTATCGAACACTATGCATGCTTCTACCAGAGACAAAATCAAACACTTAACGGCTAACTCAGTTTAGAACAATGAAGCTAAATCAACATACGACCATCCTTGTGAAGGTGGTAGAAGAAGAAGACAACCGCACAAAGACAAACCACAGACACAGACAATTTTTAGGTGGTTCAGCTAGACACCCAATCTGCCTACATCCACCCCTCACCAGATCCGATAAGGATTCCGCTGACTCACAGCTTGAATCGTTGAGCCTCACAACTTGCTACACAGAGGAACAAATCCTCACACCTCTGAGCAACATAGCTTCCTTACAAAACCGCTGATCCACAGCTTCGGGGAACTAATCTCAATTAGGGATGTAAATGGATTGGGTTCGGCTCAGGTAGACTAATACCATACCCTATCCGTAACAATTTTATAAATACCATACCCGGATAGTACCCTATTATTTTCGCGTGTATGGATATGGGTATATCCGTCATAGATATGGATATATCCGCGGGTATCCGTATTTGTCTATAAATCATGAGTTCACGTCCACATCTAAGGGAATATGGGATTTATGGGAAGTGGAAAAAGAGATGTCTGGTCAATAATTTTCCTACCAAAGTAAATTTTATGCTTTATAAAAATGTCATTATAATTTTAGCAAGAAGGTGAAACTCATAAACCCATCAATGAGGGCAACGAGTCGAGTTCATGCCAAAATCATAGGCCTAACATGCACAATGTGTTATTAAGAACGAGTTCTGATCGGTTATGAATTCGGGTGCACTAAATCCATACCCTTTCCGAATATGTAACGGGTATTTTAAACATATCCGAACCCGAATCCATATCCGTTTATTCGGGTATTATCTGACCCATCACGGGTCGGGTGATGCGGGTAATCGGGTTTGCAAGTATTTTTGACATCCCTAATCCCAATGACCGTTCAGCACACAGCTTTTCTGAGGAACCAATCCTCAACATCCACTGACACCCAACTTGGTCAAAGTAGCAAAGAAAAATGAAGAACAAAAACAAAATAACAAAACAAAAAAATGAGAAACAATGTAGCTCACAAGAAGCAGAAGTGGCTTGGATCTGATCCAGAAGCCACACATGATCAAGTCTACTGCACTCAACTCTTCATCTCACGATCTCTCTATTTCTCCTCTTCTTCTTCTTCTCACGAACTCTCTCTCAATTTCTACTTGAATTCTTTTGCTCTCACTCTTTTCTCTTCAACTCTCTCTTTTCAGCTTTTATCAGCTCTCTCTCTCTCTTTTGCGCACTTCTCTTCTTCGCAGCTCTCCCACCTTTTCTTTTCTCACTTGCAGCCACTTCACACGGAGAAGAACACCTTATTTATATAGAATAGGGGCTCCACAAATCTTTTGAAGAAAATAATCTGATTTCATCTTTTTCTCCATTCGTCCACGTGGCAGGAGAGAGGATATTCTCTGACAGGTATTCTTGGATCACGTGCCAATACACTAGCCTTCGAGCTTGGGCATGTGGCACGCACACTTCTTCTGCAATTTGGCCTCTTAGGCTATTTGTCAGCCTTACCGTGCATTTTACACCCTTAAAGCATATTTGTCAGCCATACTAGCCATTTGTCACCCTTGTTCACGTAAGTTGTTGCCTTAGCCAATTCACCTTTGAGCTTGAGCCGTCACCGTTAGTTATTTGTCACCACTAAGGTTCATTTGTCGCCCTTATGTGCTCATTTGTCACCGTTACTGCCACATTTGTTACCCTTGTCAAAAGGTCAGTTCTTCTACAAGCTTCAAGGTGCCTGCATCGACGTGAAGACCTTATGCGTCAACGCAGCTTCATCATATTTCACGTTATCAGCGCTGCCACCTATTATTCACCCTTAAAGAGCTATTTGTCAGCTCTATCTTCCATTTGTCGACCTTAAACAGTTATTTTTAACTCTTATTCAACATGGCTGTCTTCCTTTGCGAAAGACTTCTGGCATTGTGGCTACATCGACTCGATTGGAGCCTTGTGTCAACGCCACTGTGGATTTTCTTCTTGACAGCTTCTTTTCTCACATTCCCACATATTTGTCACCACTAGTGACTTATTTGTCACCCTTATTTCATATTTGTTACCACTGCACATATATTTGACACCCCTATTCATCTTGAGTTGGCAGGTGTTCTGGGGTCAACTCCAAATGCAACCGAAGTCGACTCTAGTCGACTCTTCTTCTTCAAATTCCTTCTTCTTTCATCTATCAACTCTGTTTGATCTATTCTTCATAATTCTTCATCCATTTGTTGGCCTTAGAACATATTTGTCATCCGAATACTTCTCTTTGTTACCCTTGTGCTAGAACATCTGCAAATCACTTCGGTTGACCAAAATAACCAAATCGGTCATAATGATTTGACTTCAAATTTTTTTTTTTGGATTTGACTTCAAACTTGACTTTTAAATGTTGTTGCTGCAGAGCCACATGAAAGAAACTCATGAACATTGTTAGCATAAACCTGATGCCAAAACATGGCAAATCAAGACTTATAAAGCTCGACATCATCAAAGGCATGAAGACTCATGAATGACTCATAATTTTTCATCATCAAAACACAGGGACACAATAGAATATCATGAAAGTCCGAGGGCTGATTGGGCATTTACAATTTATTAGAGGATTCATTTCCCATCACTCCCAGAGATGCAAGCCCTTCTATGATATGCTCAAAGGAGAGGCAAAATTTGAATGGAATAATAAATGTTAAAAGGCCTTTGATGACCTAAAGAACTATCTCCTTAATCCTCTTGTATTGGCACCCCTGGGCCCAAGTCGGCCGCTACTTCTCTACGTGTCTACAATGGAGGAATATGTTGGAGTAGTCTTGGCTCAATATGACAACAAGAAGAGAGAATGATCAGTATACTACCTGTCTAAGTTGTTCAATGATGCTGAGAAAAAGTACACTACCATGGAAAGAACAAGCGCGGTCATTGTCTGGGTTGCCCAGAAGCTGAAATACTACTTCCTGGCTTATGAGATCAAACTTTTGGCCCGTATGGACCTAATAAAATACGTGCTCGCGAAGCCTATTCTGTCTGATCGTTTAGTGAGATGACAAAGTTTCCTTAATCAATTTGACATCACCTACGTAGGTCAAAAGGCTATCAAGGGGCATGTCATTGTTGAGCATCTCGCTCACCACCCACTTCCCACACACTCTCCCATCAACGAGGACTTCCCGGACGAAGATTTAGGAGGCATCATCGATAGTGAACCATCGTTGATCCTTTATTTCGATAGTGCATTAAACTCCAAATGATGTGGCATAAGAGATGTCCTCTTCTCCCTGGAAGTAGTACTCATTACACGTGCTTACTAGCTGTCCTTCCCTACACGAATAACGTGGCAGAATACGACACACTCCTCGCTAGTTTAAAAATGGAATTAGTCCTCAGAGTTAAAGAGTTAAGGATAATTGGTGAATCTCAATTGATACTCTGACAATCCCTTAGCAAGTACCAAACCTAGGAGCCAAAGCTGAAGCCATATTAGGATCAAGTCAGCAAGGTACTCCGATGGTTTAGGAAACTCACACTGGTGCATGCTCCTAGAACTCAAAATATCCTAGCTAATTTACTAGCCTCCTTATCTTTCTCCCTTGCAATCCCGCTAGGATAGTCCTCGAAAACCATCATTGTCTAGAGAATGCACGTCCCCTCACATTCTGATCCTTGGATTTAACAGTTCCAAGAGCCTTTCCCTCAAGTACACACTCTATCCCATGAGCCCGAAGTCAATTCGACGATAACAACCCTTGGTTCTTTGACATAGACAGCTATCTTAGGGATATATCCTTCCTAGAATACGGTACCACCCCTCACAAGCGGGCCATTCACCGTGCCTTTCAGTGCTTTGCGATCATTGGTGGCGTCTTAAACAAAAGGTTGCTCAATGGAGTCTATCTCAGTTGCCTTGAAGAAATTGAATACCGTGCAATTGTTGAAGATACGCATTCTAGTGAATGTTGTGGTCATTTCAATGGTTGCATGCTTACACAGAAACTCCTCAAGTGTTGGGGTGCAAGGCACGGATTCAAAGGGGGGTGAATGAATCCTCGATAAAATTCTATTACGGAATTAAACTTTTGCCATGATTCAATGTAGTCTCATGGGACTACAAGCTTTCTCACTCAGAAATCCGACAGCTTAACTCACAAGAGCAATTGCCATGAGAAACACTAAGAAGCAAATGCTTCTACTAAACGTTCTATCATACACTTGTCAGTTGAAACGAATTCAAGCAGAAATCACATATACTAAAATGGAGTGCCCAAGCAACCTAAGAAGTGGGGAAAGAAGATATGGAAGATGTATGCAAAGCAACCCACATAGCAACAGGATTTTTAGGTGGTTCGGTCCACAGACCTACGTCCACCCCACACTCTAACCAGAGTGTGACTTACTGCTGCCAAACAGGTTGAAACCGCTATGCGTCATAGCTTGCCTACAAACCACTGACTAACAGCTTTCGCTGGGCCTTACAGCTTAGCCGACCGCTGACTAATAGCTTGACCACTGGGCATTACAGCTTCGCCGTCTGCTGGACAATACAGCTTGGCCGTCCAAAGGAACCAATCCTCTGCTACCGCTGAGCGACACAGCTTGCTCTGCTGACTAACAGCTTGAAGAAAGATGAAAAGGAAAACAAATGATCAAAAATCATAGCAACTGAAAGCTGAGGAAATTACAAAACAGATATAGCTCACGCAGGAGCTGACTGGCCTAGATTTGATCCGAGGTCCAGTAGGATAAATCTTCAGGAAACTTCAACCTTCTCCACGGGCTCTCTCTCTCTCTCTCTTTCTTTCTCTTCTGCTCTCTCTTACTTCTTCTTCTGCGGGCTCTCTTACTCTTCTCTCTGGCTGCGCGCAGATGTCTTCTGTTCAACATTTTTTTCTTTGCGTAGAAGAAAGGTCTTATATAAGGCTTCAGTCTGGGGCCCACTAGCTCACACCCTAGACGTGTGGAGAGAACGTTCCCACCCGGAAGCTTCAGGAATCTTTCAGCCACGTGTCAGAATCTCCATCATTTAGCTATCCACGTGGCAGCTTCTTAGAATAGTGATAAGCCTTGGATCAAGTGCCATTTGATTGTTCTGCTTATATTACGTGCTCTTGCGTGTAAAGTAGTCGTGCTGGCAAAGACGTTGCATTGACTTGCTCGTGCAGAGAAGGGATGCTTCGACTTTGGAGCTCAACCATATGAAAATCTATTCACACAGCAGTCAAATGCATAGACTTAATAGGGCGTACAAGCTAGTGTGCACGAGCTCAGTAGGTGTTATTCAAGAGAGTATGCATAGACATAACTTGAATGCAGAGTTAAGAAATGCACAAACTGCACACACACACATGCACGGACTCAGTGTTTACATGCAAGCATATGCACAGACTTGATTCCAGTACATGGCCAACAGATGCACTGACTATGAATACGTAGAGTACAAACAGTGCACAGACCTAATCGAGCCAGAGATGAAAGTTGCACCGACTTAGCTATGCACATGCATAGACCTCATGCGCTATGCAACATAAAGTGCCCAGAGTTATCTTGCACAGACTCTGCGCGTGCATTAACAAAAGTTGCACCGACTACAACCCTGTACTGACCTAGATATGAACTGACATCAACATGCACCGAGGTCGTATGACAGAACTTGCACCAACTATGTGTAAGCGTGCAGCAGCAAGAAGTGCACTGACCTTTTATAGCCTAAGACAAGACTTGCACCGATCGTGTATGTGCAAGATGGCCTATACCTTATATGCATGTGAACAGTGATATGCTCGGACCTGAACCATGCACATAGCTATATGCACAGACTCGAATGTGCACTGACTTGTGTGCAAAATGCTCACATATGCACCGACCTTTACCCTATTCTCACCATATGCACAAACCTATATCCAGGTGACGCAGACTTGAACATGTATGCACAGACCTTGTCTAAGCTGGCTATCATGAAGTGCACAAACCTTGAATGCATGCTGTCTGTACTAGCATTGACCTTGATCTGTTTGATGAAATGCCATGCACCCTGAGGAAGTTGTACACAATATAACATGCAAAAACCAGATGCTCATTCAGTCTTTTATACAAACACAGTGTGACATATAGTGTTTGATATCATCAAAACCACAGGGGCACAACATCAAGTACTATTATTGACCCATCATGGAGGAAGACTGTACCCAATTTGGCCACCATTGCGCTAAGTGTCAACTTCATCCGAACATGGTCCATGCTCCTACATCTTCCCTCCACCCTCTAATTGCTCCATGGCCATTCTCCATGTGAGCATTTGATGTGGTTTATCCTCTAGAGGATAGAACTAGAGAAATCTGAAGGAAATCATATCCTTTATCCTCATAGCCATAGAGTACTTCACGAAATGGGTGGAAGACGAAGCGTTCGCAGAAGTCAAAGCATCAATTGTGATCAAATTTATCAAGGACAACATCCTTGCCAGGTTTGGCGTTCTATAGGACATCGTTACCGACAACGTGCCACAGTTCACTTCTCAAGAGCTTCTCGACATGTTTGGTAATGGTCAAGTAGAAGCCACAAGCAAGACTCTCATAAGGATTATCAAGAAAACTTGTGAATCTCACCATTTTTCAGATTGGCCATATCATCTCGTCGAGCCCCTTTGGGCCTATCACAACTCTATCTACACTTCCATAGGGCAAACTGCTTATGGCCTGACCTTTGGGACAAAGGCGATACTCCCATATGAAATATTTGTCCCTTCACTAAGAGTGCAGTTGGGCCTTGAACTTGATCCCGATCAATGTCAGGAGAACTTGCTTGCCCAACTAGAACTATTAGATGTAAGGTGAATGATCGCGACCGATCATGCACAAGTATACCACTAGAGAATTGCAAGGTTTTATGGAAAGAAGGTCCTTGAAAGATAGGTCAGGGAAGGTAAGCTAGTCCTGAAGAGGAAACTAACCGAAGCCATAGGTCCTAAGAGCAAGTTGCAAGAAAAATGGGAAGATCCCTACGTAGTCAAAGAAGCATTCTTGGGAAATGCCTACAAGTTAGTGGATGCTAAAGCAGTGGAATTGCCACATCCTTCGAATGGATTGTACTTAATGAAATTCTACCCCTGAACCTTGTACATAGCAAAACCAAAAAAATTAAAAATAAAAAATAAAAAATTACTCAAATTCATCCTTCATGGTAGGTGTCGGAGGCATTTTAGTCTAGGTGGATCAAGGCCTTTGTCTACTAGAGTCGGGGAGGTCTCTATCTAGCCATGTCAGCCAATGTTTCGAAAGACAAGACAACAAACACACACCCACGTGTCTTCAAAATCTGGCAACAACTAAAGACAGATTTTCACCCCGAGGGGTTCCTAAAAGACCCTTGACCCTTAATTCTCTTCCCATTCGGCCAACCGAGACAATCGGCGCCATTAAAATGATGAGCATAGCAGCTGAAACATGATTTCCTTAAGGTAGAAGTACGGCTCACCCCATGAGTGAGGCCAGAGCATGTGAAGAGGGCGGTGTCCATGCAAGAAAAAGAGAACAAAAATAAAAATAAAATAATAAAAATAAACAAGTCTAGATGTGATTGTGCTTGGTCAAATCGAACAAAATCCTTCCAAATTATAACCAAGTCTCAAAATCACCATGAGGGGTAATGCGCCAAATTAACACTCCAGGGGTAGCTAGAAAACACCCAAAAGGGAGGAGAGAAGGAGACTAGCTTTCACTCCCCCATTTTAACAACTTTACCGATCCTCTGGTGAGGTTTATCCCCTCTTTTCTTCCCTCTTCCACCTTAAGGGTAAAGAGTCCGAGGGAGCCCTGAAGGGAGAATTCCATGTTTATAGTTAGTAGTCTTCTTGCAAAACATATCATATGTATGTCCTATCTAGAAGAACAAAAGCTATCACTGTAGAGAGGTCTCAGCATTTCTGGTAAGCCAAGTTTCTCATCGCCACTTTAGTGCCTTTTTTCATTTAGGATTAGGCTTCGGTCAATACAAGTGTGTCACCTATGGGTGCAACGGCGTCTGATTCCGGGTCAGCGTCGCGTGATTGACCACTAGGATTCTAATGCGTTCCATCTTATATCATCTATGGTTGTGAGAAAAGAGATCTGGGTCGGGTAAATCATTTACCTTGAATACTTTTTGGGTGTATCCCTGTGGTTGGAAGCAACTGGGAGCCTAAGCTTGGCATGACGGTATTGTCATCAAGATAAGTCTTAACTGATGGAACTGTCATTGGAGGAGTCTAGAGGCCCAAATCAACCTAGATGTTTGTTTAGGGTGCTTGGTAGTGTTGATTATTATTTGTGATGGTGATGATTGTGATGATTCCTTTATTGCGAGATGAGGTGATCAATTATGCAGATATGTGAATAAATGTAATCAATCTACCAATAGGCATGCACAACATACACCTATGCAACCATTTTGACCTCTAAGCATGGGCAAGCAATCTCAATCAAGGAACTAAACTAAAGAAGAAATAAAAACACACGCCGAGCGTGGAGCAAGAGGAATAAAAGAAAACACACCGCAAGGGGTGGAACAAGCAATTAAAGGAAAAGATGTACATAGAGAGAGAGAGAGAGAGAGAGCTATTGCCGAACTAAGAAGGAACGTGATCGCCACTAAGGTAAATAACAAGCCAAGGACTTGGGACATACCTTAGAATAGGTGGATGAAGCACCCGCCCGTAGGAGAGAGAAAACCAGGAATTGTAATCTGCAACCCTGTGAAGCGTAACGGACTAGTGTAGATGCGCCAGAGAAGCGTAACGCGCCTTCCTTGATCCGTCAGAGATCTGCAGAAAAGGAATTGGGAATCTTTGAATCTCCACACTTCCCAGCCGGCCAGGAAGCTTGGGCCTCGTGCCTTAATCTTGGAAAACCTACAAAAGAATGTAGACAACAAAGAAAAACACCCAGATTAGCCTTTGCAAAGTGTAGTAGCTATAAATCAAAAGAATTGAAGAACATGCAAAATGAAAGGGAGAATACCGGGGGTGGTTGGTTTTTTTAACCCCTCTGGGGTGTTTAAAAGATGGGAGGAGGATTTAGATGCATGCAGTAAGAGAGAGAGCGTGGGAAAAAGAGAGGGAACATGCCATGGATGATGGAAAGTGGAAGAACAAACTAAAAACTGAACTTGACTGAACTAACCCCTTAAAGCTAATACTCCCTGGACTTAGGACAACGATGGATGTGAGATGCAGCCTTCCTTGGTTGGTTCTAGCTCTATGATGCGGCAGTAGTTCGTCGCGAACTCCAAAAATCTCATCTTTACGCCATGAAGTCAAGGGTTCTATTTATAGACCCTCAAACTTTTGGGTTGGATTAGAGAATAATCTAGCTAAAAAGTAGGAGGTTTCTTAGCAAACTCTTGAAGATAATACTCCCAAGAGTCCATAGAAATAAACAGAAGGTTCTAAGGATCAGATTTGAAGGAGAAATCATCAGATCAAACTCTTAGTTCGGCCACGGAGTAGCAGAGAAAGAGCAGTTCTGCTAGAACACTCCGATGGATGTAACGGCTGCACGATAGACCGCCACAAGGAAGTAACGCGCCAGGACCAGTCTGTTACACAACATTATCCCCTAAGAGATAAGACCAATGGGCGAAGTTTTCGAACAGAGGACTATAGAAGGCGTAACAGATCAGAGCTAATGCGTTAGAATAAGGTGACAGATGAAATAAAGTCTGTTACATTGCAAAGGATAAGCATGAAAAGAGAACGGTCAGCTCAGGACTCTGGGATCAAGTAACGGTCCATGTGAGATGCGTTAGGATACCGTAACGTGCTAAGAGAGATGCGTTAGAGACCAAAAAGATGAGAAATGGAGAGGAGAGTTCGCCAAGCAATGTGTAGCTAACAAAGATAAAGAACCAAACCCAACCAAGGAGGAAATGACCCATGAAAGAAACCTCAAATTGACCAAGATGACTCAACAATGGTGAACAACTCGGAGCATCATTAAAGATGAATAAGGAAATGACCCAACTCATCGGTCATAAAATAGGTGTCAATAGATGTCCCTCCTTAACGTCCTCTTTGCAGGGGAGCGAGCGGAGGTGAAGTGAAAGTGAAATGGAACATGGAGATGAAGCGGAGTGGACTGAAAAGTGGGCGTTAAGGCAAACGACACCCGTTCTCAACCAACGAGCGACAAGAATCTTCCGGAAAACTTCGGACTAATCACAAGGAAATAGCCAACCAAAATGACGCATGTCTAGAGGAACTAACAACTAAGGAAAAGGAAAACACACGGCTGGCAACCGGAGCAACAAAAAGGAAAGAGACAATTAACTAAACTCTAAATAGGAATCTTCAGCTAACCAGACCAAGTGAGTAGACCAAAGGAAACCCTTTGATCTCAGAGTGGAATGACCCTCCTTATTTGAGATCACAGAACACAGCTATTCACCATCATTGAGACACCTTGGACAGATGAGGCTCATGAATGCTCAAAAATGCGTATGATGCATGCTGGGCTAAAGGAAAAAGAAATCATCAAAATGAATGCAAAGAAAGATAAAATATTAATATACTCGAGAATAGTATTACTAGATCGGAGAAACTAGGGTCAGGACACTATCTGTAACCACGGCGTGCAAGACAGAACCATCGTCCCCAAACTTTTCCAACCTAACGGCCTATCCAACGATTAAACATGTGCACTTAGATCATCATCATTTTTGTTTAAGGGGAACATCAGATCCCAGAACACATGAATGACCAGTCGATTCTGGAGATAATATATCATAGATAACATATATTAATGCATTAAGGGATAAGGGATCGAGATACAACACCTGACTTACCTGCTCGGCGAGTGGCAAAGCGTGAGATCTTAATGATATTCATGATTCCATTAAGAAGATTATCCAATCAAGAATAGAAGCATGAAACGAGCATAACCATTCAAATAATCATCAATCGCATTTTCAAAATATCAGGCATAATAAGCACAACAATGATTATGTTTCACCCAAAATGTTTTCAAGACTGTAACAGATTATGAAAGATGTGCTACAACCATTTAACGGATTTATGTCGATCCGTTATAGTTCACCGATTCTCATTTTTCAACAAAGAATGATTCAGTCGCCTGACAGACCCAATATAGAGCGTCAGAGAACTGTAACGGCCTCATGATAGACCGTTACATTTCCTGAATTTGCAAAAAAAAAAAAAAACCGAGCCCTGTTTCGATCTCATCCTCTAATCACGCCCTAAACCAAAAAACCCGAGAGCGAACCCTCCCCCAAAACCTCACCGATGACGAGCCCTTCGGCCACTATGACGAGAGAGAGGGGAAAAAAGAAGCTGGCTATCAGGCGTCTCCAGAAGCGTATGGCTAGGAAGGAGGATCCTCCGGTGGCGAGTTCGTCGGAGGAGGGAGAAACGACGGCGGCAACGGCCCAAACGACGGAAGAAAACCCCCCACCGGCCCTAGAAGGCACTGGGGAGGAAGAAGAATAGGCCGGAGAGGCTCCAGGCGGCGAGGACGAGCCCGTTGCGCCGGAGAAGAAGAAACGCGGCCAAGATCCGGAGGTAGGCCAAAAATCGCTCAAACCCTAATTTTTTAAAAATTTTCAATTCCATGGATGTGATTCGAGGAATGGAAATGGGCTAGGGAGACCCATTGGGGTGCATTGTAGGCTGTTTCAGCCATTCCCACGGGCTGGAAAATTAAAGAAGACGATGCCCGTTCCAGGGGAACGTAACGGTCGTTTCAGTGACCGTTACGCTCCCTGACGTCTCACCACTAGTGCGTTAGAGGAACCAGAACTTGAAAATGACATTTTTGGGGTTTTTTGGATTATTTGATTATTTGTTGTTTTGTTTGTGATTAATGCAATGCAATGTGACAAATGACTAACTTATGACTTAAATGTGTGTAGGGAAAGAGGAGAACGAGAATCACATGGCATCAAGTGTGGGCAGTCTACTTGGCACTGCCGGGGTACCAGAGGGAGAGACTAGCTGCCATGGGCTTCGGAGAAGTCCTTAGCATAGAGGTGATAAGAGTGGACACAACCCTCCTGTACACGTTGCACGAGAGGTGGGATCGGATCAGCCGAGCTTTCATCTTCCCATGGGGGCACATGATCCCAACATTAGAAGACATGGCGCGGATCAGCGGCTTATGAGTACACGGGAAGGCGGTGACGGGATGGACATATGGCGACTATAGAGAGCTAGCCTAGGAGCTGCTAGGGCTGGATCTGATGAGGGAAGGGCATCCGTCATCCCAGTTATCACGATCGGTGCTGCAAGAAAGTTTGGGACTCCGGGGAGCGGCGATAGCAGTTAGAGAACTACCGGAGCAGCACATCAACCGAGTGGTCGAGCAGGTGCACTCGAGTGTGGCGGCGGAGGCAGGACCGGATGGAGATAAAGAGCTGAGGCGCTTCCTGATGCTGCTATTCCTGACCCAAGCTGACGTCATCAGCTGCAGGCTTCTTCCATTGCTAGCGGATCTGGATAGAGTGGGCAGATATGCGTGGGGAGCGGCTGTCTTGGCTTTCCTATTTGACTCCCTTAGCGCGACAGTCCGGGAGACCATGCTAGATGGCTTCTCCCCTTTTCTTCAGGTAAATGCCCTAAATGCTTCTAAATGCCTTCTAAATGCTTTTGATTATGCCTATATGCTGACGCTTGTTGAAAAATGCAGATCTGGCTCTTCCTCTACCTACCCGGGATCGGGCGTGGGGCCGAGCTACATCCGAGGTAGATTCCCATCGCGAGGAGGTGGTTGGTAGGTCGAGACACGGGGTCGATCAAGAGATTGACCAGGGTGATCCAGGATGACATTCACTCATACTCGCATGCATCGGTAAAATTCTCAAATTTAAACCTTTTCTTACATGCATCTATATGCTTCTAAAAGGATGACATGAACTTAATTGGCCTTTCAGATGCGCTGGACACCGTACCAGAATGAGCAACACGAGGGGCAGCCGTGGGTGGCGGCTTCCTTAGCCTACGGAGGACTGACATTTGGCTACATTACATCAATGTGATTGAGCCTCTCCACTACCGCTTGATCATGAGGACACGAGGAGTGCATCAGCCGGAGGTGACGTTCCCTTGCCGAAATGACGAGCAACCGGGGAAATCTTCCAAAGGGATCAGCGGCGATGTAAATTGGAGCGGCCGGGTGAAAAAGTATATTGAGGACTGGAAGCGGAAGGGCAGGGTAGTGACCGAGCAGGCTAATAGCGACGAGGCGTACTGGAAGGCCTACGCCCAGCGGTACGGCGACCAGGTTTTCCGCGGTACCCGACGACCGGTATAAACTCTAAACTCAGACTTTGGTTATATGCAATGATTAATTTATTTCTATATGCATTGACACTTTTAACTTCTAAATGCAGCTAGACCTACGGGGACGCATTGCCAAGCTCGAGGGACTACTCTTTGCCACTGTCCAGCAGCGGAATGAGTACAGGGCTGCACTGGAGCTTTTGGTAAACTTCCTAACCTTGGACTCAAAATGAAAGGTTCATGTTTATGATAATTGACTGATTTTGACTTCTAAATGTAGCGGGCTGAGGGAGCCTAGAGGACCGGACCAGATGCACCGTCCTCCTCTTCACAGCCTGCCAGGGGATGGGTTGAACGAGATGTAGAGTTTACCCGGGCCATAGATCGAGCCGAGGAAGCCGAGGCTACCCTCGCAGAGCGGGTAAGAAACAAAACCCTCAAACTTAAATGCTTTATGATGTATGCAAATGCTGACCATGATGCAATGCAAAAATGCAGGCGAAAGAGCTGACCACGGCATTGGCCGAGGCGGAGCGAGCCCGAGCAGAGACTGAGTGAACTCGAGCAGAGCTAGAGCGTTCCCGAGTGGAGGCAGGGTGCCTTCAGGCAGAGGTGGCCTGACTGAGTGGAGAATTAGAGCGGGCATCTACCCAGACAGTAGACCTTGAGAGATAACGGACCGAGGCTAGGGAGGCGCGACTCCAGGTTCATGATTTGAAGATCAAGCTCCGGGCCGTAGAGCGGACAGTCCGGATGATAGGCCGTGGACCTGAGCGGAGCACATCCCTGAGTGCTGCAGCGGGAGGTACGTGGAGTGGAGCACCGAGTGGCTCGGTAGGAAACTACCTGGCTAGTTCTTCCAGACGGCGGGGGAACGAGGAGGCAGATCGGAGACGACCATGAGAGGAGGAGCAGAGTGAGATGGAGCCGCCTGTGAAGCGGCAGGAGGGCACCGGAGATAGTGACGGCCCGGGAGACAAACCGGCCGAGTGATGCGTTCTCCTTTTTGTTCTTTTACTTTTTATTTCTCTTTTGAACACACACATGTATATGACAGTTAGTGGAAATGCAAATGGAAATTTGGTTTTTATTGTTAGTTTATGTGCGTGATTGTGTGGATGTGATGTGTGTGAATGGAATGGATGTGTGGAAATGAATGGGACGGATGTGTGGAGTGGATAGAACGAATGTTTGTAAATGAGACTGGCAGGTTTGGCCAAAGAGAGAGGGAACAAATGAATCTACAACATGCAGCAGACTATGTAATGGACAACTGCAGACCGCCAGGAATACGTAACGGACCAGGTTAGGGCGGTTAAAGTCAACAGAGTGAAGGCGGTGGATGAGCAGAATGTGACGGACCAACCATGACGCGTCAGGAAACTGTAACGGGCGCATGATAGACCATTACACCAGACGACAGTAGAATCCGAACATGACTCTCTTAAGAGCATGTGAAGTTGGATGAAAAGGGGCCTAACTCATGCTAGAACTCTCCTAGAGCTAGGATAAGATTTCCTACCCTTAGTCCCCACATCATAACACCAAAATTAAGGCTCTATAAGCAAGATCAAGCCCTAAATTCGCAACTCACCTTATTTCTCTGCTACAAGTTCAGAAAACTCATCAATTTGCCAAGAACACCATGAAAAGAAGTTTAGGAGCCTTTACCATGGAGGAAAGGGTCTACACCGGGCCCAAAGCTGCAAGAAAAGAGCATGGGGAGCTACAAAAGCTAACCTCCATCCCCAAACACCTCAGTTATAATCCAATAAGAGAGGTAAGTTTTCCAAGTCCAGTCAAAAGATTCAATTTTCTGCACTTTCTTATGATCTTCCTTTCTTTTCTCGTCGTCTTCTTCTTTCTTTTAGCCTCTTCCTGGCCCGAGGTGTTATTCCAACCTGAAGTGGGTGACTCCAATGATTAAGGAACTTCCATTAGAGGTTATCACCATCTTAAGGGCATGGCACCTCCAACCCTTAGTTGTCCTAGGGAAGAGCTTCCACAAGCTGTCCTTAGATTGGGCAAGCATCTCAGCCCTTATAGAACTATGGCATCCCTAAACTCATACATTCCTCTTCCCTTCCTTTGAAGCCACAATCCTTTTGGAGGAAGTAGAGACCTACCTATCCCTTGCTAAAACCAAAGTAGGGGATGAAGACTTAATGTGCCACACAGTTGAGCCCATAGATCCTTCACTAATCTTAGGTGATTTCATACATAACCCAAAAGATGTTAGGACCATGATTAGCCCAAGGCATATTCACTTGATACCAATGGCCTAATGGATAACCTCCTTTTGCAAGAACAAGAGTGGTAGATTCGAAGCCATTGCTAAAGCCGTGTCGGTGTGCTTGTGCGGGGTATTTCTTTTTCCTACCACAGACCACCTCCTTGATATCCAAAATCTGAGCATTATAAGTAGGTTGTGGCGGGGAATGTCCATTTTACAAGCGGTCCTCTCACACCTTTATGAAGGGCTTAGCTCGGCTCACCTTGGAGGACCTCTCTTCGGCTCCATGATGCTACTTGAGTGCTGGATGGGAGTGAAAATTAAATTTCAACTCAAGGAGGGCTTGACCACAACTAGCCGGATCTTCGGGAGCCACCCTTTATCCTTTATCGGAGGTGCCTTTGGGTTTTCTGAACAGGTGGAGTGCCGAACAGCAGACAAGAAAACACACGATGAATGGCACCTCTTCCTCAACACAATGCCAATGGAATGGCTCGAAATGCGGCCAAGCGTTCTTCAGAGAATCCTACTTAGAGTACCACGGTGGCCAGGCCTAGATCTATAGCTAGTGGGGGACACTACCATGGTGATCTACAACCCTCACCGTTGCTACCTTCAAGTTGGGCTACCCCGAACCGAAGTTCCTGCACTTGCACACTACCCTCCCCTTCTAGCTAGAAAGGTAGGGACCGAGGAGGATGAGATAGCGATCCGAAACGCGCTGACCATGTGGGAGATTAGCAAAATGCGCCTGTGGCAAGAGGAAGTGGAAGAAGACGACGAGGCGCATCGTACTTACGTGAAAGAGTTGCGCAAGATCCGGCCTCATGTGGATAGGAAAATTAATGTACTTTGAATTTTGTTCTTAATGTAATGAAGAGTATGAGTTTTATCAGCCACTTGATGTACAATGAGTTTAGTTGGAATGAAATAAAAGTTCTATTTTTTAAATGATAAAGAATTGATTGCACCATTGAGCTGAACTTGTTCTGCAAAACAGTGTTTCTGTGTAACGTAACGGACCAGAGGAGGGCCGTAACCAACACGTAACGGACTGAAGATCATCTGTTAGACAAAGAAGCCAGAAAAATTGTGTTTAGGAGACCATAACGGTCTAATAGTGGGCCGTTAGAAGAGTTTAACGGACTAAGATAGACGCGTTACAGAACAATATTTCTGAGAACAGAAAACTGGGCCAGAACAAGGTGACGGGCCAGTTTTGGTCCGTTATGAATGGTGTGAAGGTCCATTGTAGGCGCGTCACAAAGCAAGAAATCATTTACTAGTGGGCTTTGAATCTTTAGGCTTTGAACCTGCGTTCTCCACACACTTAGAGAAAAAATAAGTTAGATCTGTTCTTTGACTTAACCCCTTGCCTTCAGCAAGTTAGAATTTGACCGTTCTTTTTATTTGGTCAAGGGGTGGAGTCTTATTAAATAGGCAGAAAATGTAATGAAAGCAATGCAATGCATGCGATGCACATGATGGTATTTTTTTAGATTTTGCAAATATTTGAATTTTTGTGAGATTTTGTAAATATTTGATGTTTTTGGATTATGGAATATGCGATTTTTTTAGATTTTTGAAATATATGATTTTTTTTGGATTTTGAAATATTGGATTTGGAAATATATGAATTTTTTTTGGATTTTGAAATATATGATTTTTTTGGATTTTGAAAACCAGTGCCCTCCCTTAGAAACGTGGGTCCTCCCTATTCCATCGAGAGTGCCCGAGGTTGGCGGGTAATAGAGGTGACAACCCTCGGCCAAGGCCTAACTTGCGTGACTGTGCTTCTACCAAGGCCATACCCATGGTATTTATCTTAGTCCTGAAAAAAAAAAGAATACGGGGATAAGCTTAGGCCAGATATAGAAGTTTTCAGGGCTTGAGTTCCTCTCCAAACAATCCATTCAGAGACTCGGTCTATTGCGCTGGGGCTTTGTGTCCGTCATCGAACCTTTGTCCACTCTAGGCACGCATATGACCGGGCTCATGCGTCCCGCGGAGAAACTGTACTGCCACTCTTGCCATGCCTAACTTTTTTTATTTTCCATGGAGCTTTGGAATTATGACTGATGGACTTTCGAGATAGACTTTTGCTTTTGTCAAGAAGATTGCTCCTTTGCTTTGCTTTTTCTCTTTCTTGTGGCATCAGGTCATAACGGACTGCCCCTGTTTGAGACCTCCTCTCGTCAGGGTATCTAGATTGGTCATCACCTCCTTATTCACCTCTTACCCCTGGATTCAACCGAAGAGAGAAACGGACAGGGACTTTGACTTTCCCCCAAGCATGGCCAAGGAGAAACGGTGTCTACAAAGTGGGAGACCCAACCAGGGGCGTCGTGTAGTGTGTGATTACCGCGCTCGGGGTCCTCTTTCAGGATGAAAGGGAAAGAACACATTGCTACCGGGGTGGCACTGGCTTAGTTTTTAAGGAAAGAAATGCTTAAGATATAACCCATTCCAAGCGTGAGCGAGCTCCTCGCCTTCTGCGTTCACTAAACGATAAGCATTCCCTGGATAAGCCTCTTTGACAACAAACGGCCCTTCCCAGTTAGGTTGTAATTTAGACCTAGGACCTACGGACCGAATGAATTTGCATTTCAAAACCATATCACCCTTTTGAAATTTGCGCTCAATTACCTTCTTTTGAAAATAACGCAAAACTCTCTTTTGAAAAATGGATACGTGATCGGCCGCGTTCATCATTTTCTCATCTAAGAGTTTCAACTGGACGAGCAACGCCTCTCGACATTCATCGAGATTAAGTTCCTTATCGAGCTGTACCCTTAAGGAAGGGATCAAGATCTCATATGGGAGCACCGCCTCCATCCCGTAGGTGAGAGCATAGGGGGTTTGCCCCGTGGGAGTACGGACGGAGGTGCGGTAAGCCCATAGAGTTTCCACTAATCGTTCTGGCCAATCAGAGAATTTGTCAGATTCACATGTCTTTTTTATGATTTTGACAAGGGTTTTATTAGTGACTTCGGCTTGACCATTACCTTGTGGGTAATATGGAGATGAATGATGCAATACAATATTGAACTTCTTACATAGGTCCTTGAGCTCTTGAGAGACGAACTGGGGTCCGTTGTCGGTGACGATGCTGCTTGGCACTCCAAACTGCGAGATGATATTCTTCATGATGAAGCGGCATACCGTTGTAGCTTTAATCTCCGCGTATGCTTCGGCTTCGGCCCACTTGGTGAAGTACTCGGTGGCGGTAAGGATGAAGGATTTCTGTTTGGTCTGAGAATTGGGATCACCGAGCGGGCCGACAACGTCGAACGCCCACATTGAAAATGGCCAAGGAGTAGATAGCGGGTGAAGAGATGAAGCTGGAGCATGGATCTTATCAGCGTGGAGTTGGCATTTAAGACACCTCTGGACATAGAGGGAGCAATCTTGCTCTAGAGTGGGCCAATAATAACCCTGCCTAAGGATTTTCTTCGCTAGAGCCTGGCCATTAATGTGACCTCCACACTCACTAGAATGGGCTGCTTCGGCCATCTTCCAAGCTTCATCATCGTATAAAAATCTCATGAGCATCCCATTAGTAGCGCGGCTGTATAGTTCACCTGCGATGATAGTATACCTTGAGGAGGCTCTTCTTATTGACTTGAGCGGCTCGGCATTTACCCCTTCTGGGAATGATCCATCTTTGCAAAACAACTCGATTTCATGGTACCAGGGCAATTCTTCCTCCTCCAAGATCTCTTCTAATTCCATCAAAGATACTTCCTTCTCAGCCCTTGCCTCTACAGTTTTCCAAAGGTTAGCATACCAAGGATCCTGAAGAGAGGGTGCGTCCATTCTCTGAACGACGATAGTCTCAGTGCTCCGACTGAGAGGGAAAGATAGAGAGGAAGCAAGGGATGCTAGAGCATCAGCTAGAATGATCTGAGATCGGGGAGTGTGGATGTAGATCAACTTGCATAATTGCCTAGCAAGGAGCGTGACCAGATCTTTATATGGCTTGAGCTTAGGGTCACGGGTGCGGTAAGTGGACAGAACTTGCCGCAGGACGAGCTGAGAGTCTCCTATGATATTCAAGTAACGCGCGCCTAAAAGATAGGCGTGCTTCAGTCCAGCTAGGAGAGCTTCATACTCGGTAATGTTGTTGGTAGTAGGAAATCGGAGTTGATAAGCAAAAGGGATCATCACCCCTTCTGGAGTGAGCAGAACAACGCCTATCCCTTGGCCCTGAGAATTGAGTGCACCATCGAAATGCAGAGACCAGAAGGGATGATGGGAGATAGCAGAGAGATGCTCATCAGGGAAATCATCCTGAATATAATCTGTGTGAGGGATGGAAAGATGAGCAAGATGCTCAGCGATGGCGTATCCTTTGACTGCCTTCTGAACAACGAATGTGATATCGAACTGAGATAGGAAGCTCTGCCAGCGAGCTAACCTACTAGAGAGGACAGACTTTTCCAAGAGATAGCGGATCGGGTGCATTCTAGAGATTAACCTAACTGGGTAGGCTAGAAAATAGTGTTTGAGCTTCTGAGCTACCCTGATGGGGACATAAGGGCAAGACCGTCCGCATTTTGTTTGCATTTATATCCTTTCATATTTGTATGTATACCGTTCTGTTATATGGGTACGCAATTGTAAGTCTTAGTGGGTTTATATGTAAAATTCCAGTAGGCCCAAGCAAGGGGGCCCTCACCCCTTTCCCATTGGTCCACCTAGACCATGTGGGGCTGGTCAACCATCCTAGGTGGCCATCTAGAAGGTTGGAATGCCAATTGACCACATGGGAGACAAGTGGATTAAAAATTCAAAGGTAGGCTACCTACCTCACCTACCTTGTGCCCCCATTAGAATTAATTAGGAATTTCATTTTTTTATTTTATTTGGATCAAATATGAAGTCCCTTAAATGCCCCTCCAGATCCTAGATCTAAGGGTATTCAAGGTCTCTTTTTATTTATTATATAAGTCATGTATTTCTATTATTCTAGAATTAATGAAAGTGACAAAAGCATTGTGCAAGAGCCCCCCCTTGTGAGAATTTCGACCTCCCCTCTCTCTCCCTCTGGTTTTCTTCATCCCCAACCCCCAATTATAGAGTGGAACCCCTCTATCCCTCCCCCTTAATCTCTGAGTTCATCGGTGCCGCCGCCGCCGCCGTTCGTGCCGCCATCGAGCCGCCGCGAAGCCGTCTTCGGTAATCTGTCCATCCCAGACAGAGGCAACTTCCACGAATTTCTGCTCACACCTCCCTCCTCCTCAGGAGCTAAAATTTTCAGGAGTGGTTCTCCTCTCGAACCCTTATCTTCACAAAAAATTTCAAGTCATATTTCCTTCATTTGGTATTTTTCCATTTTCGTTCAAACTGTCATTCTAGTTCTGCCAGATCTCTGTCTACAGTGATAGTTTCCCTGAGTTTTCCATTTCCCGACCACCTTTTGATTTTTCTTGAGCCCCCAATTTTACTGGGAGTTCTGTCCACCCTCCTCTACCTCTCCAAATTTTCATGGAATTTAGAAAGTTCGTTTCATATTTTTAGAAATTCTGTCCCAACTCATCTACAGTTCTGTCTGCATCAGTCCAGATCCGACCATAGTCCAGTGTAAGCTCTCTAGAACATCCAGTCCACCATATGTTCCAGATCTAAAAATATTCCTGCTTTCCTCTTTTGATTTCCTACAACTTTGCTGAAGAACCCAACTTCAGATTCGGATGTCTACCTCGCGGTCAAAGGCAATCCACAGGAAAGTTCCCTGTTGATCTGAGGGTTCGGGTATTGTACAACAACAGCTTCAAATAGTTAAGGCCCAGATCTGTGAAGATCCAGAGTCTCTATCCAATCCTATCTTGAAGTATTTCGAGTTAGCTTTCCAAAGGCGCCAATTTCGTGTCGATCCAACATCGGGGCTGATCGCAGCGTTCGTTCTCGTCGGAACACGCGCTGGAAACCAGAAGCTGCAGATCCGTGGGAAGCTAGTCCGGCGGGTGCCGATCGGAGCCGCCCGGCTTCCGGTCGACGTTCCAGCGTGTCGCCAGCCCAGGGAGTGCTTCCCCAAGCGTCCCCACCACAGTGGTGCCACCGGGTCCCATACGGCCCCTCCGGCCAGCACGCGGGCCCCACGGTCGCGAGTACGTGTGCTGCCGCTGAAGCCACCCGTCAACCCGAAATCGGTCCTCCCGGACCCACTTGTGTAGCCCTTTACCTCCCTACGTGGAGTGGGCAGTAGTCAATTGCTGTAATAATTATGTATTAACCGTCCCGGGAGTACGAGTTCGGCCGGGTCCGTCTTCCCCACGCCCGGTAGCGTGGAGGTATCGTTTCCGCTCCCTTCTCGTCATTTGCTTTCTTTCGTATATATATCTTTATGCCGCTGCTAGAGAGCATGTGTAGGGATATCTAGCTCGCTATATGATGTTTATTACCGCTGCTGCTGCGAGAGAGAGTGACCGTCCCGTTACCCGATCCGGGCACAAAAGAGAGCCGATCACCCTAGCTCATTACCGGTTTCTCAACAGCGCACGTCCGACGCTTCCCTCGTTAAGGGACAATCGCGAGCTTGTCGTGTCTGTGGTCCGTCCCGCATCAATTTGGTATCAGAGCGAGGTTGAGTCTAGGGTGTCTACAACAAAAACAAAAAAAGTATCATTCAAGTCTAAGTGTCTAAGTCGGTCTTAGGAGTTGCATTTGCATCCCTTTACTTGGTATATCAAAAGGTGTTGTCCGAACGTTAGGTTACGCCTATCGGGAAGACCGCACACTTGCGCGAGTGATCTTCGGATCTATTAACTCCGCCACGTACCGAGTTTTGCTTATGTCTAGGTGCATTAGTTAGCATCACATTTTGCTTTTAAAATTAAAAAAAATGGTCTTGCATCTCCATTCCTAGGGGACCCAACCCCATCTTTGCAACCATGGCCGCATCCCGAGCCTATAGTCCCGATGAAGTAGGCGCAATGTTCCAAGCCATGATGGGACAAGTGCAAAGGTTTAGTACAAGCCTAGATTGGTTTAGTACTAGCCTAGATCGGTTTACTATCGGGGTAGATTGGTTGTTCCCGGAACCACCCCAAGGACCCCTTCTCCACGAGAAGGACATTCCTTCCTCACCCATGAGAGCTCCAATGTCATCACTCTCGATTTCCGAACTTGATTCGAAACCACCTCATTTGGAATTACCAAAGCCCGAGTCACCCGTATTTCTAACGGGTACTCTTTATATAGCCGAGCCACTTCTTAGATGGCTCAAAGAAGGCTTGGTCCCACCTCCCTTCCCATCCATGGACCCCATCCTACCTCTAGTGCCGGTCAACTCCTTCCATACCACATTTCAATCTAGTCACCATGTTGACATGTTGGACGATCTTGTTATGGGACTAGACATGCAATGGAAGTTGACACATATGTTGGCCCGAGGCTTCGACCAACCCACGAGTCGTAGCTTCACCCATCCGGCCTTCGGGTCCATTACCTCCGAGTGCACCGTGGGTTGTGTCACCACGGAGGTTCTTCTACTTCTCCCGCTACCGGATGAGCCCGACTTCATGACTTTGCTTCTGAGGGAGGAGTCATATTTCCTATACACGGTCCCATCTACCATGACGGAGGAAGGTGACCACCCGCACCTTCAAGAATTTCACGATTGGGACCATGTCATGTTGGAATCCATCTCACGGGGTCATACCTTCTTCGACCCTTTTGACCCCTTCACTAGTGAATCTCTCGAGTCTCCATCTTCACTTCACTTCCTCCGCGGGGTTCACTATCATGCCTTTTCCACTCGGGCCAAGCAACCTCTACATAGCCACAGGTCTGAACCATCATTTGGGGGTAACGGAGATTTTGGTTTCTCCGACCCACCTAAACCCATCTCCGATACACCCACATCCGGCCCTTCCACACCCGGCTTCCCTAGCCCTCTCAAGTCTCCCAAATCCAAAGGGGCGTCCATGCATGACTGGGTCATACTTGGCGATTTAGGTGTTCTCCATGCCACCCATCTCCGGTTACATAACATGCATGCATGGCACACGTTCGGGTGTCCTGGTCCGCCGTCATCCATGTACGGGTCGGACTAACATTAGGTGTGTCTAGGGTCATAGTTGAGTCAATGTGCTTTTCTTTGTGTGGTTTGTTTTGTGTGGTTTGTTTGCATGGTTTGTGTGTCGTTTGTTTATCTGCATGTGTCTTGTGCAAGCTCGTCGATGTCAGTCTCTTATGAGTGAGAGGTGAGTGGACTCGCTCGATGAGTATGGGATCGGTTCTACATCTATACCCGGATCAGTCACCTATAGGGACTCAGCGGTGATTCCTAGTGAGTTTTCAAGCCGCCTCCTCCCATTTTGAGAGTGCCCCACCCGGAGTGTCCACCTCTAGCCCACAGCAGCTTGTGCATATCGAGTATATATGGAATGAGCAGGTGACGGTCACTTGGAGTGGAGCATACCCGCATTACTTGGCACGGTGACGGATCCGCCGGAGTACCCGAGCATCCATACCCCTACTCGACGGGGTCGAGTTCCTCCCACCCGGGGAGAATTGATGGGGACATCAAGGCAAGACCGTCCGCATTTTGTTTGCATTTATGTCCTTTCATATTTGTATGTATACCCTTATGTTATATGGGTACGCAATTGTAAGTCTTAGTGGGTTTATATGTAAAATTTCAGTAGGCCCAAGCAAGGGGGCCCTCACCCCTTTCCCATTGGTCCACCTAGACCATGTGGGGCTGGTCAACCATCCTAGGTGGCCATCTAGAATGTTGGAATGCCAATTGACCACATGGGAGACAAGTGGATTAAAAATTCAAAGGTAGGCTACCTACCTCACCTACCTTGTCCCCCCATTAGAATTAATTAGGAATTTCATTTTTTTATTTTATTTGGATCAAATATGAAGTCCCTTAAATGCCCCTCCAGATCCTAGATCTAAGGGTATTCATGGTCTTTTTTTATTTATTATATAAGTGTGGTATTTCTATTATTCTAGAATTAATGAAAGTGAAAAAAGTATTGTGCAAGAGCCCCCCCTTGTGAGAATTTTGACCTCCCCTCTCTCTCCCTCTGGTTTTCTTCATCCCCAACCCCCAATTCTATAGTGGAACCCCTCTATCTCCTCCCCCTCAATCTCTGAGTTCATCGGTGCCGCCGCCGCCGCCGTTCGTGCCGCCATCGAGCTGCCGTAAAGCCATCTTCGGTAATCTGTCCATCCAGAACAGAGGAAACTTCCACGGCTTTCTGCTCCCACCTCCCTCCTCCTCTGGAGCCAAAATTTTCAGGAGTGGTTCACCTCTCAAACCCTTATCTTCACAAAAAATGTCAAGTCATCTTCTTTTCCTTTGGTATTTTTCCATTTTCGTTCAAACTGTCGTTCTAGTTCTGCTAGATCTCTGTCTACTGTGATAGTTTCCCTGAGTTTTCCATTTCCCGACCACCTTTTGAATTTTCTTGGAGCCCCCAATTTTACTGGGAGTTCTGTCCACCCTCCTCTACCTCTCCAAATTTTCATGGAATTTAGAAAGTTCGTTTCATATTTTTAGAAATTCCTGTCCCAACTCATCTACAGTTCTGTCTGCATCAGTCCAGATCCGACCATAGTCCAGTGTAAGCTCTCTAGAACATCCAGTCCACCATATGTTCCAGATCTAAAAATATTCCTGCTTTCCTCTTTTGATTTCCTACAACTTTGCTGAGAACCCAACTTCAGATTCGGACGTCTACCTCGCGGTCAAAGGCAATCCACAGGAAAGTTCCCTGTTGATCTGAGGGTTCGGGTATTGTACAACAACAGCTTCAAATAGTTAAGGCCCAGATCTGTGAAGATCCAGAGTCTCTATCCAATCCTATCTTGAAGTATTTCGAGTTAGCTTTCCAAAGACGCCAATTTCGTGTCGATCCGACATCGGGGCTCATCGCAGCGTTCGTTCTCGTCGGAACACGCGCTGGAAACCAGAAGCTGCAGATCCGTGGGAAGTTAGTCCGGCGGGTGCCGATCGGAGCCGCCCGGCTTCCGGTCGACGTTCCAGCGTGTCGCCAGCCCAGGGAGTGCTTCCCCGAGCGTCCCCACCATAGTGGTGCCACCGGGTCCCATACGGCCCCTCCGACCAGCCCGCCGGCCCCACGGTCGCGAGTACGTGTGCTGCCGCTGAAGCCGCCCGTCAACCCGAAATCGGTCCTCCCGGACCCACTTGTGTAGCCCTTTACCTCCGTGCGTGGAGTGGGCAGTAGTCAATTGCTGTAATAATTATGTATTAACCGTCCCGGGAGTACGAGTTCGGCCGGGTCCGTCTTCCCCACGCCCGGTAGCGTGGAGGTATCGTTTCCGCTCCCTTCTCGGCATTTGCTTTCTTTCGTATATATATCTTTATGCCGCTGCTTGAGAGCATGTGTAGGGATATCTAGCTCGCTATATGATGTTTATTACCGCTGCTGCTGCGAGAGAGAGTGACCGTCCCGTTACCCGATCCGGGCACAAAAGAGAGCCGATCACCCTAGCTCATTACCGATTTCTCAACCGCGCACGTCCGACGCTTCCCTCGTTAAGGGACAATCGCGAGCTTGTCGTGTCCGTGGTCCGTCCCGCATCAATTTGGTATCAGAGCGAGGTTGAGTCTAGGGTGTCTACAACAAAAACAAAAAAAGTGTCATTCAAGTCTAAGTGTCTAAGTCGGTCTTAGGAGTTGCATTTGCATCCCTTTACTTGGTATATCAAAAGGTGTTGTCCGAACGTTAGGTTACGCCTATCGGGAAGACCGCACACTTGCGCGAGTGATCTTCGGATCTATTAACTCCGCCACGTACCGAGTTTTGGTTATGTCTAGGTGCATTAGTTAGCATCACATTTTGCTTTTAAAATTAAAAAAAATGCTCTTGCATCTCCATTCCTAGGGGACCCAACCCCATCTTTGCAACCATGGCCGCATCCCGAGCCTATAGTCCCGATGAAGTAGGCGCAATGTTCCAGGCCATGATGGGACAAGTGCAAAGGTTTAGTACAAGCCTAGATTGGTTTAGTACTAGCCTAGATCGGTTTACTATCGGGGTAGATTGGTTGTTCCCGGAACCACCCCAAGGACCCCTTCTCCACGAGAAGGACATTCCTTCCTCACCCATGAGAGCTCCAATGTCATCACTCTCGATTTCCGAACTTGATTCGAAACCACCTCATTTGGAATTACCAAAGCCCGAGTCACCCGTATTTCTAACGGGTACTCTTTATATAGCCGAGCCACTTCTTAGATGGCTCAAAGAAGGCTTGGTCCCACCTCCCTTCCCATCCATGGACCCCATCCTACCTCTAGTGCCGGTCAACTCCTTCCATACCACATTTCAATCTAGTCACCATGTTGACATGTTGGACGATCTTGTTATGGGACTAGACATGCAATGGAAGTTGACACATATGTTGGCCCGAGGCTTCGACCAACCCACGAGTCGTAGCTTCACCCATCCGGCCTTCGGGTCCATTACCTCCGAGTGCACCGTGGGTTGTGTCACCACGGAGGTTCTTCTACTTCTCCCGCTACCGGATGAGCCCGACTTCATGACTTTGCTTCTGAGGGAGGAGTCATATTTCCTATACACGGTCCCATCTACCATGACGGAGGAAGGTGACCACCCGCACCTTCAAGAATTTCACGATTGGGACCATGTCATGTTGGAATCCATCTCACGGGGTCATACCTTCTTCGACCCTTTTGACCCCTTCACTAGTGAATCTCTCGAGTCTCCATCTTCACTTCACTTCCTCCGCGGGGTTCACTATCATGCCTTTTCCACTCGGGCCAAGCAACCTCTACATAGCCACAGGTCTGAACCATCATTTGGGGGTAACGGAGATTTTGGTTTCTCCGACCCACCTAAACCCATCTCCGATACACCCACATCCGGCCCTTCCACACCCGGCTTCCCTAGCCCTCTCAAGTCTCCCAAATCCAAAGGGGCGTCCATGCATGACTGGGTCATACTTGGCGATTTAGGTGTTCTCCATGCCACCCATCTCCGGTTACATAACATGCATGCATGGCACACGTTCGGGTGTCCTGGTCCGCCGTCATCCATGTACGGGTCGGACTAACATTAGGTGTGTCTAGGGTCATAGTTGAGTCAATGTGCTTTTCTTTGTGTGGTTTGTTTTGTGTGGTTTGTTTGCATGGTTTGTGTGTCGTTTGTTTATCTGCATGTGTCTTGTGCAAGCTCGTCGATGTCAGTCTCTTATGAGTGAGAGGTGAGTGGACTCGCTCGATGAGTATGGGATCGGTTCTACATCTATACCCGGATCAGTCACCTATAGGGACTCAGCGGTGATTCCTAGTGAGTTTTCAAGCCGCCTCCTCCCATTTTGAGAGTGCCCCACCCGGAGTGTCCACCTCTAGCCCACAGCAGCTTGTGCATATCGAGTATATATGGAATGAGCAGGTGACGGTCACTTGGAGTGGAGCATACCCGCATTACTTGGCACGGTGACGGATCCGCCGGAGTACCCGAGCATCCATACCCCTACTCGACGGGGTCGAGTTCCTCCCACCCGGGGAGAATTGATGGGGACATCAAGGCAAGACCGTCCGCATTTTGTTTGCATTTATGTCCTTTCATATTTGTATGTATACCCTTATGTTATATGGATACGCAATTGTAAGTCTTAGTGGGTTTATATGTAAAATTTTAGTAGGCCCAAGCAAGGGGGCCCTCACCCCTTTCCCATTGGTCCACCTAGACCATGTGGGGCTGGTCAACCATCCTAGGTGGCCATCTAGAATGTTGGAATGCCAATTGACCACATGGGAGACAAGTGGATTAAAAATTCAAAGGTAGGCTACCTACCTCACCTACCTTGTCCCCCCATTAGAATTAATTAGGAATTTCATTTTTTTATTTTATTTGGATCAAATATGAAGTCCCTTAAATGCCCCTCCAGATCCTAGATCTAAGGGTATTCATGGTCTTTTTTTATTTATTATATAAGTGTGGTATTTCTATTATTCTAGAATTAATGAAAGTGAAAAAAGCATTGTGCAAGAGCCCCCCCTTGTGAGAATTTTGACCTCCCCTCTCTCTCCCTCTGGTTTTCTTCATCCCCAACCCCCAATTCTATAGTGGAACCCCTCTATCTCCTCCCCCTCAATCTCTGAGTTCATCGGTGCCGCCGCCGCCGCCGTTCGTGCCGCCATCGAGCCGCCGCGAAGCCGTCTTCGGTAATCTGTCCATCCAGAACAGAGGAAACTTCCACGAATTTCTGCTCCCACCTCCCTCCTCCTCTGGAGCCAAAATTTTCAGGAGTGGTTCACCTCTCAAACCCTTATCTTCACAAAAAATTTCAAGTCATATTTTTTTCCTTTGGTATTTTTCCATTTTCGTTCAAACTGTCATTCTAGTTCTGCCAGATCTCTTTCTAGAATGATAGTTTCCCTGAGTTTTCCATTTCCCGACCACCTTTTGATTTTTCTTGGAGCCCCCAATTTTACTGGGAGTTCTGTCCACCCTTCTATGCCTCTCCAAATTTTCGTAGAATTTAGAAAGTTAGTTTCATATTTTTAGAAATTCCTGTCCCAACTCATCTACAGTTCTGTCTGCATCAGTCCAGATCCGACCACAGTGCAGTGTAAACTCTCTAGAAAATCCAGTCCACCATATGTTCCAGATCTAAAAATAGTCCTGGTTTCCTCTTTTGATTTCCTACAAATTTGATGAATAACCCAACTTCATATTCGGACGTCTACCTCACGGTCAAAGGCAATCCACAGGAAAGTTCCCTATTGATCTGAGGGTTCAGGTACTGTACAACAGCAGCTTCAAAAATAGTTAAGGCCCAGATCCGTGAAGATCCAGCATCTCTCTCCAATCCTATCTTGAAGTATTTCGAGTTAGCTTTCCAACAGCGCCAATTTCGTGTCGATCCGACATCGGGGCTGATCGCAGCGTTCGTTCTCGCCGGAACACGCGCTAGAAACCAGAAGCTGCAGATCCGTGGGAAGCTAGTCCGGCGGGTGCCGATCGGAGCCGCCCGGCTTCCGGTCGACGTTCCAGCGTGCCGCCAGCCTAGGGAGCGCTTCCCCAAGCATCCCCACCACAGTGGTGCCACCGGGTCCCACACGGCCCCTCCGGCCAGCATGCGGGCCCCGCGGTCGCGAGTACGTGTGCTGCCGAAGCTACGCGTGAAGCCGCCCGTCAACCCGAAATTGGTCCTCCCGGACCCACTTGTGTAGCCCTTTACCTCCCTGCGTGGAGTGGGCAGTAGTCCATTGCTGTAATAATTGTGTATTAACCGTCCCGGGAGTACGAGTTCGGCCGGGTCCGTCTTCCCCATGCCTGGTAGCGTGGAGGTATCGTTTCCGCTCCCTTCTCGGCATTTGCTTTCTTTCGTATATATATCTTTATGCCGCTGCTAGAGAGCATGTGTAGGGATATCTAGCTCGCTATATGATGTTTATTACCGCTGCTGCGAGAGAGAGAGTGACCGTCCTGTGACCCGATCCGGGCACAAAAGAGAGCCGATCACCCTAGCTCATTGCCGGTTTCTCAACCGCGCACGTCCGATGCTTCCCTCGTTAAGGGACAATTGTGAGCTTATCGTGTCCGTGGTCCGTCCCGCATCATACCCACACTAAGGCGGCACATGGCTTCTCCATAGTGGTGTATTTGGCCTCAGCGGGTTAAACAACCTGGAGAGGTAATAAGTTGCCCGCTCTTTTCCTTCATCATCTACTTGCGCTAAAACCGCCCCTAGGGAGTCCTCAATGACCGAGATGTATAGGATTAGGGGTTTCCCAGGGACCGGAGGTTGCAAAACCGGGGGATTGGATAGATAGACCTTTAAGTCCTCATAGGCCTTTTGATAATCTTGATTCCATTCAAACTTGACCCCCATCTTTAGCAATTCATAAAACGGGCGGCACCTTTGAGAATGTTGGGATATGAATCTTCTGATGAATTACAATCTACCAATCAATCCTCAAAGTTCCATAATATTCTTTGGCGGAGGCATGTCCATGATAGCCTTTGCTTTATTAGGATCAATCTGGATCCCCCGTTTGCTCACTATAAAGCCCAACAGCTTCCCTGAAGAGACTCCGAAAACACACTTCTTTGGATTCATTTTAAGCTTGTACTCCCTAGCTCTTTGTAGCACCTTAGCCAGAATAGAGGGGTGTTCTTCTTTGGTTCTCGATTTCACCAAGATGTCATCTACGTAAGCTTCCATGTAGATATGCATCATGTCGTGGAAGATGGCCATCATTGCCCTTTGATAGGTGGCACCTGCGTTCTTCAGACTGAACGGCATAACCACGTAGCAATACGTGCCCCAGGGCGTAGTGAAGGAGGTCTTCTCTTGATCCTCCGGAGGGAGACGGATTTGATTATAGCCTGAATAACCATCCATGAATGATAAAGCTTCGTACCCAGCGGTGCTATCCACCAAAACATCTATTTGAGGCAGCGGTAAATCATCTTTGGGACATGCTTTATTAAGATCCCTGAAATCGATGCAAATGCACACTTTTCCATCCTTCTTGATAACAGGGACTATGTTCGCCACCAACTGAGGATATAAGATGACTCTAATGAACCTGGCCTTGTACAATTTAACGACCTCTTCCTTAATCTTCAAGGCCATGTAGGGGTGAAATCTTCTTGACCTTTGTTTTACGGGTGTTGCCCCTGGTTTAAGCACGAGTCAGTGTTCCACTAAAGATGGGTCAAGACCCGGCATGTCCTCATAAGACCAGGTGAAAGAATCACTATACTCCCTCAGAACCTTGATTAGATCTTCTTCTACTTGCGGAGGGAGATTAGCGGCAATAATAATGGGCCTTGGGTCTTCTTCAGTTCCCAAGTTTATTTCCTTCGTAGGTTCATCCACTGCCGACGATGGCTCGTCGAATCTCTTTAATCCTTACGCATACAGATTGGCAGTGTCATCTACGTTACTGTCCTCATCATCGATCAGGTCCTTTTCATCCAGGACTTCATACACACTGAGTCCATCGTCGCTCCACACCCCTTCTATTTTCTCATCGTCTTCTATCACGATTGCTGTAGCGACAAATTCCGGGCACTTCAGAAGAGCATGACATCGCTGAGCTAGATCCTGCAAGAACCTATCAGGAATGGATTTGGAATGATGCGCAAGCGAGCGCGGCTCAGGCTCGAAAGGATTGGACGACCTAGAACAAGACCCTACTTCTCTAGATCTAACAGACCCTACTTCCATAGACTTGACGGACCCTACGTCTAACCTAGGAGAAAGGAAATCTAGTGGAAAGGAAGGAGCATGGGACTCGTGGCCCTTGGAGGATGATGGAGACAAGATAGCGTAATCTTCCATTGAAATCTCCGTTTCAAATTAGATGTTTTTTTGGAGATCAGTGGAGATCACATAGCAGGATGGAGGAGATGGTGGAGGGGGAAGTTGGAGAGGAAAGAGAGACAGGAACAAGACATCAAAGAATGGATCAGAAAAGGAGAACCACATGTCCGAAAGATTGGAGGAGGAGGTCCATAAAGTGGAGAGATCAATGGGTGGGCATTGTCCGCATGCACCAGGTATGATCAATACCTCAGTTGGCAGTTCCGTGAAGTACGGATCAATCATGATTGGAGGCGAGCAGGGTATGGATTCCAGCTGTTGGAAGAGAGACATGAGGCGGGAGGGAGACCAAGAAAAGACAATAGGCGAGCTCCCCTTCTCCCGTGGACGGTCGGCTGGCTTCTTTGGCTTCCATTGCACAATCCAAACTTCCTGATTCTTCTGGCAGCTTTCTTCTTCATAAAATAGCCTCTCAAAGGCCTGGCTGTAGTCAATCATATCATCAACTGGCCCCTTTGGCAGTAGAGGGGGACTGGCAACTGTACAAGCTGTATCTTTCCTTTCTGACTGTACTGACTGTGGGCTTAACGTGCCTGGCTAGAGGGGTCCTCTTACAAAGTGTTGGTGGTAATCCCAGGTAAGTGGCCCTGAGTCACCCATAATGGATAGTGCGGTCTCTCGGTACCCGAGACCTCTCCTGCCCATTTTTCTTCCTTTGGGCACCGGCTTGGTCCGCCCTTGTAACTGCGCACCGAGGCCTCTCCCCGGTTGATAACCCAGCTTCAATATGATATCCCAATCCTTGGAATCTCAGATCTGGGGCTTCACTTTGATGTTGACGGGTGTAGTGACATGCTTGGGAGGTGTATAAGCCCAGGGGAAATCTAGATCTAACACAGAAATGACGGGCCGACTATTGGGCCATAGTGTGGGTAAAATCTTCTCTAAAATAGCTTTGACAGACTGGACCGTGGATAAGCTTTTGACTTTAACCACCCTCCCTTGAAAAGGGAACTTGAGACATTAATGCGTGGTGGATGGCACGACACTGAGAGTATCGATCCACGGACGACCCAAGATAGCCTTGAACATAGGCTCAATGTCTAGCACATAGAATTCAATGGGCATAGTGAGAGGCCCAAGCTCAGCTTGAATAGTAACAACCCCGTGACATGCTCTTCGTGAGTTATCGTATGCAGCTATAGTTGTGGGGGTCGGCCGTAGAAGTTCTTCTGACAGATTAAAGGCCCTGAGAGTGCTGAGCGGGCAAACACTGATGGATGCCCTGTATCAACTAGCGCCGCATCAATACTAACTTTGTTCAAAATAATCGAAATGCAAAGCGGCATCTGCCGAGCTTTTGGAGGTGCTAGCTTAGTTTCTGAGAATGTAATTGCTGGTCCCTTAGAGACTGTTGTCAAAGCTGTAGGTAGACTATCAGCTGCCACATCTTCACTAACCATCACCTTTTGAAGAAAATTCCTGAGTGCATCTTGGTGAAGGGTAGATCTTTTAATAAGCTCGAGCACAGATATCTTGGCGGGCACCCGATCCAAATGATGTAGCAAATCATATTGGGTATCGGGCAATGGCTCGGCTTCTTCCTGTTGATCTGCAGCCGGTTGGGAAGACTGGGGATTTGAAGTAGAAGGATAACTGCGATGAAACATACGCCCGCTCCGTAGGGCGAAATTATAGGCTGCCGCGGCCTCGGATGGGCTCAAAATAAGTGACTTAACAGGCCCAGGGGGATGAATGAATGGTGCAGTGGAGGGTGTGGTGGATATAATGGGAGTGGGAGCGGAGGTAACGGGTTGTGATGATGGGTTGGTTGTGGTTATTGTGACAGCGGGTGTGAGCAGAAGTGGGGGTGTGAGGGTAAGCGGAGGTGTAATGAGCGGTGGGTTAGATGGAGGCGTGGTGCTGGTAGCGGGGGTGAGCAATTGGCGAGAAACGGGTGGTGGAGTGGAATTGGATGATAGAATAAGTGGTCTAGCAGGCGGAGGAGGGGCTTGGTGTGTGGGCGTAAGGATGGTGGGAGTGGAAGGAGTGCGGTAGTTGTGGTGGAGGGCCATGACTGGTGGTGCGGAGCCGTCATCATCAAAAGACCACCCGGCGTCGGGATCCGGGGGTTGAACCTCATTAACCTGAGCCGGTGTCGGCGGCTGAGGATATGGAGCGGGAGGATGGTTCGGCATTGGGTTCTGGTGGATCCCCAAGTCATGAACCTGCTGTTGTTGTTGCTGTAATGGCTGCTGCTGCGGCTGCGGTGCCTGTTGTTGCTGCACTTGCTACCTCAGCAGTTGCCTTCTCTTTTCTTTGATCTCAACAATGGCCTTATGCATTTCGGCCCAATCAATCTTGTGTCCTTCGTGGAGGTCGTAAACCAAGTCCCTGAACTAAAAACACCCTTCGATAGTATGTCCCGGCTGCCAGTGGAACATGCAGTATTTCATCTGATCAACGGCCGGATTCCAGACGGGCCGTTCCGGAGGAAGTTGGATTGCACTAACTGACATAAGAGCTGAGAATATGTCCGTGAGGGACTCGGGCAAAGGAGGGTACTGGGACCTCTTGGGTCCCGGGCGCTTGTTATTGTTGTTATAGCCGTTGGGTGGAGGGACATTATGGTATTGCGGAGGCTGTGGAGGTTGTTATGGAGCAGCAAAGGTGTTTTGTGGAGCGGCGAAGGTAGGCGGAGGGTTTTGTTGAATGGGTTGAAATTTTTGTGGAGCGGGGTTTTGAGGAGTGCGGGGGTTTTGTGAAAAGCAGAATGGTGCAGCTTTAAAAGGGAAGGTGACGGCTTGTACTTGCTCATTGGTCTGGACCCCCTCGGTGACAAGCCCTTGAGGTTTCTTGTGGTATTTAGGCTTTTGATTCTCAAAGAGCGAGTGAATGGGGGAGTCTTAGAATTGTGTTTGAATGAACCGCGCCCGACTATACAATTGGTGCATATTTGCTATATCATTCATGGCAAGGATGTTACAGAAGGTCAGAGTAGCATTAGAGATGAGCAGCTTGACCTTCTCTTCCTCCAGAATGTGGCCTAGCACCCTTGCTGCCATCTGCCTCCATCTATCTGCATATGTAGCAAATTCCTCATCCGGCTTCATCTTCTCGGCCACCAGATCTGTGAAAGAATATTCTGGGCCGACTCTATCTTGAAACCACTGGATGAACTTATCTGTCACTATCTTGAAACTCTCGGTGTCTTCTAGTGGCAGAGACTAGAACCATTCCAGTGCAACCCCATCTAGTGACCGGCGGAATAGATACGCCATAAGGTGATCATCATACTGAAATTGGGTTGATTCATATAAGAAATCCCTCACATGGATAAAGGGATTGTTGTTCCCGTCATACTTGCGATAATTGGGGAGCTCGGATTGCGGGGGGAATCGGATGTTTTGAAAGCTGGGGACTGGAACATCTGCCAAGGATTGTGGGACAACCCGCTTTTAGAGGAAATCAAGCTGTTGTTGCATGGCAGCCCATTTATCGAGTAATTCTTGCTCCCTAGATGGAGTAGGGATAGTGAAAGATGGAATTTGAGGAGCTGAGGGGTAAACAGATGAAGGAGGTGGTCCATAAGAAGGATATTGGGCCGAAGGAAGACCCATATTGGTGTGGACTTGGGCTGCCCCTTGATGAGGGCGCATGAAATCATTCGGGCCGACAAGGACTTGCAGCACTGATGGCCGGACATATGATGATCCGCTATGGAAGAAGGAGGGACAATGGTCTTTCCCTTATCCAAGAATTGTTGGGCCGAACCAGAAGACTGGCCCATTTCCAGACTAGAGAACCTGAGGGTCCTAGGTTGGACCGGAGTAAGGTTGATTGGGTTGGGCTGAACAGCATGCCCATCAACTCTAGGCTGAGCATTGGAAGGATTGGATTGACCTTGCATGACTGTGGAAGGTGGGGTGTTGGACCCCTGCATGGCCTGGTAGATGGCTTGAAGTTGGGCCGGATCCAATTGGGCTATCATTTGAAGGATGGAGTTGGCGGAAGGAGGAGGAAGAGATTGAGTGGATTGCATGCCCTCCATAGGGACGGAAGACGGAGGAGGGATGTGCCCCTCCCCGGGATGGAAGGAGATAACCCTAGAGGAATCCTCTAGGAGCCCTTGAGGAAGAGACTCCTCTTGGGAACGAGGGAGATCGAAGGAAGCCATGGCGGAGTCGAAAAGAGGATTGGAATAGAACTTGGAAAAGGGATTGCCCCTAGGTGATGAAGCTTCTAGAGATCGGAAGCAACTCCACATGCAACGAAAGACCATAGAACAATGCAAACAACACACCACAAACACACAATGAGCGACTAAACTTAGATGATTTTAACAATGATGTAAGTGAAAAAGAGATAACAACACTCAAGGTCAACCAAGTCATTTAGACGATCCAACAAGATTTTTATAGTTTTCTCCTTTAGAATCTTAGTGATTTGATTAAAATGTGCTATCCACAATAGGTTCCTAATAGGGGAAAGGTATGTGGCTTGGTTGACTCTAAATGTAATCACACCTTCACTTATGCAATCCTAGACACGGGGTGGGAGTGGTACAACCGGCCCGGCGTCCGTGTGGGAATCCATGGCTCGCGGGGACTTACGGAGATCCCTGATGTGATTTCTTAGTCGGCTCCAAGGAATATGGAGACGAGAGGTCCATACACCAAGGTAGGAGAATGCAATCTAACGTATGAAAGTATGCATGCACCTATGTGCACCGGAGTACGTGCAAATTCTAGGCTAGAAACTAACAATCAATTATGCAACAAAATGAGAAGAACAGATGAAGCAACTAAGGAGGAGACCAAGTAGCACCCAAGCAGGAAAGAACACAGTAGAAACTACGAAAATAGAATGCACCTCAGAATGCGTACCTGTAACTAGAGTAACGGTCGTATACACCCGCATCAGAAAGCCTAACGGACCAGGAATGGACCATTAAAATAATGTGACGCACTAGGAGAAGACCGCCAGAGAACCGAGGGAACCAGAAACAGTAAGAAATAGAAGGAAAATCCGGGGGAAACATGGGTAAAAGAAGGAAGAAATGGATAGCATGTTTAATAGAGATCAAAAGGCACGATTGGCACTTTATGTCCCACCGTGATCGCCAAAAATTTCTGTTAATTATTATTTGTGATGGTGATGATTGTGATGATTCCTCTATTGCGAGATGAGGTGATCAATTATGCAAATATGTGAATAAATGTAATCAATCTACCAATAGGCATGCACAACATACACCTATGCAACCATCATGACCTCTAAGCATGGGCATGCAATCTCAATCAAGGAACTAAACTAAAAAAGAAATAAAAACACACACCGAGAGTGGAGCAAGAGGAATAAAAGAAAACACACCGCAAGGGGTGGAACAAGCAATTAAAGGAAAAGATGTAAAGAGAGAGAGAGAGAGAGCTATTGCCCAACTAAGAAGGAACGTGATCACCACTAAGGTAAATAACAAGCCAAGGACTTGGGATGTACCTTGGAATAGGTGGACGAAGCACCCACCCGTAAGAGAGAGAAAACCAAGAATTGTAATCTGCAACCCTGTGAAGCGTAACAGACTAGTGTAGATGTGCCAGAGAAGCATAACGTGCCTTCCTTGATCCGTCAGAGATCTACAGAAAAGGAATTGGGAATCTTTGAATCTCCACACTTCCCAGCCGGCCAGGAAGCTTGGGCCTCGTGCCTTAATCTTGGAAAACCTGCAAAAGAATGTAGACAACAAAGAAAAACACCCAGATTAGCCTTTGCAAAGTGTAGTAGGTATAAATCAAAAGAATTGAAGAACATGCAAAAGGAAAGGGAGAATACCGGGGGTGGTTGGTTTTTTTAACCGCTCTGGGGTGTTTAAAAGATGGGAGGAGGATTTAGATGCATGCAGCAAGAGAGAGAACGTGGGAAAAGGAGAGGGAACATGCCATGGATGATGGAAAGTGGAAGAATAAACTAAAAACTTAACTTGACTGAACTAGCCCCTTAAAGCTAATACTCCCTGGACTTAGGACGATGATGGACGTGGGATGCAGCCTTCCTTGGTTGGTTCTAGCTCTAGGATGCGGCAGCAGTTCGTCGCGAACTCCAGAAATCTCCTTTTCAAGCCATGAAGTCAAGGGTTCTATTTATAGACCCTCAAACTTTTGGGTCGGATTGGAGAATAATCCAGCTAAAAAGTAGGAGGTTTCTTAGCGAACTCTTGAAGATAATACTCTCAAGAGTCCATAGAAACAAACAGAAGGTTCTAAGGATCAGATTTGAAGGAGAAATCATCAGATCAAACTCTTAGTTCGGCCACGGAGTAGCAGAGAAAGAGCAGTTCTGCTAGAACACTCTGATGGATGTAACGGCTGCACGATAGACCGCCACAAGGAAGTAACGCGCGAGGACCAGTCCGTTACACAACCTTATCCCCTAAGAGATAAGACCAACGGGTGAAGTTTTCGAACGGAGGACTCTGGAAGGCGTAACGGATCAGAGCTAATGCGTTAGAATAAAGTGACAGATGAAATAAAGTCCGTTACATTGCAAAGGATAAGCATGAAAAGAGAACGGTCAGCTTAGGACTCTGGGATCAAGTAACGGTCCATGAGAGATGTGTTAGGATACCGTAACGCGCTAAGAGAGATGCGTTAGAGACCAAAAAGATGACAAATGGAGAGGAGAGTTCGCCAAGCAACGTCCAGCTAACAAAGATAAAGAACCAAACCCAACCAAGGAGGAAATGACCCATGAATGAAACCTCAAATTGACCAAGATGACTCAACAAGGGTGAACAACTCAGAGCATCATTAAAGATGAATAAGGAAATGACCCAACTCATCGGTCACAAAATGGGTGTCAACAGGTAGGCAATGAAAAATCCCTATATACCATGTAGGAAATGATATATGGGCGATTTCCAAGCGTTGAAAAAAATGCATTCCATCCATTTGTGCATTACGTGTTCACGTTCATCTCCAGTTTGCATTCTATCTGCTTGCATGTGCATACATGTCACCCCCTGAATGAGGAGGAAATATCAAGGCATGACGAGTTAACAAGCGAGTCGATCAAGACTCAGAAGACAAGTGTGAACAAAAAATGGATAAACCATATCTTTATTTCAAAATCTGACATTTTCTACAAATATCTTTCAAAGACTTTCGATACTATTTAAACTTAGTACATTTTCTCAAAATGGACTACTAGGAAGAAATATCTTCTAAGTCTATCAGCACTTTCTATTACTGCAGCCCATTCCTGCCATCTTCAAAATTTTCTTAAAATTATCAACAATACACAGGGTGAGCTAGAAAGCTCAGTAGGACTTATATCTCTTTACCAAGTCATTTTAAGTGATTAGCATCTTAGATCATCTAGATGCTCAATAAAAAAATAGATAAATAAAATAGGTGACAAGTAAAGTAGAAATTGAGATCATGAAGTCAATAATTCAAGAATAGATATTATAGAACCCAAGTGTAAGTATGAAGATCAATAATGTAGAGAATTGTAAATTTGGCCATGTACTAGGATGTTTAACCCATTCGATTAAGAATGTCATGTACAATTAAACAAGTAGTCAAGCATGTAATAAGTCAAACATGTAACGAGTCAAGCAAGTAACGAGTGAATTATCTAGTTCAATGTTACATGTCAGTTGGTGCAATGTCACACCTGATCATTCAACACCCTCGGGCACAAGTATTTTCAGGCTTTACTCACCTAGGACTAGATGAGGGCTCCAAAATTGTCGGGCATCGAGTGTCAGGTTGGATCTAAAGTCCCATGTAATTTTTCGAATAATTTAATTATAAAATGGCCAAGCGAGTTTCAAGAAAAGCTCATGGAGCGTAGTGAAGCACACACCTAAACGTTTAGTTATGGAGGACTCTAGAGGTGGCCCCTACAGTCTCAAGAGGTGGCTCCCGTTATGTAACACTTTGTGTCATTCCGGCTTCAAGAGGTGACTCCCATAACGTAACACTTTGTCCCATATTGCATTTAGCTCCTACACTTCCAAATTGTAGCTTATAGCTAAAGTATAGATCCAACAAAATTTTCTATTTAAGGATATGTAATATAAGAAGTACAAGTGAAGTTTATAAGAGAAGTTCAAGGATGATTTAAATGATCATGTTCAATGCTATTAAGACAATAAAGAGAATGAGTTACATGTCAAGGCATGATCAGCTTTCGTAGAAAACTTTGCAAAACAGGTTTAGATCAAGTTTTTCACAATCAGGTGCATAATAGAGAACCAAAAATATAGCAACCTGGATTTTTAAAATTTATAATAAGATGAATAATAAATGAACATAATTCCTTGGCAAAATAAAGATAATCTTAATATAATTATTATGTGAAAAATAAAAATTTTAATTTGTTATAAGAGTGAATTGGACCAAGAATTAAGAGATTCATTGGCTAATAAATGAGTTTTATTGGGATAAAATAGCTAAAATTGGAGTTAATCAAAACCCCCAAGATAACTAAGCTTAATAGGTTTAAATATAGAACCCATTGGGCCTAATCTCTATCCTAAACCCTAGACCACTTAGGGAGGTCATTTTTTTCCACAAACCTAACCCTAGGAGGGGAGAAAATGGGGGAGGTGGCGCTAGATAAGGGTTGCCCCAGATTTTTCGGTGGTTTTTCATCCTTGGCTTTTCTAGATTGATTTAGGAGTCCTTAGGGTGCCCTACCCTATAAATAAGTTCCCACGGCCCCCTAGCAAACCCTTAAGGCATTGGAGGGCGGGTGCTCGACGTTTTGAGGGTGAATTTGATAGAGAAATGCGGGGGGTGCAAGGGTTTGCCAATCGTCTTCTTCCCCTTCTTAGTTCGATTAAAGGTTGGTTTCTCTCAGGCTCAACAACTAATTAAAGTCTTAAATAAGTTCTCTTGCATGTTTAGATTAGAACTGTAGTGTTTTACCCAATTTTTGTAGACTCTATCACATGTATTTCAAAGATTTTGGGTGAGGTATCGTCGTTCTAGGCTATTTCTCACCGGAACGATGTTCTGTTTGAGATTGCGGTCACTCTAGTCACCACGTGCTGGACGTGGTGGCACGATAGATCACGACTATACTTGTTTATTTTTAATTTTAATATATAAATTTAATGTGTCACCCACACTGGACAAGTCTTTGTTAACATGTCGCCCATATAGGATGCGTTCTTTAGAAATTAATTCATTTAATAACATTTTTATTCTTTAGATCACGGTTGCCAACCTTACCACGTTTAGTAGAACGCGCAGCCCTTGGAGACCACGTTCATAGATATTTCCAGATCTTGGGAAGAGTGATTTTTCATATTTCTATAATGAACTTTAACAGGAAAACATATTCTGAAGCAATTCTATTAATAGTAAGTCAACCAAGAACAAGTTTTAATTTGTAAGTAGATGATTGTAATTCAATCCAAACTCTTCTTTGGATTATTTTATCTCTTTAACCATATGAATCTTTCCAAGATTGATTATGCTTCCTTGGTATCTATCTTCTGAAAATTTCACAAGCATGTAAAATGAACGACCGTAATAGATTAACCATAATTGTTTTGCCATGCTAGCCTTGTTTCTTTGTTTTAATGGATTCATGATTGCTATATTATGAGTGATGAGCATGCCCTAGTTCGTCCAATTTCCATCTATTCATGATCCCTATTTGCTTTACCACATTATTATTATGCATGTTAAAACATGGGAAATATAGTTTTGATTGAAAAGGAATGCTCCATGCTAGTCTATCTTAATTGTTCAAGTTTGGTTGGATGTTTATCTACGACTTAATTAATATATGTCTATCGGCATGGTGACAATTGTCTGGTTTGAAGGTCAAGTCACTGCGGTGATATTGAGCCACTGTTACTTTGGTTTATGTTTCTCGCATAAACCCCTATTCTTGGTGAAGCTAGAACCCTCTGTCGGATATTTCTTTTATCGGACCGGAACTTCTTCACCAAAGCCTTCGTAAGTCTCCACGAGCTTTGGATTCCCCCAAGGACACTGAGCCGTTTGTACCACAAACCTTGAAAATTCCTTAGGATGATGTTTTATTGGCTAAAGATATGGTTTGACTAGCCTTTTGAACCCCTATGAGCGGTTATGTTCAGTTCTACCAGCAAGATCTGAACGCGGCCCTCCTAAAGATCGCGTTCAGCCACTATTTTGGAAGGCGGCTATTACAAATGCCGGATTCCATTATCGATTGTAGTCGCGTCTGGGGTATGGGATGCATTCATTGAACACGTCACTAGTACAAGACACCTCCTTTCCTCATATTGCGGACTGTCTCGACTTTTGGGAACGCTCATCTCTTATCACGGATACCTAGATGACCGCATTCAGGTCGCGGCCTTGGGGTACACCACGTTAATCCTAGTTCTATCAAATGTCCCCGTTAGGTCCACCTCGGGCTATTATGGTGTTATAAGTCCAAAATTGATGGTTACGTGGCATCTTTGACTTATTTAATGATGTGATTGTTGCTCCTATAAGTTTGTATTCTTCTGGAAGTTGATATTGTTCTCTTAAGTGTGCCTAAAGTTTGCACTTGGCTACTGCAATAAGGACTAGTGATTATTGGGCCTTCCGCCATATGTCAATCATTTCCAGTAGGATGAAAATCCACTACAAGAAAAATCTGAAATACTGACGGCGTTTTTCGATGGAAACAATTTCATCGGACATATGTCGAATCTTTTTTTAATTTCTCACAAAAAAATTTATTTCGAAAAAATGTCTGTAATTACGGACCTATTTTTGACATATTATTTTGGTCGAATACGTCGAAACATTTCGACGGAATGAAATTTAGTCAGAAATACGTCACAAAGTTCTGACGTATTTTCGACCGTATTAAATTGTGTCGGAAAACCCTAAAGAAGGACAAGAAATTTATCAACAGTTTTCGACAAAAAAGAATATGGTTAGAAATACGTCGAAAAGTTGCGACGTATTTCTGACACAATTTTATTACGTCGCAAATTTCCAACATATTTCTCACTAATCATTTGTCCGTCGGAAACTCTTGATTATTTAATTATAAGAAGCATGGAAAATTATTTCATTGGGTTCCAACGGATTAATTGTCAGTCGGAAATACGTCACACATTTTCGACATAACTGTTCAGTCGGAAATATGTTGGGACAATCCGACGTATTTCCTACCAAATTAATTTCCATAGGGCATTTTCGACGTATTTGCGACTGATGTTTTTCCATCGAAAATCTCTAAATAATAGTAATAGATAGAAAATTGTCAATAATTTCTGACGGAATATTATTCTATTGTAAATACGTCGGAACTGTTCAACTTACGTCGGAACTCTTCGACCAAAATAGGCTATCTATTGAGGAAATCAAGTGTCATATGAAGATTATAGGTGACAAAGAGATCATAATGTTGAAGAACGGATAACGTTGCACCTAACATGGTCAATGTAGCAAAGCACTCAAGCTTCTGAGTCAACGCTGTGAAGACAGCCATGCCTTAGGGTCAATAGAAGTAAGTCAACAGTCAAACAGCTATTTCAACACCATCTCATGAGAAGGAGTCAATACGAGCTCAATCAGAGTCAAAGCAGTCAACCAAGTCAGCAAGTCTGAAGAATAGTTCACAAGGGTGAAAAATACTTCATATGCTTGACAAAAGGTCATTAAGGGTGACAAATGGGTGTTAACGTGAAGAATATTGCTCAAGGGTGAAGAATGGTGAATAAGAGTGACAAATGGGTCACAAGGCTGACAAATAGACACCAGGAGTAACAAATGGCTAGCTAACGATGACAAATAGCACTCAAGGGAAACAAATGAGTGCTAGCGGTGACAAATGGCTATTGGCGACGGCTCAATACAAGAGGAAAAGGCTTAAAGGCGATGGCTATTTCAGCCTAAGGCAGACATATGGGCTGTAAGGTGGACAAATGGGAAATAAGGATGACAAATAGGTCCTTAAGGCAGACAAATGGGCAGTATGGCTGTAAAATAGCTTGTAAGGCTGATAAATATCTTGGAAAGCTGAATTATAGAAAAACTTGTGTCTGCCGCACGCTCAATCTCGAAGACCCATTAGTGGGCACGTGATTCAAGGTTCTCTATGAAGAGGAACATTCTCTCTCCTGTGTAGTGTGGTTTGTGTGTGAGCTTGATGATTATCCTCTAACCCCGTTTTGCAAGATTGTAAGTGAACAGATTCTATAGTTTGACTTCATCACATGCTAAGTGCCCCTTCCCTTCCTCGAAGGGATGAACGGTCTCCCTCGTCCCGCCCTGTAGGCTTTTACCCGATTAAAAAAATGCTTTCTATTCAGACCAGCTCTCTCTCACGAACCCTCTCTTTCTCTTCTTCTTCTTCTTCTCACGAACTCCCCTCTCTCAGATCTGCTTCTCACTCTTCTATCTTTTTTCTTGTAGTGCTTCGCAGCAGCCCTCTCTTTTCTTTTCTCTTGTGTAGCACCCTTCACGGAGAAGAACACCCCATATATATAGAATAGGGGCTCCGTAGACTTCTGGATAAAAATGAATTGATTTCTTCTTTTAACCATTGGTCCACGTGTCATGAGCTAGAGATGATATTTTCTGTTAGATAACATTGGGTCACGTGCCAGTCTATTGGCTTTCAAGCTCGGGCATGTGGCAGACACAAGTTGAAGTCCCGCGATCAATGACACCCAAGAGGGGGGTGAATTAGGTGTTTAAAAATTTTATGGAAACTTTTGGCTTTTTCAAATATGTGATAAACACTAATTTGGAAGTTGAAAGTTGTTAAACAAATTCTCTCAAACTCTCTGTTCCCACACGAGCATGAAACGAAATAAAACAATCAAACCACACACATGCACAACCCAAACCACAATGCACAGCGATTTTAAGGTGGTTCGGATGCAACGGCGGCAATCCTACGTCCACCCCTCACCAAACTCGGTGAGGCTTCACTCGGGGATAAATCCCCAAATGGAGACGACGCTCCAAACACACACGCAGGACGACGCCTGCCCACACACACGGGGACGCACCCCAACACACACACAAACACAGAGATGATATCTCCAACACGATCCAACAAGCGGATCAACAACACACACACACGCTGCGACAAGTGCAGCACTCCACACACACAAACACTAAGATCTGGATAAAACCACACACACACGTAGATCTAAAAAGACCTAATATGGCCTATCTTGCCACAGCAATGACAATTAATCTTCTTATTGTGAATAGAAGGATGTTTCCTAACAAGCTTTCTATCAAAGTTTAAGTCATCCTTTTTCATCAAATTGCAGTCATTCATCAAATGGCCAAGCCTACCACAGTAATGACATGAAATTCCCTTTTTGTGTGCATGAAAGTGTGCACGGTTCGGGCCCATGGGTTTGCCCTGCCATGACCATGACCTGATCTCACTTCAGAGCCGATAACCCTTTGGGTCGGACCCACTCCTACTAGATTTCATCCCCTTTCTTAATATTAAATTACGCCAGATCATAGGCGAACATGTGGCCAGGAGATTTCCCGTGGCGTTGCTACATCGTCAGCACAAATCAGTCCCTCATCGATGTCCGAATAAGTTTTCTACGACACTTTTAGTCTCAGACTCGATGGCTCGGGGCTACGCCGGTTCACCTTTGAACCTGCATGCGTAAGCGACGGTGTCAAGGGTGAGTCGAAAGATTTGCGCAAACCTAATCGGAAAGCCCCTCAGATGATCTAAACCTCCTGGTAAGCTAGTCCTCGGAGGTGCTACATTCGATATGGGCCTGGGTGCTGCCATTTCATGTACACCTGGACGATTAAGGGACTGTCTCATACTTCTGTACTACATCCCCCCAACATACTCCGGGACAAGGGGGGATGCTGTCAAAATTCTGATTCCATGTCACTCGAGTGGCAATATGAATAAAGGGAATATAAACGATGCCTATTACAGGTCTAATCCGGACCCCCGAGATCGTCCTGCCATGACTGGAATTTGACCTTGCCCCGGGGCCGACAACCATCCGGAGCTCTATCCCGCTTTCCCACCAGCAAACATTAAATTATGTCATCTCCCCAGCAAACATTTACTCAAAGAATAATTCACGACTTTATCGTGCTTTCGACCCAAAACGATCTCTGAATAAAATAATAATAATAATAATAGAACAAATAATGAATAAGTGAATCGGTTTGAGCATCCCTGTCATCGGCATGGGGTGCCTTGCCGCACTTAATTTTTGATTATTTTCATTCTTTTAATAATTCAAATTTCAGGCTATAGCTAGGGCCCTTCTTCCTGACGACTAATCAAGGATTTTCTCCCCTTCGGGGAGATATAATTAACATCATGACCTTTATGGCATGGCGAGTTTCGATCCCGACCCGCTACCCACTATCGTCTGATCAGTCAGACGGCGCGCACTAGCGGCTCCAGGCCACCTCGATCTTTGGAGTCCGAATAAACTGTCACCTTGTGACTGGAACGCCTACACACTAATAAATGAAATAAATACCAAACAAATAAATAAATAAATAATGTGCTCCCACACCTGATCATGATGGTATCAAGAAGAAACTCATAGAAGACACGTACATATCCAAGTACACAATCCACCCAAGAGCTACCAAGATGTATCAAGACCTAAAGAAGACTTATTGGTGGCCAAATATGAAGAGAAAGATCACCAATTATGTGAGTCATTGCTTAACTTGTCAGCAAGTCAAGGCAGAACATCTAAGACCAGCTGGTAAAGTTAGACCTTTTGAGATACCCACGTAGAAGTGAGAGAGTATTGGCATGGACTTCATAGTAGGACTACCAAGGACTCGAAGTGGGTTTGATGCAATCTGGGTTATTATAGATCGATTGACAAAATCAGCTCATATGTTGCCTATCAAAAACAAGTGGACCATGGATGTGTTGGCGGCTTTGTACATTAAGGAAGTGGTGAGACTACATGGTATTCTAGTATCCATTATTTCTGATCGAGATTCTAGATTCACGTCACATTTTTGGAAAGGTCTGCAAACTTCTTTGGGAACCATGTTAAATTTTAACATAGCTTTTCATCCACAGACAGATGGCCAGACGGAGAAAACTAACTAGATTATTGAAGACATGCTCTGAGCTTGTATGATAGATTTTGGTGGCTGTTGGCACGAGCACTTACCACTAGTAGAATTTGCTTATAATAACAGTTACCAATCAAGTATACAGATGGCTCCATTCGAAGCGTTATATGGTTGGAATTATAAATCACCTATTTATTGGGAAGAGATTGGCAATAAGTAGTTAATTGGTCCTGATGTTGTTCAAGAGACAACTAAGAACATTGAGATAATCCGAGATCGGTTAAAGACCGCGCAGTCTAGATAGAAGAGCTATGCAGATAAATGAAGAAGAGACTTGGAGTTTCAAGTTGGAGACCATGTCTTTTTAAAGGTCTCACTGACGTGAAGTATTCAAAGATTTGGAGTTAAGGGTAAATTGAGTCCGAGATTCATTGGTCCCTTCGAAATTCTAGAAAGAGTTGGTGAAGTGACTTATAGATTAGCTTTGCCCCTACAGCTAGTTGAAGTGCACAATATATTTCATGTGTCGATGCTTAAGAAGTATATGTATGATCCCTCACATGTAATTCACCATGAGGACTCAGTATTGCAAAAAGATCTATCTTATGAGGAGAAATCGGTCAAGGTGCTAGATCAGAAGCTTCAACAATTGAGGAATAGGGGTATACCTATGGTCAAGGTCCAGTGGAGTATGCGTGGTCAGGAAGAGGCTACATGGAAATTTGAAGATGCAATCAAGAAAAAGTGCCCAGAGTTATTTGCTAGTATGTTTCTGTAAGCCCGATCTTTCTTCATATCATATGAATTTGGGGGCCAAATTATTTTTAGAGGGGGTGGGTGTAGTAACCCAAGTGACCTGGAAGAGTTCCATGTAAAAAACCACTGCAGATTCGACGACAGAATCTGAGTACATTGCTGCAGCTGAAGCTGCCAAGGAGGTAGTGCGGATGAAGAAGTTCATCACTGACCTTGGAGTGGTGCCAAATATCTCTGATCCAGTCCCGTTGTTATGCGACAACAATGGGGCTATTGCCCAAGCGAAAGAGCCGCGGTCTCGTCAGAAGTCGAAGTACATTCTGAGACGATTTCACCTGATCAGGGAGATTATTTCCAGAGGAGATGTATTGGTGGAAAGAGGAGATGTATTGGTGGAAAGAGTTCCTTCCGCTGACAACATAATAGATCCACTGACGAAGTCTCAGACTCGAATTGTGTTTGAACGTCACCTAGAGTTTATGGATATACGATATAAAAGTGATTGACTTTAGTTCAAGTGGGAGATTGTTGGTTATGTATGTTCTCAGGTCAATCATAAAATGTACAATCTTGTTCTTTAATAATAATAAAGACTTTTAATATTCATTATGGATAATTCGTTTAATGTTTCATGATGAAGTCTAAGAATATAAACAATGGAATTTAATTATGATGAGATCATAACAATGAGATTAGTATCCTTTAAACGCATATTCTTAATTGTTCCTAGTCGGGGATATTCAAAGACATCGGATATCCAGTGAGACTAAAATCACTTCTAATTAAAAGCTACCTCAAACATAGTTGAAGAGGCAAAATCTCGCGCTGGCTCCTGAGCTGGCTGGTAATCACCAAGATAATGAACTACAAGACAGGGAAACGGGTCAGAGGGCCCAGGGGGATTCCCTGGGGTAAAATCCTCCGACGCTCAAGTCAGTAGAGCAATGGTGGGAGCAACGATAGGGAGGGGAAGGTGAGGGCGTGAGATCCCTCTCCACCAATGGGGTGAAGTGACCCTTGCTCAGGAGTTGGGGGTAGAACAATACCCTTCTTGACTTACCTTTCACCGGAGGGTATCCCAGGTTTTTATAGTGCGCCGCCTTCTGGAGTCCTGCAAGCTGAGAGGTCTCCGGTGGAGGTTACGTCCTCGTCGTGGGCTTTGATGGCCTCATCGTGGGGGCGTTATCCTCGCGGGGAAACCGGAGCTCTTGGACTTCTTAGTGTTTGGCCCGTTGTGGACTCTAACGGCTGCAATGATGAACATTTCATCGGTCGTCCCGAGCTTAAGGGAGCCGGCCCTATCGGGCGATAGGCCTAGCTCGGTGAGGAGATGGGTCGGGTAGACCGGCTAGTGCTTCCCCCCTTCGGGCGGAGGGGTAGCTCGTGCGCGGGTCTTCCTGTGACCTGACCGAGGCTCGGGCTCTCCGAGCCTCGGGGCCGCCTAGGAGAGTTGTTTCCTCGAGCATTGTTTTATTGGGCTTTTCCGAGTGGGCCCTATGGGCTGTCACTTGGGCAAGCTTGCCTCGTTGGGCCTTGTTGGGCCTAGTTGGGTCTGCTCTTTGAGTGGGCTGCAGGAATCCCCCTCTCCACTTGTCCCCCTCCTACTCCCGAGCCAAGGAGGCTCGGTTGAGTAGTTTTTTTTTTGAGGCTTTGGACCGGCGTGGCTCGGGTGGGTGGAATCCTGTTGGCGTGATGATGCCACGTGTAGTGGTCGCCTGGGCCCATAGTAATAATGATCCTGACGGATTTTGAAATGAAGGGGCCCCCTTTTTCTCGGAGGTTGAAACGGCGCGCCGCCTCCCGCGAGGGTTTATAGGCGTAGGGCGCTGCTCGTTCCTCCCAGTCTTTTCAGGGTTATCGGCCTTTCCTCCATTTCTCTGCTTCTAGGGCTCCTTGATGCACCGTGAAGATACAGCGGGAGAGCAAGCTCTTGCGGCGGCATTTGAGGAGCTGGCGCGTGTAACCGCGGGGGCGATCCGGCGGCTTCCTCCTCCTCCGGAGTCTCCGGGCTCTAGTGAAGGTTCTTCTTCCAGCTTGATGGCGGATCTGCGCTCGGAAATCGAGCAGGTGAGGCGGGAGCCCGTCCCCAATCGCAGCGAGTTGGGGGAGGCTGACGTGAAGAAATTGGAGCATCGGTTTCGCCTGCCTCTCCTGTATAGCTTTGTAGCTGCTGCCCCGTACGAGATGATATTGGACAGCCGTACGGGCCATATTTGTACTTTTCTCCTGGCGTGGAAGAGCGGATTCTGCCTCCCCTTCGAGCCTTTCGTCTTGAAGCTTCTCAATTTTTTCGTGTTGGCGCCTGTTCAGCTGGTGGCCAACTCGTATCTCCTGCTTTCTGCCTTTCGGATCCTCTGCCGCCTGCAGGGGGTTCCCCCGTCGCTGGATCTCTTTCATTATTTCTTCGAGTTGAAGGCACATCCGTCGGCAGGGAAAGGCTTCTATTTTATCCAGGCGCGTAGGAACCGGAGTTGTATTCCGCTGGCGGCGAAGGATTCTTCGCACAAAGGGTGGAAGAGGCAGTTTTTCTGGGTGAAGGCGGAAGCAGTGGACGAGTCCTGGAGGTGCCGGGTTATGCCCAACTTCCATCTGAATCTTCCCCCGCACCAGGAGAAGTTCCCCGCCGACGTGGAAGAGTACGCCGCTCTCCTGTTGACAAATCGCCGGTCGACTGAGGAGCTGGTGACGCTGGAGAACGTGGAGCGGTATCTGCTTACACAGCTCAAGCCATCAGGTGCCATTCTTCGGATTCTGTTGCGGGGTCAGAGGGTCGACTTTTCGTTTCCTAACTGAATCCTCTTCTTCATTGCAGACATCCGACGGGAGCCCTTGGAAGAGGTCACTGAGGTCGTCGATCTTGGGGATGATTCGACAGCCGATGAACCTGTTGCTCCCGCGGGTCGTTCCCAAGCCCGGGATAAGGGCAAGGGGGCGGCCTCCGAGGGATCTTCGCGGTCAAGCGGGGCGAAGCGCAAGGACCCCCTGGAGGGGAGATTGCGGGAAGCCGCGAAGTCCAAGAAACAGGCCAAGAAGGCCGGCCATCCTACCGCCGCCGGGGGTGATTCAGGCTCAGCGGCGCTCCCCTCTCGGGGGCAAGATGGGGCCGACCCTTCAGGGCCAGCTCCCCCACCTACCAGGCGAGAGGGGGCCGAGGAGACCAGGGGCCCCTCAGAGGGCGGAGATAGGTCGGTTCTCCCTTCCCCGGGGATGGAGGGGACCGGTGCTGAAGTGGCCGTCGTCGAGACCAAGAGACCGGTTGAGGTCGGCGATGTCTCGGGCGGCGAGGCGCGGGTCGAGACAAATAGGGATGGGGGTTCACCCGCGAGGGCGTCGCAGCCCCAAGTGCTCGAAGTTCTCAGTGCGGTCGATCCTGCGACGTCGGTCGAGGTTGGGGGTTCGCCCGGAGAGGCGTCGCAACCCCAACCGACCGCGACGCGCGGGGCGGTCGGCCCCGTTGCTCAAGCCGAACCTTCTGGCGGGGCGTCCGGTGGGGAGCGGATCTCCATGTCGGAGGCCTTGAAAAGGCTCGGTGTTTCGGGCGACCTGTATTGGGTTTGCCGAGAGGTTGTCGCGAAGACGAGGGGGGGAGACAAGCGCTACTCCCCCTCCGGAATCCTTGACGTCCTCATGGAGGGCGGCCTAGTCATAGCTCGGACGGCGGCCTTGATGGCGGAGATGTACGCTCGGGTGGAGGCGGAGCAGTCGAATCTCGCCTGGACCCTCGGGGGGTGCGAGAGGAAGCCCGCCTCAGCGAGGAACATGAAGGGCTCCGACGGGAATTCTCCGCGATCAGGGACTCGGCACGGGCGAGCCGGCTAGAAATCGAGGCGCTGACTGAGCAGTTGGCTAAGGCCCGGGGGTCGCTCGAGAGGAAAAGCAAACTCTTGGAAGAGGAGCGTCTGCGTCACCTCAAGCTAGACGGTCGCTGGGAGCTCGAACGGGCCGAGTTACTGGACCGGGCGGAGGTAGCGGAGCGCCTTCGTTCCGTGGCCGAGGCGGACCGAGTCCGGGCGGAGAGGCGGTCGAGCGAGGCCAAACGAAGGATGGTCGCGGCAGAGGAACGCCTAGCAGGAGCAGAGGAGCGTGCGGCCGAGGCAGAGCGGGCTCGAGTCGAGCTCGTTGGAAGGACGGAGCAGATCGAGGCGGAGGCGGTCGAGTGATATAGAAGCTCGGATGCTTACTCAGCCGACCTGGAGAGAGCCGCCCTACCATATTACGAGGTAGCGCTTCGCCGTGGCGCCCGAAAGGGGTTTAAGCAAGGTTATCGCCGGGCGGTGGACTACGCCTTCGATCGAGACTCCGGGATCAAGTTCCCTTTGGGCCAGGCTTATGACTCGGATGAGTCGGTTTCTAGCTCCTCTGCCTCGAGCGGGGAGGATCCAGGGGGGTCTCCTTCGGCGGGGTCACCAACTCCGGACGCCTCGGGAGGGCTCGCGACCGAGACAGTTCTCGCACAGGCGAGGTCAGTGCCCGGGTCGGCCGTCACCGAAGGTGCTGGGGGTGACACGCCTACTTCCGTTGCTTCCGAGCTTCAAAGTGGGCCCGAGGCCTGATGTATTTTGCCTTATTTTGCCCCTTTCTCTTGTTTGTCTCTCTTTCCTCCTTTAGGGAGTTTCCTCTTTATGAGATAATAAATGACTTACTTGTTTGATCGCCATCCTTGCCGTGATTTGGTTGGCGTATCTGAAGTAGTTGGAAATTGCCGATATGTCCTGCGTGGTTTTCGCATGTTGATTTGGTAGGCTTCTGACGGGGTGTCCTTCCGTTCCCTCATGCTTTGAATGTCAGGCCGCTTCGTGAATCCCGCTAGGGTGGGAAACGAGGAGTTGGAGGTGACTGTTCAGGGGAGAAATTCTTTGGCATGTTTCCGAGGGGGGGGGTCATTTAAGGCGTGTAGCCTCCTTTGGCCTATAAGAAGGACCGAAAGGCGCCCTTTCCTCTTTACCGCTTGGGATTTTCTCTAATAGTCTTTCCTCACTCCTTCCTCTTCACTCTGCGTTGTGCCGTTGCATTCGGAGCATGGAGGATCCTTCGGAGGGTGACGCCGCCGACGACGGGGAGCAGAGGGCTCTTGCCATCCCGCCTTGTTGGACGGGTCCCACGGTCACCGCGCGGGTTTGAGACGGGTCCGACGGTCGCCGCGCGGATCTGGAGAGGGCTTCGACGTGCGAGGGCACGGGCTCTTGCCCTTTCTCAATTCTGGCGTGGCTTCCGGGCGGGTGCCGAGGCGGAGGACGGATGGGGGTATTAGGGAAGCCTGCCGCCACTCCCCCTGATGTGACACGACCTAAGGGTGTACTAGTAACAACCAAATGAACCTTGGACCTAGACTTGCAAGCCCACTTTCAAATTGGTGGACTCGATGTTGGCGGACCGATATCGCAACACAACCCTTTTCCCGTGGTGACTAAATGATGGTAGGGTGGATTTGAGAGTCTAAACCATGCTGCTTAGGGTGATTGACTTGGCCAATGAGTTCCCCTCCCTTGGATCGGAGCACCCACATCAGTGGGGCGGACGCCGTGCCTTGAGGGTACGGGGGTCTCTCCTCACTCAATCCGCGGTGGCCACTCGCGATCGGGAATCACGGGATCGGGCACTCTCTTCCTTGCCGGCTGAACTAAGAGATGATACTAATAAAACACAAATATTCAGGGAGGGTTCAGCTTATACCTGACCGGTGTGAGGACACCGGCCCCGAGTCGGAGACGTGGGCGAGCGGGGAAGCGTGGGTTCCCCACACGCCGCGCCGGGGAAGCTTGATCTGCCCAAACAAAGTACACCACTACACCTCTCGCAAGAGGGGGATCTTGGGGTGGGGATTAAAGCAATTACAAATAATACTACCTCCACGCAGGGAGGGGCCTTCAGCCGGCCAAGCGGGATGGGGAAGGCGAGGCAAGAACAACGACTAATAGTGGATGCCGAGTCTGCCAACTGTCTACGAACAGAGACAGTGGGTTGGTGTTGCAGCTATAGATTCCACTCACGAATTTCGCTGATGGCGAGGTCAGTGGCAAAAGCTTCGTAACAGGAAGGGGAATGCTTCAGAATTTTTGTGATTTCTTCTGGAGAAGCTATCGATCGGGGCAGAAGATGGAACAGGACCTCTGTTTCTCAGACTAGCAGGGACTGACTTCCAACAGTAGGATGCAGAGGGTACTCCGGCCGCTCCCGTTGTTGAAATCAGGCGCCGTCAGCGTCGTTGGAATCGTAGTCAAGTTCTCTCCGCAGAAAAACCGACGGGGAAGCCTTCCGATGTCGGGGGAGGTCTGAGGACGCCGAACACTGCTGACAGGTCGAAGCAGACTGTGTTGTAACAGAGCGATGCAGCAGAGGGAAAAAAATGGTAACTTCGGCCACCGGAGGCCAAATGGAACTCCGCTTCCTGATTCTGAAAATAGACAGGGAGAAGTAGAACTTTGTAGAAGAAATGGTAGACTGATTCCTCCGAGGTTTGACGTGGCAGGACTCTCAATCCGGTTCTGTTGCTCAGCAGGATCTGTTCCGCGCAGTCGGGGGAGAACGGAGTTTTTGAACAGCCCCGAGCTCCGATGAAGACGAAACCACTTCTGTTGCGAAGAAGACCCGGAGACGCTTCCAACGATGGCTCTTGTGTCTTCAAACTCGTCCGGATGGCGTCGTGGTGGTCGCTGCAACAGACTGATTTGTCTGTAACCTGTGGACAGCAACCTGCAGCTCTTGTGTTGGCTTCTAAAGAAGGAGATGGGGGAGGTGTATGTATGAGAGGGGTGATGGGGTGGAAGAAGTAGTGTGTATGGAGGGATGGGGAATGCTAATGGAGATAGGAAGAGGATGGGAGGGGCAGTGGAGCAGGTCCTCAGCTGGTGGTAGGGGAAGGTGGAGTCAATGGAGGTGAATGGAGGGAGATGAGAGGGGCGACCAAGACTAGAAGGGGGGAGAGGGGGGCGGCCAAAACATGGAGGGAAGGTGGATTTCAAATTTGAATTGGCCTAGGGAGGTGGAGGGTTGTGTGGGAACTAGTGGCATTGCATTGGGAGGGAGGAGATTATGTTGGAAGTGGAGGAGATGCCACCTAGGGACAATGGAAGTGGAGTAATGGCAACTTGGGGAAGTGGAGGGGTATTGAATGAGGTGGGTAGCTAGTGGAGGTGGTTGGGGAGGGGAGGAGAGAGAAGGAAATTCGAAATTGGGGTTGGAGGAGAGAGAAAGAGGGGTGAAATAGAGAGATTAAGAGGGGAATGGGTGGGGAATCTCTCCCCTAGGGTCTCTCACCCAAAAATTAGAGGAATCACTCCTTAAACTAGATTTGAACACTCAAATAGAAGGCTTTGTATTCATTCATTCATTAAGTTCAAATGGAGGAAATGGGGTCCTATATATAGGAAACCCACATTTCTACAAAAGACCCTGACAAAAGACTCATTGACAAATAACCGAAGGGGTAGGGGAGCTCATTGAGCTAAGCCCGAAGAAATGGGCCCAATTAGCACATTACACATTCTAATGACACTCAAACATAGGAAAATAAATGCTAGACCTAGGGACATGACTCTAATAAAATTAAAATTACATCAATGACTCATAAAAATTACATTGGACTCAAAATTAAATGGCTAGACCATGCCGGATGAAATAGGAGGTGATGTTCTCATCACCCCCTCTGCATGGGGGGGGAGGCGCATCAAGTTCCCTCCTCACCGAAGCCTTCCTCCGTCTGCAGCCTCTTTTTCCCTCTTCTGCTCTTCATTTCTTTCACTCTTCGGAGGCTGCTTGCTCTCTGTTCCCTTCCAAGGAGTTGGCGGGTTGGAAGAAAAAAGGGCTTCATGGTGCTCCTTCTCCCTAGCCTCCATCAACTTGGAAGGTAGCCTTCTCCGACTTTAGAAGGTGGCTACCTTCTCTGCAGTCCCTCTGTCACCTTTGGGGGTCGTCTGAGTCAACTGGATCGGCCCCCTCTTGTCCGAGCCGGTTTCTACGCGAGGCAGAGTCAGTGGCTGGATGCGAGGAGATCGAGATCGAGTCAACCGAGCGATGCCCCCTTGCAGCGGTGTTAGACGGATTTTCTTACTTTTTGTCATGCAATGTACTGGCCTTTGCCTTTCTGATGTATCAATAGTTTGGAATGAAAAGAAAAGGGATTTATTCCGTCCATCTTGCTGTACAGTTTCAAAAATAGAATTTGCGTAGTGCGGCTGCATTCCATGTCCGAGGAATGGGTTCCCCTTCCATTGTTGCTAACCTGTACGCACCTTTCCCGAGCGTCTCGACCACTCGGTAGGGGCCTTCCCAGTTAAGGGACAGCTTGCCCACCGCCTCTAGTGGTCGAGAGGCTTCAGCTTTCCTGAGGACGAAGTCTCCCAGTCGGAAGTGTCTGCTTCGGACTCTGGCGTTGCAGTATCGAGTGAGGCGTCGCTGGTATTCCGTCGCTCGGATGCTGGCAATGTCCCGGAGTTCATCTGCTAGGTCGAGGTTCTTGAGTAACTTTTGGTTGTTTTCCTCGGTCGAGTAGCGGATGACTCGGAGAGACGGGTTGGCGATCTCCAATGGAATGACGGCCTCAGTGCCGTACACCAACTGAAAAGGACTTTCACCGGTTGCCGTCCTGGGAGTCGTTCGGTGTGACCACAGTACGCTAGGCAATTCCTCGAGCCAACTACCCTTGGCTTTGCCGAGTCTGGTCTTTATGCCTTTCAAAATAGTCTTGTTGGCATTTTCGACCAGCCCGTTGGCCTGAGGGTTGGCGACCGAAGTGAAGTGGTTGCAGATGTTTAGGTCGGCGCATCTGTCTCGGAAATATCGAGAATCGAATTGCCGACCGTTATCGCTCACTATCACTCGGGGGATGCCGAAGCGACAAATGATCGATTTCCAGACGAAACTCCAGACTACTGTCTCGGTGATCCTTGCAGTGGCTTCGGCCTCGATCCATTTAGTGAAGTAGTCGATGGCGACGATGATGAACTTTTTCTGGGACTGAGCCGTGGGGAATGGTCCGAGAATGTCGATCCCCCACCGAGCGAAGGGATAAGGCTCGGCGAGGGTGACGAGTTCTGTGGCCGGCCGATGGACCAAGTGGTCGAACCGCTGGCATCGGTCGCACTGTTGAGCATAGGCCGAGCAGTCGCACTGCAGGGTGGGCCACCAGTACCCCTGTCGTAACAGGATTCTGGCCAGTGACCTTGCCCCTGAGTGCGCTCCGCACAGGCCTTCATGAACCTCTCGAATGGCTCGGCTGGCGTCGTCGGGGCCAAGGCACTTCAGGAGAGGGCCGGCGAAAGACCTTCGGTAGAGTGTGTCGTCCAGGAAGACGAAGCGTCGGGCTTGGTACTTCATTCGGCGTGCTTCCCGAGGGTCGGAGGGCTCTTGGGAGTCTCAAAGCCAAGACAGGTAGGGGGTGGTGCGCCAGTCGCTCGGGACGGCCGAGTCAACAGCGAGGAGCTCCGAGTCAATGCTTGGGCGCTCTAGCTCTTCGAGGAGGACCGATCGGGTACCTTCTGGGTCTAGGGAGGAGGCCAATCGAGAGAGGGCGTCCGCTCGGGAGTTTTCTTCCCGGGCTATTCGGACTACCTCGAATCCCTCGAATCGTTGGGCCAAGCTCCTGACCAGTTGGAGGTATTTGATCATGGGTGCCTCTCGAGCTTCATACTCGCCGTTGACCTGGCTCGCGACCAGCTGAGAGTCAGTGTGGATCCTGACTCGCTCAGCCCTCAACCGCCGAGCCATGCGTGCTCCCGATATAAGGGCCTCGTACTCGGAAGCGTTGTTGGACGCCTGGAAGTTGAATTTCAAGGCGTACTGTAGCTCCACTCCTTCGGGGGATCTTAGGAGGATCCCAGCACCGCTACCGACCGAGTTGGAAGAACCGTCGACGTAGAGTTCCCAGGTTGGCCCGGGCATGGTCGGTAGCCTCCCTTCGGCCGGGATGGTGCTTTCAGCGATGAAGTCGGTGAGCGCTTGACCTTTTATAGCTGCGCGCGGGCGATACGAGATGTCGTTGGCCCCAAGCATAAGGGCCCATTTGACGAGTCGCCCCGAGGCCTCGGGGTGGGCCAAAATCTTCTTCAACGGCTCGCCGGTTAGCACGGTGATGGGGTGCCCCTGGAAGTAGGGTCGGAGGCGTTTCGCGGAGGTAACCAGCGCTAGCACGAGCTTCTCGGTTGCGGGGTACCTCCTCTCGGCCTCGCTAAGCACCTTGCTGGTATAGTAGACTGGTCTTTCGATTCCTGAGTCATTTCTGACCAGGACCGAGCTGACCGTTGATGACGTCGCCGAGAGATAGAGTAGCAAAGCTTCGCCCGGCACGGGCTTGGAGAGCACCGGGGGCGAAGCCAGGAACTCCTTAAGCTCAACGAACGCTTTCTGGCATTCCTCATCCCATGCGAACGTAGCAGATGCCCACTTGGGCCCCTTCAACAGTTTAAAAAAGGGCAAGCATCGTTCGGCCGCACGGGATAGGAAACGGCTGAGAGCGGCGATACGCCCTGTCAGACGCTGGACGTCCTTGATGCAGGCGGGCGGGCGCATGTCCAGGATGGCCTGGACCTTGTCAGGGTTAGCTTCGATCCCACGCTGAGTGACCAGGAAACCCAGGAACTTCCCGGATCTTACTCCGAAGACGCACTTGGCAGGATTGAGCTTCATATTGTACTTCAGGAGGACGCCGAAGGCTTCGGCGAGGTCGGTGAAGTGGTCCTGGGCCTTGGGGGTCTTGACGAGCATGTCGTCAATGTAGGCCTCGACGTTCCGACCTAGCTGTTCCTCGAACATGTGGTTGACCAGTCTTTGGTATGTGGCTCCGGCGTTCTTCAACCCGAAAGGCATCCGGGTATAGCAGTACACGCCGTAGTCGGTGATGAAGGCGGTCTTCTCGATGTCTTCAAGATTCATCCTGATCTGATGGTAACCTGAATAGGCGTCCAGGAAGCTGAGCATCTCGTTGCCCGATGTCGAGTCGACCAGTTGGTCGATGCTGGGCAAGGGATAGCAGTCTTTAGGGGTCGCCTTATTCAAGTCGGTGAAGTCCACGCACATCCGCCATTCGTCGGAAGCCTTTGGTACCAGGACGACATTGGCTAGCCACGTCGGGTACAGGACCGGTCTAAAAAGACCAGTCTCTTGCCCCTTGGTGACCTGCGCCTTGATGATCGTCTGTTTCTCTGGTGCGTGCTTCCTTCGGCACTGCTGCACGGGCTTCATGGTGGGGTTGAGTCGGTGCAGCACGGTCTCCTCAGGTATCCCAGGGAGCTGATCGTCGGACCAAGCGAAGACTCGGATATACTCAGAAAGAAAATTCTTATATTGCTGCTGTTCCTCGGGTGGTAGGTCGGCTCCGATCCTTACTCCTAGGGTCGGGTCGTCGTTTAGGAAGATCGTCAGCAACTCGCCACCTGGCTTAGTAGCTGCGAACTTTTCCTCGACTTCCCGGGGGCCCTTATTATTCCCGTCCGGCCGCGTGGCCTCCACCGAGATGTTGTAGCACCTTCGGGCCGTGGCTTGGTTACCTCGGATTTCCCCTACCCCGTTCTTGGTGGGGAACTTCATTTTCTGGTGATAGGTAGATGGTACTGCCTTGATCCGGCTGAGGATTCCCCGGCCGAAAATGGCGTTGTACGCTATCATCCCTTTGATCACTATGAAGTCTACCATGACCGTAATGGTTTTGGGTGGGGTGCCGAGGGTAACCGGCAGGCTTAGGGCTCCCTCGGGGAGAGTGGCCAGGCCATTGAACCCACAGAGGGGCGTCCGGATCGGGCGGAGTTTGGATGGACTCTCTCCCATTTTGAGGAAACAGTCATAAGACAACACATCAGGGGCACTTCCATTGTCCACAAGAATCCGATCTACGTTACAATGGTTTATAGTGGCCGAGATTACGAGGGCGTCATCGTGCGGGGTGCTCAGCCCCTCCAGGTCTTGATCGGAGAAGACTATGACCTGGGGCAGGGCCTTGGGTGGCTCTGGGGCTCCGCTCGCCCGCTCGGCATGACGCTTCCTTCCACGGCTGCTGTCGCCTCCTGATGCTATTCCTCCAGAGATGACGTTGATGTGGACCCCTCGGGGGGCGTTGTCAATCTCCTCTGCGGCGCCTTGATCTTCTCTGCGCTCGGCAGTGAACCAAGCCAGGTGCCCCAGGCGGACGAGGCGCTCGATCTCGTCTTGGAGCTGGTGGCAATCACCGGTGTGATGCCCGTGATCACCATGGAATAGGCAATGTCTGTCTCGCTTGCGGTTCTTCGACCTCATCGGCTCGGGCCGACGGAGAAGTCCCGAGTCTTTGACGTCTTCATAGATTTCATAGACCGGGGCAGTTAATGGGGTGTACCGCTCGTACTTCCGCTTGCGCTCTCCATCTCGATCTCGCTTCTTTCCCGAGCTAGGATTTGGCTCGGGGCCCCGCTTCTTGTCCCCCTCCCGACCCGAGCCGGTTGCGTCTCGGCAAGCGCTGAGCACTTCTTCGCACTCGGCGTGGTGCAGAGCCAGAGTCACTAGCTCGGCAAGGGTCGAGGGAGGGTGGAGGACGAGTTCGCGGCGGAGGTTCTCATCCCGGGTACCCCCGGTCAGTGCGGTTGTGGCCGAGGCCACATCCAGGCGGGGGATTCGGAGGGCTTCCGATTTAAACCGGTGGACGTAAGCCCGGAGCCTTTCCCCTTGCGCCTGTTTGAGGGCCAAGAGCCCCGCCACCGACCTTGGGGGGGCACTTCCGGCGAAGCTCTCCTTGAAGACTCGCCCGAACTGCTTGAAGTCTCGGATGGATCCGGGGGCGAGAGCCCGGAACCATGCTTGAGCGCCCTGGACCAGAGTGGTCACGAAGGGTCGGCACTTGATGGGGTCCGACGCTCCGTGTAGAGTCATCAGGGCGTCGAAGCTATCGTAATGATCGGCCGGGTCGCCTTGACCGTCGTACAGCTTGAAGGTTGGTATGGGGGCTCTGGGAGATACCTCCGCCTTCAAGATATACTCGGAGAACGGAGATTTCTCCTCGTCTTCCGGGGAAGAGGCCTTCTGCAGGGCGCGAAGGGCGCGCTCCTGCTCAGCGAAGCGCCTTTCGAAATCTCGCAGCCGGAGGGATAACTCCGGTTGCTGTCGTGCCGCGAGGCTAGGGGGGTGCCTTGGCGGTTTCCGGGAACGTCGGCTTCCGGATCTGGCCGTTGCGTCCCCCACCTTCCTTTCCTCGGCGTGGAGGAGGCCTCTTGCTCCGGAGGCGGAGCTTGCGAGGGTCCTCCGACCCTGTTTCGGATGAGCTGCTGGCCGCGGAGGGTGAAGCGGCCCCCAGCTGTGTGCTGGGATGTACTCCTGCGGGGGGGGCTCCCTGACGGGGCGCGGGACCTTGCATCCCTGGCCGCCTGGGTCTTCATGAGATCCACGAGGACATCCAGTTTGGCGTTGAGGGCCTGGAAGGCTTCGGCGCCACCGTAGGGGGGTAGCCCCGCTGCCGCGGGGGGGGGGGTGGTGGTGGTCCGTCGGCGGGGATGCTGGCGTTGGAGGGAGGGTTCTGTGAGGCCCTGGAAGGGCCATCCCCTGCTGCTACCACGGCCTTACCCCTCTCGCCGGCGGACCTCCTCCCTGAGCTCCTCCTCACCATGTTGGCTCTTCGTGCGTTTCCCACAGACGGCGCCAGATGAAGAGGCGAAATCTCGCGCTGGTTCCTGAGCTGGCTGGTAATCACCAAGATAATGAACTGCAAGACAGGGAAACGGGTCAGAGGGCCCACGGGGATTCCCTGGGGTAAAATCCTCCGACGCTCAAGTCAGTAGAGCAATGGTGGGAGCAGCGATAGGGAGGGGAAGGTGAGGGCGCGAGATCCCTCTCCACCAATGGGGTGAAGTGATCCTTGCTCAGGAGTTGGGGGTAGAACAATACCCTTCTTGACTTACCTTTCGCCGGAGGGTATCCCAGGTTTTTATAGTGCGCCGCCTTCTGGAGTCCTGCAAGCTGAGAGGTCTCTGGTGGAGGTTACGTCCTCGTCGTGGACTTTGATGGCCTCATCGTGGGGACGTTATCCTCGCGGAGAAACCGGAGCTCCTGGACTTCTTAGTGTTTGGCCCGCTGTGGACTCTAACGGCTGCAATGATGAACATTTCATCGGTCGTCCCGAGCTTAAGGGGGCCGGCCCTATCGGGCGATAGGCCTAGCTCGGTGAGGAGATGGGTCGGGTAGACCGGCTAGCGCTTCCCCCCTTCGGGCGGAGGGGTAGCTCGTGCGCGGGTCTTCCTGTGACCTGACCGAGGCTCGGGCTCTCCGAGCCTTGGGGCCGCCTAGGAGAGTTGTTTCCTCGAGCATTATTTTATTGGGCTTTTCCGAGTGGGCCCTGTGGACTGTCACTTGGGCGAGCTTGCCTCGTTGGGCCTTGTTGAGCCTAGTTGGGTCTGCTCTTTGAGTGGACTGCAAGAATCCCCCTCTCCAATAGTTACTGGCCAATTTATAGCTTCTTAGACTATTGTTAAAACAAAATCTTTAGAGAAAATCTGACTTTTCTAATCATCTAAAAAACTTTATCACCGCTCCCAGTTTATGTTTTCATGTTAAAATGGAAACTAAAAGTAGTTCATAATCAAAAGTTCCGCCAGACGTACACAATGTTGCATTACATCAAAGGAGGAAACACATTCTATAAAAAAGGCAGAAATGGAGTTTGCAGGCTTGGATTTGCAATTTCTCGTAACCGCCTGAACCCCCGTTCTGGATTCCAGACCATCCCACTGGAACCAATGTAAAACAAACTCAAATTTCAACAAAATAACAAAATGTAATATATTTTACAGTCATCCAAACAAAATAATCTAAAATTTTAAAATCACAAATACATAGATTTCAATATCAATACTCTAAAGCCGGAGAATCACGACGCTTTACAAGAAAACAAACACCACCTAAAAGAAATTTTAAAGATCACAACTCATGCAAAATCGGTTGCATGATGGACAGCTCCACAGTAAGATTCCTTTTTTCAAGAATTTTTTTTTGCAGGAATCAGGTTCCAATAAATATTTTACCTTTTTTCCCCTCGTACTGCAATCGACATCATGCTTTTTGCCACACACCGAAGAGCTGTCTAGTCATTTCATCGAATAACCCTTCTTTCTTTATAATTGACACATTCAATAAGAATGTTATGTTAAATGATTGGATGACTTGAGAATGAATATAGTGAAATATGTGATAATCTAGCATTCCTTATTTAGAAGAGCATCTAGTACCAAGATTTTTTGCCTCACTTTTTCCCATAATAAGTATGACGCAAACAGAATTACTTTGGCAGACTATAGCTAACTTTCAGTTTTCAAAAAAAAATGCCAAGTATTTGCAAACTAATCTCGAAATGTAAGAGATGTGCATATACACAGCTTTTTGACTAGGGTGTCTTTTACTTACATAAAGATGGTATAAAATCTAAAACTACAAAAGGCATTAAAAGAACAAGATATTTTTCTTGATTCAGATTATTGAATCAGATCAGATAGAAACAGACAGAGCAAGATGAAAGAAGGGCATCAACAAACTCCGAATTAGTTCACGTGCCACCAAAGTTTGAGTGTATGATAATCACCAAAACATTACTCTGCGGGCACTGAATAGACAGGTGAGGACCAAAAGAATATAATCGCACTAGTAACATCAATATTAACCACTTCAAAACGTCTACAGCATTTTGTATTACAAAATAGTAGCAATAACACAAAAGAAAATTTGAAAAAATGGAGTATCCAATTGACACATTTGAGAATCAGTTATATATTCTTTAATAAGGACACCGACTACCACCAACCTTAAAGTTTTCTTTGTGAAAGTAAGGTTCCCCATCATATTCTGCATAATAATGATCTCCTCAACAGGACAGATGATGCCACTTACTGAAGCCTTGGGCAAATACTAGCGCATTGTAGTATATATCTCTGCTCAAGTGGATGGCCTCCAGGCCTAAATAACATCTTGTTTGGTGGATGGCCTCCAATCCTTGCTGTCAAGCTTGTTGGTGATGCCCTCAACCCCTTACCTATGGTTTCATGATGTGCTTGTCACAGCCTTCAATCAATTCTGCAGCACATTGGCTTTAAACAGTATGCTAAATACGAAGATAGCCATCTGAAATGGGACAGGTCCAAGAAATCACTAGCCCCAGAAAATTAAAACCCAGCACTAAAAGAAATTACATACGAGTTAACAATACTGCAGCCTTCGATCTCCAGATAATGCAAAAAATACAAATAAGTGAAAGTGCAAGTAATCAGGCATCTTCAGGGGGGTAGGAAATGCATCTGTACATGGGAAATGTTGTTCTCACCAAAAAGTGAACATACTATGCATACAATTAGTTGTAAATAGAAGAATCAGTACCTGGAGTATGCTTTGAACCAAGAATTGGTAAAGGAGTGGACTTTGGCCTTAGCTTAGGAGATGGTAAAGGACTGAAAGTTGGTGTTGGACCAAATGATGCCACGGGGCCAGATGTTGGCATTCGCTTTCTCATGGGGATAGCGTCTGATTTATTTGTATCAACAACGACCACATCAGATGTGAGAAAAGTTTTTGCAACAGAAGCAGCATGCTCCACACAGCATCTAACTACCTGTTTTGATTTGCATGGAGAATAAATGAATGTGGTTATCAGCAATGGAGATTTTTTTCTGAAAATGGATGGTACTAGAGTGCTACAAATGTGATCATATTCAGCTTACACTCCCCTTTAAACAAGAAGTACAAACGTAAGTGCAAATGCTAATCCATCTCACACTTAAATCCACCAACCCAAAACATGAAGATAAAATGTCCACAGACCCATTTCATCAATGAAGATCAGAAAATAAGACTTGATGTTTCTCAAACACAAACGGATCAGCTACATTTTGTGACTCAATTCTCACATGTTTAGCAAATTATGACTTATGAGGTCATGTGATCATTGAAGATATGGTTTTCAGTGAAGAAAGTTTGGCTTATAATAAATTCAACCATTGCCACATGAAGCTGAGGAATGGTATTAACATCAACAAAGTAACAAATATTCAGGCAATTATGGAAGAGGCTCATTACTGGAATGTGAGCAAAAATGCAATAACCTATAACATCATAATAATCTAAAGATGGGCAGTGCTTGAAACATTGGTGCTGAACTGAATGTTGCAGGTGTAATGAATGCATCTTTTAAACCTATTTAGCCAATTCTTTTTCCCCCTATCAGAAAGTCTAACATGCTATTAGATAGAATAATGTTGTTTAGTCCCACGTTGGATAATCTATGGGTGCCTTCCCTCTTTATCTGTTGATGATTCCCTAAACTCAATGCCTAAGTTTTGGATTAGAGTTCGGAACTTTAGCATGGTATCAAAACTTGACTTTCTCATTCGGGTCACCCCACCTATTCAATTGCGACATTTATACCACCAGTTCAATTGCATCATTAACACCATAACCATTTAGGTTTATACCATGCTCCACACAGCAGGTATCAGAGCTGGGCTTTCTCACCACCTATTCATTTGTGTCATTTATACCGTAACCATTCAACTTTATACCGTACCCATCCGGGTATGGCGCCAGGGGAGTGTTGACGTTTAGTACCACATCAGACAATCTATGGGTGCTTTCCCTCTTTATCTGTTGAGGATTCCCTCAACTCAATACCTAGGTTTGGGTTAGAGTCTTAGCCTTTCAAATGATATTAGAGCTGGACTTTCTCATTCCGGCCGCCCCACCGGTCAATTGCGCCATTTATACCGGTTCAATTGCATCATTTATATCATAACCGTTCAGGTTTGGCGCCAAGGGGATGCTGCCGTTTAGTCCCACATTGGATAATCTGTGGGTGTAACACCCCGGTTAAATAATAAAATATAAAGATAAAGTTTTAAAATATGTATTGGAATTAAAGTTAATTCCTTGCTATTTTTATGATTTTCTTAATTAAAGAATATTGTTTATTTTTTTAAAAAAAACGGTCAAATTATGTCAATCAAAAGATATAATTATTTTTATGCAATGACCATAAAAAAAAGAATTTCATATTTCACAATGCAATTGAATTTTTCACAATAATCTGAATTTAATACATATATAGATTTAATTAATGCGATTTCACCCGTATGGCTAAAGTTTTGACTAATTTCTAAAAAATATGAAAAAATTATATTCTTGTAGAGAACGAAGTGTTTAACAATATTGTCAACTGGGCCGACCCCGAATAAAATCTTAATTAGACTGAATTAAGGAGTTTTTAACCAAAATCGTTGCTTTTCATAGACCAACCTTAATCGACCAAATTAGAGCCCATTTCTTAACCATTTGAGCCCAAACCAGGCCCAATCGAAAGGTTAACCCTAGTAGATCGATTCACCCTTTGAAACCCTAACCCTAGACCCATAGATTGACGGCGGCGGCGGATTAGGCTTCATCTCAGATTTTTCGCCAATTTTTCTTCCTTGGACTCTCGAGTCCAATTCGACCTCTAGAAACCTCCTTGGACGCCATAAATAAAGGACTTTCGCAGCCCTAGACCTCCTTTTTATTTTCCAATAGGTGGCGCAAGCAATCGTGGTCGATCAAGGGCGAATTAGAGCGAGAACGGTGACGTGTTCGCGATTAGGGTTTAGCGTGTCTTCCCTTTCTTCTTCCAAATCAGTAGGTGTTTCTCAGGCTAAACAAAAATCTAATATATCAGCTTGTTCGTCTTCCAGAGTCCGTTCTTTTGATACCTAATTGCCTAAATTTCATACACTATGCTGCCCTAATTTCATGTTTTACGCCGAGGTATACCCGAAAGAATAAACTTCCATGTTAACCTGTTTATGTTTAATTTAGACATGTTAAAACTAAATCAAAGCATGTGATCTTATGCAGTTTTGAATACTCTTTCGCATGACATCTTTTTCCCCAATTTCTGTTCACCTTATCGCATGAAATCGAATTTTTATCATGACGTGTCGAGGCTCGTCGTCGGTGAGATCTCGGGCTTATTGACGGTCCTTCCAGTGACCGCTAGAACTCTAGCGGTCTTACGATAAACCGTCACTAGGGTCTGGCGGTCCCACGACAAACCGCCACAGGCCCTGTGTTTCTAAAAATTATAAAATTTATGTATACTTATTTTCTGATATGAAACGGCCCTACGATAGACCGTTTTATGATTCTGGCGGCTATTATATCGACCGTTTCTGTCCTCTGGCAGGGTGTTTTAAACTCTATTTCATGTGTTTTAACTAAGAACTTACTATGTTTTAGTATGACATCTTGACCTGTAACAATGCAGAACGTGATGATAATCTAGTATCATGATTATAGACCATTAATTTTTATTATTTACATGAAAGTTGTTTTGACATAAGTTAAATGCTCATATGAAACGTGATAAAAGTTTGGTTGTAAATATTGTAAATTTTGAACCATGCTATTATGAATTGTTATTTTGATATCACTGTTTGACAGTCATACCACTCTGGTGGGATTGGCTGACCACATCGTCTCGTTTTCCGTGTTTCATCTAGCTTCAATCTTGTGATAGTTGGGACTCTCCCCCGGATATTCCTTCCGTCGGACTAGAAGCACTATGATGAGACCACCGTAAGTCCCCGTGAGCCTGGGATTCCCACCAGGATGCTGGGCGGGTTGAACCCCAAGACCTGAACCCTTGGACGTGTTTTGATTCGTGTTTGGGCCAGTCCAAATCTGGACTGCTCGGCGACCGTGGCGGCCCAACATGAGACCGCTAAGCGACCTTGGCGGCCCAGGTTTAGACCGCTATCGCTTTCTTGGCCTGGTTAAGTAATAGGCTTGGGTTTAGTCTGATTCTTTTGAGCCCAATCAATTCTAACCTGGACCAATCCGTTCTATTTGACTTTAGCTTCGTGGGTTGAACTCTTGTTTGGACCCATTCTGATTTGGGTTAAATTGAGGACCTTTTTGGGTTCACTTTAAGAGCCTGTTATACTTAACCGTACGCGATTTAAGGTTAGACCGTCAATATCACCTTAGCGGCCCAGTTATTGATCGCTAAAATCGAGATTTAATAAGATTTTCCGTGTTTTGTTATTGTGATAGCAGTCATATCAAGGTTGGCCTTGAACTGTGAAATCCTGCTTGATCCTTGTTCTTCCACTTGATATCCATTCCAATTCTATTGAAATATCATTTGATCTTAGTCGGTAAGTTACATAGCTTAAACCTTGGAACTCTTGGCCATTAAACATTGTGGATGTCTAGATTTCGTGGGATCTATGATCCAAACAAATTAATGCTAAGGCAAACATATTAAAGGGCCCAGTCTGGTCCTGGGAGGCGTACCCGAAAAGTACTTGATCCCTGGGGAGGTGAATGACTAGGTGTGGCATTTGGCACCGGTACTATCTAGCATGTTGGGTCTACGACATTCCACACTCTTGTGATACTTGCTATACTTGCTTGAAAGCAGGAAGTGCTTGCTTACATGACTCGACTTGACTTGACTTGATAAATGGCCATTCACTTATTATCGTGCATGATGTATTGACTAGACTTGACTTGGCATGTGGCCACTTACGTGAAATGCTGGTTATTTATTTTGCTACCTCGATTTGCAAATGTTCCTTTCCATCTAGCTATCAATTATCTTCTGGTCTTGTTGGTTACCAACTTGTTTTATTGAATTTCTCGCTTTAGTTATACATTCATGAAAATGGCTAATTACTTAAACTTCGCCTGATTATAGAGTATAATTCCTACTGAGCTTTTCGCTCACCCCCCCTTTATCTCCATCCTTTTCAGGTAACGTGGTAGATGGAACGCTTGCAATTGAGATCGGGTCAGCGTGATCGAGTGAACCTGGAGTCTTGAGACCCGAGTCTTTTATTTCTTGAGTCTAGATAGTATAGTCGTCTTGCTATTTTCTCTTCTTTATTTCTTTTATCGAGTCAAATTGTATTTAAATTTATAAATATTAATAAAACTATATTTTTCTCAAATTAATGGCCTCCATGTTTTGAATATCAATTTTTGTGTTCATTTATTTTCTGCTCGAATTATCATGACTGTTTCGCTGCCACGTTCCGAGCATCGCTTCCCACGGCTATCGGTTCGGGGCGTGACAGTGGGTGCCTTCCCTCTTTTGCCCTCAACTCAACGCCTAGGTTCTGGGTTAGAGTTCGGGCCTTTAACAAATGCTACCCTACCAAACAATCCACCACAAATGGAAAAAAGTGATTGAAATTGTGTTTTTCCAAGGTTTTCCAGAAATCAAAACATAATATGCCAAGACTAATCTCCAAGCCAGGAACAGGTAAAGCCATGCTCATTCCATCTTAATAAATAATGGTCTCCACTGTGCGCTTTTGGGTCCTTGCAAACGTGCAAACGTAGAAGCAAAATGAAAAGATAGTAGGACAAAAAAAAGTCTTGGATATGAACAAGAAGGTTGCGCCAAATCGTCCATTCCTTCTAGTACAAGGTTCCAACGAAACGGCACATGAAGATGGGACCTAAGAGAATATTATTTTGATGCACTGAAAAGGGCAAGCAGATAATTTATATAGACAAGTAAAGTTCAAGGTTTAGAAGAGCCTACACTCTACAGGTCAAGATTCACTGACATGGTCACACAGACTGTAAAAATCTGGAAGACTGCCATGGACAGGACTGATTCACATGAGCCAAATAAAGCCTTCGAGTTTGAGTTCAAAGTGCGTGGATTAAGTCAGTGGGTAGAAATTCAAAAGTATGTGAATCAGATTAAGGGGCATCCTCCCAATTTTGGATATTAACCCAGATGGCTTGTACATCAAAAGAATCAGAATCTCAGAGAATCATATCTACCTGTATAGGGCAGTGTGAGAGAGGGTCTGAGTAGGCCAACAAAACATATGGTCATAGTTAAGGTCTAGACTCTCTAGATGATGCGTAAACACAGTTGAAGACTACATCTCTAAACATCCCAAAACGTCATTCGAGACAACACAAAACACTATGGAGCTTGATGAAATTCAGAAAAATAGAGAGAGGAAGAAGGAAGAGGTGGAGAGTGAGACATTGTGCAGGAAAGGGCCTGCAACCTCAAGAGAGACAGCTTGAGGCCTCTCCGTTTTTAGTAGGTCTTCCAAAAAGAAATCATT